>CM046067.1:21106022-21706022 GCA_025215515.1 Schistosoma japonicum
ACAAACAACCGAAATTTAGCCGTGGTAGAAATTAGTAAAGGACACATAAAGGAAATCATGAATTGCGTCACAAACCGAGCACTAACTTATAAAGCGATTAATGAATTTAACCAAGCATTATGAACTAATAATAAATTGAAAATGTTTAGTGACCACTTATGAAAATATTGATAATAAACATCTAAAACTAATTATCCGACTGCTGATAGTCGTAATGTATTAGTGGATAAGAGAAATGCTGATTCTATTAATCATATATTAAAGCCTTCAGATTGTAATTTCATATCTACTTTTATAAATAACTTCAAATCTATACTTCTATTGTACATTCAAACTGCTTCTTATTAGTGTCCACTACGTGGTTATTTCAATCCACACCAAATGGTCAATCTCATAAACAATCCCTTTCATTTGATTGTCTATTGGAATAGGAATAATGTGATATACAGTGTGTAGGCTCAATTGGATATTGGTAATTAGATATCAGTATTTCGAAGTTATACAACCTAAAGTAAACTGCTATGATTTCACTATTCAATTAGACAATATAATAATATGAGTGAATTAATCTACAAAAGGCTAACAATATGAGCACATACTCATAGTTGAATGCATTTTTGTAGTAGTCATGTGTTAACATTGAAAAATTAATTAGATGTAGATAGACTATGATAAAGTTATCTGGTTATTATTTTATAATTTTAAAAAAACAACAACAACAACAATCTATAAGGTAAGTATTTCTTATTTAGATGGACTTAAATAAGCATTTTGGAGTTATTTTTACTCTCGTTATATTCATAATTACACCATAAAATTATAATGTAGGTCAACTATAGTTTGTTTTATCATAATTTAACTAAGAAAAAATAACACAAAATATTGTTGATAAGAAAACTCACTAAAATTATCTCTATTTTTATTCTCTTATTAAACTTCTTATTTCTTCATTATTATCATTATCATGGTTATTATGGTTATTTAAATAAAACTTACACAAATGAAACTGAATGTACCACGTTGATTGTAAACTGTTTAGCATCGCTATTAAGCCGAATAGAATGAGTGGATCCTTGTTTGGTGCACTACATTCATTCAAAGCGCACTTCTAGTGTTAAGCGATTGTATGAATAAAGCAACTAGATCAATCAACAAACGCTCATCTGTTTAACTATGTATTTATTACTCTGTTTGTTCCGTGTCAGACACTACTTCATCTGGACTCAGTAGTCTAGTGGTGCTCGTGGTGGCATTTGGTTCAAAGTGAACTAAATTCGAGTCCTGATTTGAACAACAAAACAGGTGTGGATACATCCAGGTGATAAGTCGTAAATAGAGCAGAAAGGCGTATCCTGAATCCAACTTGTCAAACAAAATTCAATCATTTAAAAATCCATGAAGTTGATATCATTAACAGAGGGAGAAAACTTTCTATCAAGAATGAGACATTGCATGATAAACTGATAATGAAGTACATATGGGTTACTATGTATTGTAGTCTCCACATTATTAAAAGACCACTTCATTAAGTGGAGTCAAAAAGAATGAGTAACTTATTAGAAATGAATTACGAAATATTATTTTAGATATCATGATTAAATAGCCAGTTGAATATTTGTTACTGTAATTGTATATTGTGTCAGATACCATCTTTCTGTTTTACCTATTATCTGTTATTATCATTCTTGAAGCATGGAAGTAGTTGTCGTTGTTTTGTATTGATGCTAATATTCTAATTGGTTTACTATTCAATCTGGGCTTGAATGCATGTATGCACGATTAACATAGTATTTGGCACTTTTGTGCACGTTACTACCTCATCACCCATACATCCATTTTTACCATACTGAACTATTATCTTCCTGCTTTTCTTCTATCTACCCACTATACGTATATACTAACTCTCAGTAATGAGGCAATCGTTGTCTGATGTTGTACAACCATTAATCACATCGAAGTGGCTTTCAAAATTATTAACCAAAATAGAATATGACGATATGAATAACAGGAACTGAAACTGATGCAGACAATGACAAGCAAACTGATGCCAAAATATCAAGAAGTAAATGACAGAAATCAAGTAGTTTATACTAACTCGTCATTAACACATTGAATTTTATATTATCAGAGTTACTTATCAGGTCTATCTGCTTAATTGTATACCGACTACTGGAAAACACTTCAATTTTTGGCAACTCTTAAATAATCTAATTGTTAAGGGTGTCATTTAGCTTCTTTACATTATGAAGATAATAGAAATCGTAGTACGTGGTAATTTCTTTGTGAAACGTTGGCCGACATAATGTGTATTTAAACTTCAAGTTTTACAATCTACTTATCTTTGTGATAACTCCTTACTTAATCATTACACAATACAGTGGCATGAGACAATAATTAGTAAGCAAATTTAACCAGTGCATCTTCAGATGTAAAGGAAGATAGTGCCTTAGCTTATGCTTTAGTAATCATAATAATTACATGGTTAGATAGATGAACGTTTGTTGATTGATCTAGTTGCTTTATTCATACAATCGCTTAACACTAGAAGTGCGCTTTGAATGAATGTAGTGCACCAGAACAGTCCACTCATTCTATCCGGCTTAATAGCGATGCTCAAACAGTTTACAATCAACGTGGTACATTCAGTTTCATTTGTGTAAGTTTTATTTAAATAACCATAATAACCATGATAATGATAATAATGAAGAAATAAGAAGTTTAATAAGAAGAATAAAAATAGAGATAATTTTAGTGAGTTTTCTTATCAACAATATTTTGTGTTATTTTTTCTTAGTTAAATTATGATAAAACAAACTATAGTTGACCTACATTATGGTGTAATTATGAATATAACGAGAGTAAAAATAACTCCAAAATGCTTATTTAAGTCCATCTAAATAAGAAATACTTACCTTATAGATTGTTGTTGTTGTTTTTTTAAAATTATAAAATAATAACCAGATAACTTTATCATAGTCTATCTACATCTAATTAATTTTTCAATGTTAACACATGACTACTACAAAAATGCATTCAACTATGAGTATGTGCTCATATTGTTAGCCTTTTGTAGATTAATTCACTCATATTATTATATTGTCTAATTGAATAGTGAAATCATAGCAGTTTTCTTTAGGTTGTATAACTATGAAATACTGATATCTAATTACCAATATACAATTGAGCCTACACACTGTATATCACATTATTCCTATTCCAATAGACAATCAAATGAAAGGGATTGTTTATGAGATTGACCATTTGGTGTGGATTGAAATAACCACGTAGTGGACACTAATAAGAAGCAGTTTGAATGTACAATAGAAGTATAGATTTGAAGTTATTTATAAAAGTAGACATTAAACTACAATAGGATCGTTTTTATATAAGATAATTAGAATTTGCATTCTTTCATCTTCTTCATCACATTAAAACCATCAACACAGATAATTAAATCTAGATATTTTATATTTCACTATTCGGATGAAATCTTGGTTAGTGTACAGAACTTAATATTGGATTATACTAATTTGCATCACCTTTGGCTTTGGCGAAACATTCGTCTAGCAACTTAAGTTTCCATATTTTGAGCAGCATTACGATGAATTATACGTTTGTATGTGAAACGTGGCTATTAGGCATAGACGATATTTTTAAGTTTGGAGTTTTTGATCACAGATATCTTCGGAACATTGGTCGTGTTTTCTAGGACTATTTAGTTGGCAATACGTGTGTTCGGAATAGAGTGCTCGGTAAGTGTGGTTAATCGATTGATGAAGTAGTGAATCTTTATCATCTCAGGTGATTAGGGCATGTCTTACGTTTTTCTAAACACCGCGTACTTTGAGAAACAATGCTGTTTGGTGTAGAAATAGTCTGATAGAAATCTAGGGGCGGCCATATTAAAGCATGACACCAGTCCATAAAGTCATTGACAATCGGGCTGAGCCATGTTAATAGATGCTGACTACCTGGTTGGGGTCTGCCTGATGATCGTAACTACTCGTTACAGACGTTGGGTGATATAACTCAAAATCGTTGGCAATGGGGCAGGTGTGGTTATTAGGTGTCGTTTTCCGAATTCTAATATATTGAATTCATTGTAAGTATGTTTACTGAATTATATTTTCCTAAATCTTATCTTCAATCTCTAATTCTTGCCATCAATAATGACTTTGTTACTACCTCTACTATTTTGAAATTTCGTACGACAATAAAGACTCCATCTGATAATTAAGTCATGTTAACTTGAACAGATGTACTCACGAAAGTTCGACATTCCTATTGACTGACTGACTGATTTTGTACGCCTGCTTTTATGATTCGCTGCCGTCCGTCCAATATGTGTGTTCACATTTCGAATCAATCGAAATTAATGTAGTTGATAGCATCAAAATAAGAAGAAAACATACTTTCTTACAAGAATGAGAGATTGCATGGTAAACAAATTAATAAAGTAACAAAAGGTCACTAAGAATTGTAGTCTCCACATTATTGAAAGACCACTTCATTAAGTGAATCAAAAAGAATGAGTAACTTATTAGAAATGAATTTCGAAATATTATTTCATACATCATGATTAAATAATCAGTTGAATATTGTGTTCGTGTTGATTGTATATTGTGTCAGATACCATCTTTCTGTTTTACCTATTATCTGTTATTATCATTCTTGAAGCATGGAAGTAGTTGTCGTTGTTTTGTATTGATGCTAATATTCTAATTGGTTTACTATTCAATCTGGGCTTGGATGCATGTATGCATTATCAACATAAAATTTGGCACATACGTACATCGATTCAAGTCATCTTTCCCTAGAGGTGCAGCATGATTAACACCATATTAGCGGAAATTACTTCAGTGAAAATAACTTTGACAAATTGTGGACATATGTAATATGGTTAAATTGAAAATAAATAGACAGTAGTAAGTCTTGAAATAATTCCGAGACCACTATTGATGGAAAGATTAAGTGTGAATCCACCTGCACCACTATAACCGACTTTCAGTCAGCTCACCCACAATTTCCAATCACTGGTTACGGTAATAACGCGGATCTCAACCAGGTAATCTGCATCTTTTAACGCAACTCAAACCAGTTGTCAGTGACTCCATGGATTGATACTGATGATTCGGTTTGTCCTTTTCCTACTGTCCTACACGAACTAATGTATCGAACGAGGGAATAATCTTTCGCTAATTCAAAATGTGCTTCTTTCTTCAGCTAATTGCTAAGAGTATCAGAGCGAATCGACTATACGTTAAGAATATCTAAATGCCAATAAAGCCATTTTCAAATATACACCCTTCCGTTGATCCTCAATCATCATTACATTGATTTACTTCAACTATGATTTGATAGCAAGCTTATCATCAGATTGTCTATCGCTCACCGTGAGCATAACTTAGAACAGTATGTGTGTACAAGTTGTTGTAACATGAAACTTCACACGAAGTGTACACCTTTCTTCATCCACAACAATTCCAAAATTAGTTCACTTATAATGACTCACATGACAATTTTATACCCTGTATACAATCGGATATTCATAATCAATTTGATCTTTCATTCACACCTCGTTTTTGTTTCTTGCCTGTATTTTAGTTGGTTTGTTCACTATTACAGTACGTTATTGCTGATAGTGCCTGACCAACTAATCTGGAGTATCTTACTCGAAAAACTGTTTGCGACTGCCTCATTACTGAGAAATATACTCTGTATATTTAAAAAAGGAAGCAAATGATTAATTTACTTGGCAAAACGTGATGTAAAATTGTTCATGTTTTAAATTCAGCATATTTTTCTGTTGTTTCAGGTAGATGATAGTAATCCATGATGTTTGACATTATCATCCTGCATTTGATTGCTAAGAAGAGGAGAAACTAGTTTCTTTACATGTAATTATCCTCAATTTCGCTATTTTTTTATTTAATTGTAAAATAAGCGGTAACCGGTACTACTCTTCATTTCCTCCGCTTGCACCTTGTTTATTGTTATTGGTTGTAATATCATTTTAGTATGCTAATTACTCTAATTTCTACAAGGTTGCTTTTGTAACTATATATACAGAGTTGGATTATAATAGAATCAAATTTTCGTAGTGCTGCGTTTGCCTCTTCTTGATTTTGTCTCGGTGTGAGTAATCAATTATCAAGTTGTTGGTCACGGTTGCGAGTATTAGTTGGCGCAGACAAGTCCCAGATTAGAGTTGCGGTTAGTTTTTGTATGGCAGTAGGCGTTATATTGCGACATAACATTGATTGAAATTCTACATGAATGTAGCTACCGTAATTAAGGCTAGATATGTATAATACATCTAGTATTTATTCACACATCTAAATAGCATTATTTATGTTTTAATAGGGTTTTATTTTGCACAAGTTAAACGTCATCCAAGTTCAATTTCCATCAATATGACATTTTTGTAAACTTCAGTGGATAGAACTGTGGCGACAGTTTCACATTTACGGTGTGACAGACAACAGTTGATTCCCGATGGTTTCAGTAATATTACGTTAACTGATTACGATATCACAGAAACACCTAAGATGATGATTAATCAATCAATCATTGTAATTTTATTTAATCAGACAATTTAAGCAAAAGTAATGTATTTCAACAAACTGGTTGGTTATTCATGCATCATCTACATAATCACTTGTAAATGTTATCGATACGATCAACTATCATTTGTCTAGTTGACTTGCACAAATGCCAGTGAACTACTTCAGTATACCCCTTCACTCAATAATGATACATTGTAAACGAAAATGTTGATTTTGTTTAATGAATCGATTTTTCAGATATCAACGGTATAGACACGATAGCTCGGAAATTAGAAACAGAGATTCTAAACTGCAATGGTTTCTAAAGTAAGTAATAAATGAGTTAATTTCATTTAGTGAAATCTAAAATGGTATTTTACAGTGTATTATTAAGGAAATAAATAAGCATATCGTCATCGACATAATTGTCTCACCTTTATTAGTAACAGTTGTCAGTATATTTTCAGAAGTAGAACTAATACCATATACCGATATATCAAATAGGTAATTAACTTGACAACAACTTGTAGGCATTCAATTAAATTCCTTAAAATTATATTTTCGCTAAATAATACAAAGTCAAATATTCTCCTTCCCTCTACTTCTTTATCTGTTTACAAGTGTTTGTGAAGTACTATCATGTATCATTGAAGAACATGCCAGAAGTTAACGGAACTAGATAGATAGATTGTATTTTGGTAAATGCTAATTGAACATCTCTGACTTCGCTTTTATAGTCAGCAATGTCACTGTTTAGATCAGTCAGATTGATGGTATTGACAAGTGGGTAAGATAGTCTCTCATCTGCGGTTTAGTGAAAAATAAGTCATGTGCAGTAGATTTAGGGTTTTTAAAAGAACGGCTATCAAACTTGGACCTTTTAGCCTTGATTCGAGCCATGTTCAAATAGGATCTTATTAAATAGTTAGGTGGTGTGTGTATACTGTGATTTTAGTAGTCGTGATTTGAAGAGAAAAGTTAGACTTTAGTGTGAGGTTCTATTTTATTAGGTATTGGTAAGTATGAACCAAGGGTTATAGTTATTTAAGTTAAAATGTGTTAGCACGAGTGAAAGCGTGACGCTAAGTTTAGAATAACCACTGTTACCGAACGTTTGCCGCCTTTTCCACTTCGCTTGTAACTATATATACAGACTTGAATTATAAGAGAATCGAATCTTCCTAGTGCTGCGTTGGTGTCTTCTTGATTTTGTCTTGGGGTGAGTAATCAGTATCGAGTCGTTGGTCACGGTTGCAAGTATCAGTTGGCGCAGATAAGTTCCCGATTAGAGTTGCGGTTAGTTCGTGCATAGCAGTAGGCGTTATTTATTATATAATATTCCGATATAACAATTGGCGACGGGTGATGGTGACTGTGGATCCTACTAAAATGGATTCGCTGTTGGATGAACAACTCAAATTAATGAAGTTTTTCACAAACCTGAAATCTAATCTTGAATCATCCTCGAACGTTCCTGTCCCCAACTCTGCACTTTCAGTTGATGGAATTATTAATAGTATTGCTGAATTTAATTATGATCCAGATGCTAATGTTACTTTTGATACTTGGTTCCGGAGATATGAAGATTTGTTTACGTATGATTTAGCTTCACAGGACGATGCATGGAAAGTTCGCCTACTTCTCAGGAAGCTTGGTGCAGCAGAACTTGACAAGTACTGCAACCTAATTTTACCTCAAAATCCTCGAGACAGAACATTCTCTGAAACCTGCTCAACTCTCAGCCAACATTTTGGTGATAATGTTTCTCTATTCAATATTAGATACCGTTGCTTGAAGTTAAAAATGAATGAATCAGATGATTTCTTAACTCATGTTGGAGTTGTAAACAGAGAATGTGAACGGTTTAAATTAAAAGACCTATCGGAGAACCAATTTAAATCGTTAATACTCGTCTGCAGCCTACAGTCAGAAAAATTCGCTGATATTCGAACGCGATTGCTTCACCGTCTTGACCAAGAACCAACATTGTCTCTAAATGACATTGCCGCAGAATATCAACGACTGACCAATTTAAAGCATGATACTGCACTTGTCCAGTCTGGTGGTAATGGTGACTTTGAAGTTCATGCTGCTCGTCGAAAACCTATTTCTCATCAAATCACTCCAGCAATCACCTCAACTTATCGTGATAAACCAGCCGAAAAGAAGAATATTACTCCCCCATCCAGATGCTGGAACTGTGATGCATGGCATTTTGCTAAGTTCTGTTCATTTAAGAACTATCGCTGCAGAAAGTGTAACAGGCTGGGTCGCAAAGAAACTTTGTGCAGGCAGAAAGACATACGCACTCGATCACGTTCCAGAAGAAGATTCCATTCACTGAGTAAGCCGGCTGAGTCACTTTCAGTATCCACCCTGAATCACGCTCATCAGAGACCAGCCAGAAAGTACGTTTCTGTTCGAATAAATAGTCATACAGTAAGCCTCCGAATTGATACAGCATCTGATATTACTATTATTTCTAGAAAAACATGGATTAAAATTGGGAAACCTGTTCTATGCGCTACAGAACAACTCGCCATAAGTGCATTAGGCGATCGTTTGGTGATCATTGGCAAAACTGTGTGCTCAGTGTCATTCAACGAAATAACCACGGATGGAGTATGTTATGTGGTAAACAACAATCTTAACTTGTTGGGTCTAGATTGGATTACAGACCTTAAACTAGATGCTGTTCCACTAAGCACCGTATGCCACCGCATCGTAAGAATGAAAGACTAGAAAGATTTCATGAAGCTTCTAAAGGAATTCGACAAAGTATTTACAAAAGGGTTAGGATGTTGTACCACAAAGAAAGCTTCTCTTTGCTTGACACCTAATGCTTCTCCAGTCTTCTGTCACAAAAGACCAGTCTCATATACTTCGCTACCAGAAGTCGACGCAGAACTTTAACGCTTAGAGATGCAGGGTGTTCTTATACCAGTATCATTCTCGGTCTGGACAGCCCCAATAGTCGTTGTAAAGAAACCTTACGGTACACTACGCATCTGCGCCAATTTTTCGACTGGTCTGTATGCTGCCCCAGAATGAACACCACTATCCCTTACCGGCTCCAGACGATTTGTTCACTATTCTAAACGGCGGTAGTTGTTTTGCCAAACTAGACCTGGCAGATGCTTATTTGCAAGTCGAGGTTGAACCAGCGTGCCGTGAATTACTCACAATAAATACGCATCGGGGACTTTTTCAGTATACAAGACTGCCGTTTGGAGTCAAAACTGCACCAGCTATTTTCCAACAATTAATGGATACGATTTTAACCGGCCTCACCGGAGTGGCCGTGTATTTAGACGACATACTCGTTGTCGCAGAATCACCAAACGAACTTTACGATCGACTTGCGACTGTACTGAAACGAATCCAAAACCATGGGTTCCACCTACGTTCAGAGAAATGTCAATTTTACCTTACGTCTGTGAAATATTTGGGATTTATATTCGACAAATCAGGTCGTCGTCCAGATCCAGAAAACATTGAAGCCATTCAAAGAATGTCTGCACCCTACGATGTACCTACTCTGCGATCTTTTCTCGGACTAATAAGTTACTACTCAGCATTTTTACCGTCCTTACATGAGAAGCGAGCACCGCTGAACCATCTGCTGGAGTAAAATGTTAAGTGGAACTGGACACAGTAGTGCCAAACAGCGTTCGATGGCTTGAAAACGCTCCTTACATCTAATCTTTTATTGACGCATTATGATCCGAAAGTGCCGATTATTGTTGCAGCGGACGCATCTGCATATGGAGTCGGTGCAGTTATCTTGCATAAATTTCCGAATGGAAATGAGAAAGCCATAATGCACGCTTCAAGAACGCTGACACCTACTGAAAAGCGCTATAGTCAAATTGAGAAGGAAGCTTTGGCTATCGTTTTTGCGGTACGGCGATTCCATAAGATGGTGCATGGACGACACTTCACAATATTAACTGATCACAAACCACTGCTGGCAGTCTTTGGGTCGAAGGCTGGAGTACCAGTGCATTCCGCAAATCGGTTACAACGTTGGGCATTGACGCTGCTCGGATATGATTTTGATATACAATACAAGAAGAGTGAGGATTTCAGTCAGGCAGATGCCCAATCTCTACTCATAAGCACCTATCCTACGACGAGTGAAGAGTCGGTGATTGCCGCCATCGATACGAGAGATTACGCTAAAGAAAGTCTCATTCATGCTGTGAGAGCACTTCCTATTATCACACAGCAAGTTGCTGAATTCACAAGAAGAGACAAAACGATTCAACGAGCAATCTATTATATGCAGCACAATTGACCACGTTTTATCTAAATGGGTCCAAAGCACAAATACTTCGATCAACAAACGACGTGGATATTCAATATTTAGGTATCTTGAAGTTCACGAAATACGCCTTCTCTATAATTCCCAAAACTAGAAATATAACGGGTTTCCTTCTTAAATACTTGTATACGACGGAGGCCAAACTTACTTTGTTTGAGATATGTTTAAGACCTACACTCTAACATTGCAACGTAATTAATGCATCAATCTGGACTCATGTCACAATGTTAATCCTATGTCATTTCGAGTTAACAATGATTACAAAAGGAGTCACCATAAAATTGTTCTACATACTCTATATTTCACCTCCCACCATTATCGTAGTTGTCTACGACACTATCGTTTCAATCAAATAGCATAACGTAAAGCATTTTGTTTAAATTACTGCATTTAATAATCAATTAATTAAGAAAGAAAAAATATTATTAATAAATATTTGTTAAAAAGATGAAACATAATTAGCTTGTTAGTTGTTAGCGTGATTCAATGTACTGGCTACAAATTATTTGAGAGAAGTGTTAGCTACTGGGGGTCGTGTGTGGGTTGGTGGAGTGGGTAGAAGAAAGTGGGTCGGACATTCATCTACATCTCCGAATTTCGATAATCATTACTTTACAGTGGTACCTGTAATAAAATAAATAGCATAGTGATTAATAATTTAACTGATGAAATCCGATTACATGATAGTGGCAAGTGAATTGGCATATGCTCATTTGAGTGAATTCGAGATGAACAAAAGATTCAATGTAAAGATAAAAGAACAACTTAGCTGAACAACGAAAGTTATCTAGTGAGATGAAACGAGTTGTTAAAATTTAAGTCATAGAAGTCAGCATCATTATTGAATGTTGCATCAAGTATGTTGTTTAACCAATAATTACCGCAATTATACCCTTCTTATAGTGTGGAATAATTGTGCATCCATTTGGAAAAGACAGATCCCAGTACAATTTACATTTTAAGACTTTGTTAAGACTTTCAACATTGTGCTGCACACAATACTCATTGAGAAGGTGGAAAACTGAATTCTCAAGGACACATTACATTCTGGCATTAAGAAGCGTCTAGAAGATACTTGAAAACGTACGCTCGATAAGGTACCTTGCTTCTAACACATTAATAAAGTGCTGCCTAGGTCTGATATTCACAATAACCCTGGCGACAGAGGTAATTCATAAGAGCTATACGATTAAAGTAAACACTACATTGCTGTTTGTGTGTCAAATGGTGGCCTCACAAATGCAGACTCATTTTTGCACATTAATTGTCTGATCTATCAGAAATGCATTTCTAGCCTCTATTTCGGTAGCTTCAAGTAGTGGACAGATGCCAATGTCACACATTATGGACTACTATCAGCTACCTGGAATAGGAGAAAAAAAACTAACCCTAACACATCTACACCTTTATATCATTTTTTACCATACTCAATTACTATCTTCCTACTTTTTCCTATCTACCGAGCATACGTATAGATTACCTCTCAGTTATGAGGTGATTGCTGATTGGTGTTCTACCACTGTTAATCACATCAACTTTTACTATCAAAATAATTAACCAAAGTAAAATTGTATAATAATAATAACACTTAGAGCTGATGCAGCCGACGACAAGCAAACTTCATTTTTCGCTTATTTCAAAACAACCAAGAACCGATGCCAAAATACCGAGAAGTAAATGACAGAAATCAAGTAGTTTATACTACCTCGTCATTAATACACTGAATTTTATATTATCAGAGTTACTTATCAGATCGATCTGCTTTCTTGTACAACGACTACTCCAAAACACTTTTCAGTATTCTGCAACTCTTAAATAATCCGATTGTTAAGGGTGTCATTTAGTTTGTTCACATTATGAAGATAATATAAAGCGTAATACGTGCTAATTTTTATGTGCAATGTTGGCCGCCATAATGTGTTTAAACTCACCACTGTATTCCATTTCTTCCAGGATTTCTTTTAGTACATTAACCATCACTTTAAGCAGATAAAGGAGAGGGAGGATGAAAATAATTGACTTCATATTCAGTAGGGAATATACAATTTCAGTGGAATTTAATCGAATGCCTACAAGTTGTTGTCAAGTTAATTACCTATTTGATATATCGGTATATGGTATTAGTTCTACTTCTGAAATATACTGACAACTGTTACTAATAAAGGTGAGACAATGATGTCGATGATGATATGCTTATTTATTTCATTAATAATACACTGTAAAATATCATTTCAGATTTCACTAAATGAAATTATTTCAGTTGTTACTTACTATGGTAACCATTGAAGCTCAGAATCTCTGTTTCTAATTTCCGAGCTATCGTGCCTATACCGTTGATATCTGAAAAATAGATTCATTAAACAAAATCAACATTTTCGTTTACCATATTCTCATTATGGAGTGTAGTTGTGTATAGAAGAATTTCACTGATATTTGTACTAGTCAACTAGACAAATGATAGTAGATCATATCGATAACATTTACAATTGATTATGTAGATGATGCATGAATAACCAACCACTTTGTTTGAATACATTACTTTTGCTTAAATTGTTCAATGAAATAAAATTAGTGTGATTGATTAATTAGTCATCATCTTAGGTGTTTCTGTCATATCGTTATCAGTTCACGTGTTATTACTGAAACCATCAGTAATTAACTGTTGTCTGCCACATCGTAAGTGTGAAACTGTCGCCACAGTTCTATCCACAGAAGTTTACAAAAATGTCATATTGCTGGGAATCGAACTTGGATGACGAATAACTTGTGCCTAAAACTGAACCCTATTGAAACATAAACGAGGTTGTTGTGATATGTGAATGAATACTGGATACAATGAACATTTATAATACAATAAAAGTGTATATATATTACTTGACGGCGATCCTTTTACAAGGTTACGGCAATACAGCAATCCGTTATGCTTTAACAGCTCTGTTAAATTATGAAAGTAAAATAAACAATGGACCTAATACCAAATGTAAATTATTGTTCAAATTATTTGCAATTTATTATCATTGACATTGATGTGTTCAGTACACATTTTCATGATACATTGAAGAAATGTTTGGTTATCTTGACAAGGTGTAAAATTGTTTATTAGTGGAACTGACTGGGGTGACATATACACGCTACGTAATTCCCTACTCTTCGTTAGGTCACTGGTAGAAAGTAACTCAAGTGTCTTCATCATCTGTGACAATCAATCATATACTCTCTGTGCAATGCACATCAATATAGAGATATCCGAATTCATTTCTGTTAGAATATGAAAGTGTAGTAACCATTCGTCATGGTAGTCGACATAAATTGTTATTTACAACACTTACAATTTGTCATTATTGACAATGATTGTTCAGAATACATGTCACAGAGATGCATTGATGAAATCGTTGATGGTCTCGACAAAATGTAACGTTGTTAGCACTCTGGCAGATTACAATTTATACATATACAAAGTAATTCTGCACTAAGTCAATCACTAGTAGAAAATGATTAGTTTGTCTTGGTCACTTACAACCTTTAATTAGATGGTAATTGTAACAGAGAAGCATTCAAGTATCATTCTTACACAATCAACATTCGGATGATTTTGTGGTCAATTTTCAGTGAGACATTTCACGTAGTCTTTACTAGTTTAATTTATCATTATTTAGAATATGGGAAAATAGTGTCTCTTATGTTTACTAAAATAATAAGACTACGTTAGGTTGCATTCAATGAAAAGTCGATAAGTCAGTTTGTGGACTCAAATAAAAACCAAACGTGAAACGTCTGCCAAGAACTGACTTGTATATCTTAAAACATAGACAGTGTCAAGTAGACTACATATTAACTAATCGAAGTCTGAATACCCCTTAACATCTATTGTTGTGCTTATCTAAACTGAGTTTCAACAATATCCTTAGGGTAAATACACAAACCAAGAAATAAAATACAGTAGGTTGAATTGTAGACGCAATGTGTGACATGACCTGACTATACTGAGATTAGTGATAGCACGATTGGTTATTCAAATAACTGGTGATAAATAAAATGTTAAATATTGTTTCTACATATGGATGTTGTGTATTTCAGTAAGTGATCTTTCCTTGCTAATTCAATATTATTTCTTTACAAAAATGTAAAATCATTGAAATAAAAGAAACAATATGAATGTGCATAAGCAACTATTGAATTATACCTTGAAACTTGTTATCCAGTGTAGTTAAACATTCATTCCAACCTTTAATTGTATCATTGTAATACTCTGTGTAACGTATGTGGAAAATACAACCAAATTAAACTGATATTCAATCAAGATGAACAAAGAGGTAACATATTATGTACAACATGAAATTAGACTGATCTCCATTGAATATCACGTTTAAATTCTTCACATAATGTACTATATGCATAAATTGTATAGTAAGTCAATTCTATATGACATTACACGTTGATCATAGAAATATCAACATGAATACATACTGGTATTTTTGACATAATTACTTTCGAGAAATTCGAGCGCCACTAAAACATAAATGAAGGTGTCAGAAGACAATTGATGATGAATCAAATACAAATGTTATTAATAAGATGAAATTACTGTGAATATATTTGAGATTATAACACAGTCTGGTGCATAGATTGCCATCGATGCTATAAACAACAACAGAAATATCATATTGATCAATCATACAGATAGTCAATTGTAGATTGAATCATCTAAGTTTGAATTTGTTAGATAGTAATATCTCCGTTATGTTACTAGTTAATCGTCGTTGGAAATGATGTTGAAACCGTCATGTTCTTCATCATGTTCTCGAACAATCAATGATTTTACGTTTGGCATTTATATGACATTAGAAGTATACATTAGCGAAATGCCCGTAAAAGACTTTCCCTACTGTTTATGAAAAGAAGTAAATTCACTTGAAATTAGCATCTCGCAACAACAAAGTTCTAGTGAAGTGTCAAATGTTTTGTTTATAACACACTGAATCAAACTTTGTTTCATAATTTAAGTGAGTTTTGAAAGAAGAAACAAACAAAGTAACAAAACATTGACAAACTTTTTATAAACACTTGTCCACGTAAACCTCTAATATTCCTACGTTCACAGTCTGTAACTAAAATTGATCATGAGTTTAGTTGATTCCAATTACACTGATAGGGTTTTACTTACATTTATCAACTGTCATGTTAAATTTTCCCCAGTAACTATTCATTTCATCTAAGAAGAAAACATGCATAACAAATGGTCTCTAGTGAAAGATGAAATACTATTGATATACTCCAATGAAAATATTTATCCGATTACAGTACGATTTTGATAAGACAATAAGTGTAAATTGTTCTCAATGAGTAATGTGTTATTAATATGGATATTATGTGAATACGAATCACAGTTGTGTATATCCTAAGCATTATGTCATTAGCTAGAATTAGTATTTGTGCTAATGATTTGAAATTTTGGTTAGAATTGAACTTTTCAACATATTCAAAAGAGAATTCTATGTCAGGTTACAGAGGACCAAATAAATCATACGATAAGCATGGATGACAAATGAAAGTCACCACCTTAAAACGTAGTTACTACTCAATCTGCCAACGTATTCAAGAAGAATTTGGTTGTATTAAGAGACTCGTATAATCAGGGATGATATAAGTAATGCAGCCATCTGTCATAATTGCATCGAATCTGGAATCAATTCAACGGACCAAAAAGGTTGGTAACAAGTTAAGTGACTTTTGAGAAATAACTATGCAAAACATCAAGGAAAGTGCCTGAAATACTCTGCGCTGCAGTAGTGTCGAAAGTTTGTTGCATCACAGCGCTTTATTAAACCTTTAGTTAAGTAGCACTGCAATGACCAGACACTAACATTTTGCGTTGTGAATATGTTATGCAGTTAGCATTTAGATTTACAATTGAGGTTGCAATTCGATCGATACGGTAAACAGTATCTACGACTAGTTGTATTGTTACTTTGGATTAAGTGTTTGTATAGTCAGCGATGTAAACCTTATGACAGTATGTCACGTTTCCCTACTCTTCACATCCCTACCCTCCTCTTCCCTACCACAACCAACTCCGAATCATACAAAATTTAATTAAAACAAGATTTATCGTTAGAACCACACGTAAGTAAGTGTTTTGTAGTAAGAATCACTGTGATTTCCATTCACCTATGAATAAATCTTTGCCTCTTAGTCAAGATTCTGTTGTTGGGTGGGGAAGGGGTGTAGAATTAGCAGGGTACTAAAGTGAGTTTTTGTCTGGAATTCTTTAAGGAGTAACAGTTTTTCAGTCGAATTAGTGAAATTATTAATTATTTGTATTTATTAGTGCTTATGTGTACTACTATTCACTTTGTATTAAAATGGCATTTCATTTAAATGAAGAAGAGGACAATATTCGGTATTGACATTACCTGCTTTTGTTTCAAGTTGTTGTTCCGATACTTCAATTTGAGATTTTAGTTTATTCACAGAATCTAGATATCAATAAAAATGAAATTTTTATCGAATTTGAATAGATAATAGGAATGTCAATAGGTTGTGAGGAATGAAGTACCCATTCCATAAGCATCAGTATTCATGCTAACCGTTCACAGATTGAAGTCACTGCCAGTTACATGTAGATTCTTTTCTGAGTGACTGTAACAATCTCTGACTAACGTATGAATTAAATGTTGTTTAATTTGATTGGAGCTTTCGTTTATACGACTATTGCACATCGTCATTCATGTATCCATGTTTGGATGCATGTGTACTTATTCTCCTCATTGAGTTAAAGTGGTTTTGTGAAGATTAGTACTCTTTTAGTTTGTTGTTTGTGTTCGTCACTAAATGATCTCAATGAGTTATAAATAAAAAGCAGAGACTGATACTGAACTGCTGTTTGTGATAGAATGTGATATGTTAGTACAGACCACCGTTGGATTCATCGAGTTTAATAATCATATTCACACATACATGAGTGTACTACTTATAGCTAAACCATGTGGATTGCATAGATCTACATCGTAAGTTGATTCAACACAATTTCAATGTTGCAGACATCATGTTAGTGATGTAGTATTTTGTTAGCGACTAACATTCAAATTGCTTAGTGATGATAACATTACAATCTCTATGTAGGTAATTCTACAGAACTGGAGATTTAACTAACACTATAAACTTGCAATGAATTAAGTCGAAGTAATTTATGAAGAAATTGCAAACACATTTATGAACAGAAAGCACCATCCAGTTTGTATGCGAATTGTCAACAATATAAGATTTCACATTTCAGGATGAATTCGTTTATTCTCATTGATTTGTTATAGACTGAATCCGGTCAGTCCATGTGCATCCTGATCGGATCGCCTCGATATAGCGAATATTTACAAGTATCATTTTTTTGGATTGTGACTGTCTACACTCAATAGTCTAGTAGTGAACTCGATAGCGTTTGACACGAAACAGACTAAGTTCGAATCCCACTGTGAATACCAACATTGGGATGCATGTACATCCAGCCGACGATTCCCGAATAGGAAAAAACGCGCGTCCTGGATTTCATTAACAAGTCACAATCCATATCACATAATTTTACATTTTACTTACTTTCGGCGTTACTTATGTTCTTTTTTAGCTCGTTTATAACGTCCTCTGAAAATTCTGAAATAAATAAACAAAGTATTGACGCAAATATTTTCAATGTGATAAGTAGATAATTCAGTAATGAATTAAAATCTTTGATTTGAATGTTTCCATGAAAGAAACACTTCAGAAAGTTTTACCATTTGGTGTGAAGAAGTTCATTCTATCCATTTGATGGTGTTTGAATTCCAGAACGATATGTTAGTTGGCAATAATCCATAGTTCTAAACTAGAATATGTTTCTTAGTGACAGAAATGTAATAACAATTGACACGGAGGAAGACAATGGCTAATGACATAAGATGTCCAGATGATGTTGCTTCCAAGGATATGCTATCCAGTAACTGACTGTGGAAACTGTCATTATCTCTGAGTATACCAACGTTCATATTGTACAGTTATATGTCGGTATGTATGTTTACCATGAGATTGAATGTATTTTTGAATTTTTCGGTGGCTTGCTTGTTTGCCAGTTATTTGTGCATACTAATCTGCTCCAAATATATGTTTCTCTTAATCATCATTGTTGATTATTAATTATTAGTGATGTCTGCTGAACATGTGTACGGAGTAATTGGGTGCACGAGAATTTGGATGCTCTCTGGGTGTATTTGTAATGATCAGAACATGGGTTAGTGTCCCCACACAAATGGTACTTAAATCAGTAATGGTGATTTGTACTGGTAGTGGTGGAGGGTTAATCTGTATAAGAATTACTTAACGCCTTATTGACCAAATAAAACAATCAATTTTTAGATACAAAAATAAGCGAGCATGTAATCAACCCAGAGAGATTTTATCACAATCGCCAACTGTAATGCATCACATTGCTGTACTAATCTGTTTTAAAACAACATACATAGCTTAATGCTACTTATTTATGTGTCAGTGCAGGTCTTGGTTACATCTAACTGTGACATTTCTGTGAGAGAACCGAACGGAACACTATTATTAACACACTATTTGAAACTGAAATGTAAGTAGTGAGCCATACTCTCAAATATTCCATAATCTCCATGTCACTCATGTCTACATACATTGAACAAGTACTAAATGATATGATAATTTACAAAAGTACAAGTATAAAACTATTTGCAACTTACTTAATTGTGTAGATTCATGAATCAGCATAAGAGACACATTGATGTATAGTAACAATAACAGCATCATTTTCACTGATCACTCCACTCTCTTTGTCTTTACTCTTCCAGTTTTATACTATGAGAAACGCAAGTAATTGGTCATTCTGAAGAATAATATTAACTAAATGAATATGATTTGCTAATAACTGATTATTGATCTGAATACAAACCAATCCAACTCATCTCATTAGTGGTTGTCATGAGTTTCAGTGAATTCACTTTATTCAACTAACTAATCTACTGTTCAACTGAATCTGATCAGAACATTTTCAAATTTACTGTCCGTTACGTACAAACTGAATACATGGAAAGTTAATGAAGGAGACAAGAAATTCATTTGCTGATTTGAATGGAACAATGAATTTGTTGTCCTTTGAAACAAATCTTTTTATCTAATGCATCAACTGACTATGAGATCAGGTAAGTCTCTATTGTTTACTGTTAATACTGATAGAATTCACACTTTTATGATAATAATAATAATAATATTACTAAAAGCCTTATTCTTAAGTAGCATTTTGTACATGAGAGCACATCAGTTTACAAGCATGATTGCAATAATATGGCTTGTTAAAGGGTTTTGATAAAGAATCATTGTTAGGCATTTCACACTGTATGAAGATATTAATTAGAAACAAGGCCAACGATAATAAAGTTTACAGTTTGCAGTACTACGGTACTAGAGGTATATATTGTTTTATAGTGCACTTCTGATAAAAAAGCTCGCGCTTTTCGTTTGTGGCTCACCGAGATTCCACGAAATGGCTGGGAGTAAATTCAAAAGACCATAGAGAATATCCAGATACAGGATAAGGCTGAGAGTATTTGAAATTCGAATAAAAGCGAGTTCCGTTGATTGATTTTGAGAGATGAGTTATTGCTGCATTAATTAAGTTGCCAACCATCGTTAGGAGTATGTTACTTGAAGAAAACCAATTCCTTATGAGAGCAGTTCACAAAAAATCTGGGAGAAGCTGAAATAGAATATATTTAATAGAAAACAAACAAATAAATATTAGTAGTAAAATAATCCATTTTAAACTACAATCTTCACCTTTCTGTTCTTTTTCTGTTACAACTGACATGATTATAGTGTTCGCAGTTTTAGAACCCTAATGATCCGTTACTGAGTAAAAAATAATGGATGACTCGTAATGATGCTTATAAAGGGTTGATTGGTAGTTGCATCACTGCCGTTACAAACCACAAGCTTTCAATCATTGTGATAATTGAAATTGCTATAAGGAAAGAAGACAGCAGTTTTATTATTTTCTTTGTCGTGTTAATGAATATGAGGTTACTAAGACATTTAGACTTTAATTGTTTTCTTTCTTCTTATTTACTAATAAGCCTCAACTTGAAGATTTTACAATACGGTGGCATAGGGCATCAAGTCGTTAGAAAATTCAACCACAGTAGTTTTTGAGGAAAAGGATGAATCCTGGTTTGCCATGTGGTTTAATAAACGTAGTAAAGACAGGGGTAGGTAAACATATTGAGAAATGAATTAGAACATTTTTGACTCATCTAGTTGAATTACTCGCATTATAACACTGATGAAGTCTGACGTCTGACATTTGTAGTAACTGTCGCCTGATGACAAATACACGGTTAGCTACAGTAAATCTATGCCAGTAAAGAATCTGTCTAAAATTCACTCTTAAGATGCATATTTGCAAATTGCTGTAAACAGTATTCAATGAACACACTACAATTATTACTTCATACAGAATGGTTAGCTCTAAGTATCTCTGTATAAGGTTGGCACTTTCATCTGGTAAATTTTATAAAGCTACAAATCAGATTATCGTCGGGCTCTAAGTCTTTGAGTTTTATGTAGCATTAGTGTCTTGAAATAGTCCTGGAGAAACACCATATTCATAATATATTTAAATACGGATTTTGTATTTAGAGCTTACCACTATCCACCGTGCTGTCTGATACAAAACGACCGTAAAGAACGATAGTATAGTCTCACAAATTTATCATGATAATAAAGTTCCAAAACCAGACAAATTAGGTAACAATGTCTGAGCAAATAGGCGTATTCAGTCACAATCCAACTCAATCGAAATTCCATGAAGTTGATAGCATCAACAGAGGGAGAAAACTTACTTTCTTTCAAAAATGAGACATTACATGATAAACTGATAATGAAGTACATATGGGTTACTATGTATTGTAGTCTCCACATTATTAAAAGACCACTTTATTAAGTGAGTCAAGAAGAATGAGTAACTTATTAGAAATGAATTACGAAATATTATTTTAGATATCATGATTAAATAATCAGTTGAACATTAAGTTTCTGTTAATTGTATATTGTGTCAGATGCCATCTTCCTGTCTCACCAATTACGTGTGGTGCACGCTCTCATATTTAAGTGTTTTGCTTTATCTCTTGTCTATATTGAGGCTTAATTCTACTTGCAGAGGCCACTGATACATTGACCACCATCTGCATTTGTTGCTGAGTGTGATGGAGAGAAGGGCTAGGTCATTCGCAAAGTTCAATTTATCCAGCTCCATCAAAGTCTTTCAATGTATTCCGTGCTTCTTCCAAGACATTACGGTTTTCATAAACCAGTAAGCCCCTAGATAAAAAGAGAGAAGGAGGTGGTGAGCAGACCCATCTAACACGAATTTTCAATTGGCATTATTTTGTAGGTTGCATCGCGGAATTTTTAATGAAGTTGACTATCGTCTCAGATATAGCATAGTGTTATAGAAGACTTCATTATGTTTGCGTGTCAACTACGTTGAATGCTTTCTCATAGTCAAGAAAGTTAACGTGAATGGCTGAGTTCCACTTCACTGAGTGTTCAACAGTGATTCGTAGTGTCGTGATTTGGTCATTCTTTATAGATTTCGCAATTTTTATCTCAAAGTTGGTTGGTGGAAATTTCATTTGGTTTACAGACGACGTTTCCTCATACTGAAATCGATATCTCTGTAGCTCTCAGACTTACTACAATCATCTTCTCTTGATGTCTTGATGAGTTATTCTTGTTTATAGTCAACTGGTTGGTGTTAAGGTATTCGATTCCTCAAGAATATAACTATTTAGAAATCATACATAACACTGTCTATTTATAATAATAATAACAGCTTCAATTACTTGATAGTTTATTATGTAATCAATAATAGTTAAATAACAAAAGTATAGACACATTTTAACCTCGGTTATCCTGTATATTTTCTAGTTGGTGATTGCTGGTCAGTAGCTTATGCTTCACATGGGGTAACAGGCACTGATTGAGTGATTAAGTGAGCGATTGCTTGATTTAGTGAGTGAGTGACTAAGTGTTTGATCCTACACAATGCCAAGTGATGCTAAGTGATCTTAATACGAACATACTTAAACTAGAATTAGATACTTGTAATTCACTACATTTGAACAGTCTAGCATCATGTCGAATAGTTAATTCAATGTTAAGTCGATAGTGTTCAAATTTCCTCTGTATCTAATTATAGCAAAGTAAAATACAATCTTTATATCATTAGAATGTAGTCGGATATGGATTCCGTCTGCCAGTTACAATCCAACTCAAACGATCTTTATGTCACTCTGTAATAATATTGATTATCTCGTTATTAGTAATTTATTTATAGTGGCGATTTCTAAACTCTAATACATTGACATAAATAGAGGAATACAATTATGAAGTTATTCAATACAGTGAAAATTGACTTTGGTTAAACAAAAAATAACGAATGATTGTTATTGCTGCGATTTAAGGAATAATTGACTACCAAAGAAGCATGAGAAGTATCCTTCAAAGGAACAAGAAATTATAAACAACTTTCCGAGAATGATACTTAGGATTTACAGACCAGAAAACGTTATCAAAAAAATTCTGTGGCAGTAAACAATCCAGCCGTCGAAGAAATTCGAAAACGAAACAAGGAAGAAATCATCAAACTGCGTCACAAAACAAGCACTAAATTATTAAGGGATTATTGAATTCGACTAAGGATTATAAACCATTAAATAATTGAAAATGTTTAGTGACCACTTATGAAAATATTGATGATAAACATGTAAAACTAATTATCCTACTACTGATAGTCGTAATGTGATGGTGGAGAGGAGGGAAGGCTGATTCATTTATTCCTATATTAAAGCTTTCAAATTGTAATTTCATATCTACTTTTATAAATAACTTGAAATCTATACTTCTATTATACATTCGAACTGCTTCTTATTAGTGTCCACTACGTGGTTATTTCAATCCACAGCAAATGGTCAATCTCATAAACCATCCCTTTCATTTGATTGTCTATTGGAATAGGAATAATGTGATATACAGTGTGTAGGCTCAATTGGATATTGGTAATTAGATATCGGTATTTCATAGTTATACAACCTAAAGAAAACTGCTATGATTTCACTATTCAATTAGACAATATAATAATATGAGTGAATTAATCTACAAAAGGCTAACAATATGAGCACATACACATAGTTGAATGCATTTTTGTAGTAGTCATGTGTTAACATTGAAAAATTAATTACATGTAGATAGACTATGATAAAGTTATCTAGTTATTATTTTGTAATTTCAAAAACAACAACAACAGCAATCTATAAGGTAAGTATTTCTTATTAAGATGAACTTCTGTCGATTCAATATTCTCGTGGTAAAAACAGTGACACTTGATGCAGAACCGACTGAGTTCGAGTCTCAGTGTGAACATCAACATTGGGATGTAGGTACATTCAACTGACGAGTGCCGAATAGAATGTAACGCGTGTTATGAATTCTACTTGCCAGTCATAATCCAACTTAATTAAGCATTTCGGAGTTATTTCTACTATCGTTATATTCATAATCACACCATAAAATTATAATGTAGGTCAACTATAGTTTGTTTTATCATAATTCAACAAAGAAGAAAAAAACAAAAAAATATTGTTGATAAGAAAACTCACTGAAATTATCTCTATTCTTATTCTTCTTATCAAACTTCATCTTTTTATTTCATTATTATTATTATTATTATTATTATTGTGATTATTTTAATAAAACTTACACAAATGAAACTGAATGAACCACGTTGATTGTAAATTGTTTAAGCATCGCTATTAAGCCCGAGAGAATGAGCGCACTTCTAGTGTTAAACGATGGTATTAATAATGTATCTAGATGAATCAACAAACGTTCATCTATTTAACTATGTATTTACTACGATTACTATAGCATAATCTAAGGCACTGTCTCCTTTTACATCTGAAGATGCACTGGTTAAATCAGCTTACTAATTATTGTCTCATGCCTTTGTGTTGTGCAGTGTTTAAGTGAGGGGTTATCACAAACATGAGTAGATTGTATGAAAACTTGAAGTTTAAATGTTTTCGAAATTTTAGCACATGCACAAATATGTGAAGATAACTTGGACACAACTTAATCAGAACACACTGACTATGTAGTTGTAAACAAGTATAGTTCTAGAAGATATCGTCCAGAAGGGCAACGAATCAAAATAACCACCTCAGAGAACCTAATATTAATAAAATTAAAGCATGATGATGTAAACTCTTCGAGAGTGATATTTGAACATTGATAAGTGATTCCTCGATTCACACCGATCTTAGCATTCATTATTATGTCGAACAACCTCTGTTGATACATTGTAGTCTACTGAATACAGTATTTAAATATCATATCTACTGAGTAAGATGGCATTTATTGTGACTTACCAGGTAATAGGATATTCATCAGGCGTTGGCAGTTAATGAACACCTCGTTCAAGCCTGAATGTAAACACGAAATGATGATTTCTAGGTTTTTCATTTCTAATCTCTTTCTTAAACATATTCCTACTAACTAATCAATGAAAACCCATATATAGTTAGAATGTGTTTGGATCTTCTCGTTGATTTATCATGGACTGAAATTGATCAATCGCTGGTGCCATATGTGCATTCTGAGTGATTTGGCTCAATATAACGATAGTCCACAATTATTGATTAGGTTGACTTGTGAATGGTGAACGGAATCCAGTTCACACGTTTTGTTTCATAGGGGATTCATCAACTGGATGTACTCGCATTCCAGTGTTGATGATCACATGAACTCGAAATCAGTTCGTTCCGTGTCAAACACCACCTCATCTGGACTCAGTAGTCTAGAGGTGGACGTGGTGGCGTTTGGTACAAAACAAACTGAATTTGAGTCGTGATGTGAACAACAAAACGGGGGTGTGGATACATCTAGGTGATGAGTGGTAAATATAGCGGTAATGAGCATCCTGAATCCAATTTGCCAGTCACAATCTAACTCAATCGAAATTCCATGAAGTTGATAACATCAACAGAGGGAGAAAACTTACTTTCTTTCAAAAATGAGACATTACATGATAAACAGATAATGAAGTACATATGGGTTACTATGTATTGTAGTCTCCACATTATTGAAAGACCACTTCATTAAGTGAGTCAAGAAGAATAAGTGGACTATTAGAAATGAATTTTGAAATATTATTTTAGATATCATGATTAAATAGCCAGTTGAATATTTTGTTCCTATTAATTGTATATTGTGTCAGATGCCATCATTCTGTTTCACCTATTTTCTGTTATTATCATTCTTCGAGCATAAAAGTTGATGTTTTTTTCTTTTGTATTGATGCTAATATTTCTACCAGACTCAATTATTATCTTCCTTCTTTCCTTCTATCTACCCACTATACGTATATATTAACTCTCAGTAATGAGGTAATCGTTGCATGGTGTTGAACTACCATTAATCACACCAACTATGGCTATCAAAATAATTAATCAAAATTAAATAATATAACAATAGTAATAATAATAATAACAGGAACTGGAACTGATGCACCTGACGGCAAGTAAATCGATGACAAAATACCAAGATGTTAGTGACAGAAATCACGGAGTTTTACTAGCTCGTCATTAATACACTAAATTTTATATTATTAGAGTTACTTATCAGGTCTATCCGATTCATGGTATACCGACTAATCGAAAACACTTCAATTTTTGGCAACTCTTTAATAATCCGATTGTTATAGGTGTCATTTAGTTTATTCACATTATGAAGATAATAAAAGGCGTAGTACGTGGTAATTTCTATGTGGAAAGTTGGCCAACGTGAAGTTTATTTGAACTCACCACTAACGTTTATTTCGTTGGCAATATTAGTTAGTATATAACAGTAAACTGCAAACAGATAAAGGCAGGGGCTTCATATTCAATAAGGAATATACAATTTCAATGGAATTTAATCGAATGCCTACCAGTTGTTGTCAAGTTAATTGCCTTTCTGATGATCTGATGTATGGAGAGATGGTGCCGTAGCTTATGTATTACTAATCGTAATAAATACATGGTTAGATAGATGAACGTTTGTTGATTGATCTAGTTGCTTTATTCATACCATCGCTTAACACTAGAAGTGCGCTTTGAATGAATGTAGTGCACCAGAATGGTCCACTCATTCTATTCGGCTTAATAGCGATGCTTAAACAGTTTATAATCAACGTGGTTCATTCGGTGGTACATTCAATTTCATTTGTATAAGTTTTATTAAAATAATCACAATAATTATAATATTAATAATAATAATAATAATGAAATAAGAAAAAGATGAAGTTTGATAAGAAGAATAAGAATAGAGATAATTTCAGTGAGTTTTCTTATCAACAATATTTTTTTGTTTTTTTCTTCTTTGTTGAATTATGATAAAACAAACTATAGTTGACCTACATTATAACTTTATGGTGTGATTATGAATATAACGATAGTAGAAATAACTCCGAAATGCTTAATTAAGTTGGATTATGACTGGCAAGTAAAAATTCAGAACACGCGTTACATTCTACTTGACACTCGTCAGTTGAATGTACCTACATCCCAATGTTGATGTTCACACTGAGACTCGAACTCAGTCGGTTCTGCATCAACTGCCACTGATTATACCACTAGAATATTGAATCGACAGAAGTTCATCTTAATAAGAAATACTTACCTTATAGATTGTTGTTGTTGTTGTTTTTTGAAATTACAGAATAATAACCAGATAACTTTATCATAGTCTATCTACATCTAATTAATTTTTCAATGTTAACACATGACTACTACAAAAATGCACTTAACTATGAGTATGTGCTCATTTGTTAGCCTTTTGTAGATTAATTCACTCATATTATTATATTGTCTAATTGAATAGTGAAATCATAGCAGTTTTCTTTAGGTTGTATAACTATGAAATACCGATATCTAATTACCAATATCCAATTGAGCCTACACACTGTATATCACATTATTCCTATTCCAATAGACAATCAAATGAAAGGGATGGTTTATGAGATTGACCATTTGGTGTGGATTGAAATAACCACGTAGTGTACACTAATCAGAAGCAGTTCGAATGTATAATAGAAGTATAGATTTCAAGATATTTATAAAAGTAGATATGAAACTTTTATCTGAAGGCTTTAATATATGAATAATAGAATCAGCATTTCGTCATGTTTTTTAACACATTAACAGCACCAACACATATTCACCTTATTATAGAATTTCAATATTCCACTTTTGGGATGAATTCTTAGTTAGTGTACAGAACTCATTATTGGATTTTGCAAATTTGCGTTACTTATGGCTCTTGTGATAAATCCATCTTGCGTTTTTCGAGCAGCATTCTGATGATTTATACGTTTTGGATGTGAAACGTTGCCACTAGGCACGGACGATATTTTAAAGCTCAGATTTTTTAGTCACAGATGTTTTCGGAACTTTAGTCGTGTTTTCTGGGCTATTTATTTGGCATAACGTGTGTTTGGAATAGAGTACTAGGTAATTGTGGTAAATCGATTGATGAAGTAGGAAATTTTCATCATCTGAAGTGGTTAGGATATGTCTTACGTCTATCCAGTTACCACCTACTTTGAGAAACAATGCTGTCTGGTGTAGGAATAGTCTGATAGAAATCTAGGGGCGTCCATATCAAAGCATGACACCAGTCCATGAAGTCATTGACAGTCAGGCTGAGCTATGTTCATAGATGCTGACTACCTGGTTGGGGCCCGCCTCATGATCGTAACCACTAGTTAAAGACTTTGGGTGACAAATTAAAATCGTTGAAAATGGCACAAGTTTGTTTATTGCCTGTCCTCTTCCGAATTCTAATATATTGAATTCATCGTAAAAATGTTTACTGGATTACATTTTTCTAAATCTTATCTTCAATCTCTTATCCTTGCCATCAATAATGACTCCGTTACTACCTCTACTATTTTGAAATATCGTACGACAATTTAGTCTCGATCTGATAATTCAGGCATAGTAACTTTAACTGATGTACTTACGTAAGTTCTACCTCGCTATTGACTAACTGACTGACAGATTTCGCACGCCTGCTTTCATGATTCGCTGCCGTCTGTCTAATATGTGTGTTCACATTCCTACTCAATAGAAAGTAATGTAGTTGACAGCATCGAAAGAAGGAGGAAACTTACTTTCTTTTAAAAATGAGACATTGCATGATGAACTGATAATGAAGTACATATGGGTCAACATGTCTTGTAGTCTCCACATTATTGAAAAATCTCTTTATTAAGTGAGTCGAAAAGAATGAGTAACTTATTAGAATTGAATTTTGAAATATTATTTCTTACATCATGATTAAATAATCAGCTATACATTTTGTTCCTGTTAATTGCACATTCTGTCAGATGCCATATTTCTGTCTCATCTTTTATCTGTTATCATCATTCTTCGAGCATGGAATTAGATGTTTTTGTTTTGTATTGATGATAATATTCTAATTGGTTTACTATGATATCTAAGCTTCGATGCATATATGCATGATCAACATAGAATTTGGCACATACGTGCATCGATTCAAGTCGTATTTCGCTAAAGATGCAGCGAGGTTAACACTATTTTAGCGAAAATTTCTTCCGTGAGAATAATAACTAAAACAAAGTGTCGACATATGCAATATGGTTCAACTGGAAAGAAGTAGAGAGTAGAAAGCCATGAAATAATTTAGAGACCACTATAGATGGAAATATGAAATGTGAATCCACCTGCACCACTATAACCGACTTTCAGTCAGCTCACCCACAATTTCCAATCACTGGTTACGGTACTTACGCGGATCTCAACCAGGTAATCTGCATCTTTTAACGCAACTTAAACCAGTAGTCAGTGACTCCATGGATTGATACTGATGATTCGGCTTGTCCTTTTCCTACTGTCCTACACAAACTAATGTATCGAACGAGGGAATAATCTTTCGCTAATTCAAAATGTGCTTCTTTCTTCAGCTGATTGCTAAGAGTATCAGAGCGAATCGACAATACGTTAAGAATATCTAATTGTTATTAAAGCCATTTGCAAATATACACCCTTCAGTCGTTCCGTAATCATCATTACATTGATTTATTTAAACTATGATTTGATAGCAAGCCCATCATCAGATTGTCTATCACTCACCGTGAGCATAACTCAGAACAGTATGTGCGTATAAGTTGTTGTAACATGAAACGACACACGAGGTGCATACCTTCCTTCATCCACAACAATTCCAAAATTAGTTCACTTACAATGACTCACATGACAATTTCACACCCTGTATACAATTGGATACTCATAATCAATTTGATCATTTATTCACACCTTGCTTTTGTTTTTTGACTGCATTTTAGTTGGTTTGTTCACTATTACAGTACGTTATTGCTGATAGTGCCTGACTAGCAAATCTGTAGTATCTTACTTAGACAACTGTTTACGACTGCCTCATTACTGAGAGGTATACTCTGTATATTTAAGAAAAGAAAGCAAATGATAAATTTATTTGGCATAACGTGATGTAAAGTTGTTTATGTTGTAAATTCAGCATATTTTTCTGTTGTTTCAGGTAGATGATAGTAATCCATGATGTGTGACATTATCATCATTAATAGTATTGCTGAATTTTATTATGATCCAGAAGCTAATGTTACTTTTAATACATGATTCCGGAGGTATGAAGATTTGTTTACGTATGATTTAGCTTCTCAGGACGATGCATGGAAAATTCGCTTACTTCACAGAAAGCTCAGTGCAGCAAAACTTGACAAGTACTGCAACCTAATTTTGCCTCAAAATCCTCGAGATAGAACATTCTCTGAAACCTGCTCAACCCTCAGCCAACATTTTGGTGATAATTTTTCTCTATTCAATATTAGATATCGTTGCTTAAACTTAAAAATAAATGAGACAGATGATTTTTCACGCATGTTGGAGTTGTAAACAGTGAATGTCAACGGTTTAAATTGAAAGACCTTTCAGAGAACCAATTTAAATCGTTAACAATTATCTGCAGCCTACAGTCAGTAACATTTGCTGATATTCGAACGCGATTGCTATACCGTCTTGACCAAGGACCAACATTGACTCTCAATGACATTGCCGCAGAATATCAACGACTGACCAATTTAAAGCATGATACTGCACTTGTCCAGTCTGGTGGTAATGGTGACACTGAAGTTCATGCTGCTCGTCGAAAACCTATTTCTCATCAAGTCACTCCAGCAACCACCTCAACTTATCGTGATAAACCAGCCGATAAGAAGAATATAACCCCCCCTCATCCAGATGCTGGAACTGTGATGCATGGCATTTTGCCAAGTTTTGTCCATTTAAGAACTATCGTTGCAGAAAGTGTAACAGACTGGGACACAAAGAAACTTTGTGCAGGCAGAAAGATATACGCACTCGATCACGTTTCAGAAGAAGATTCCATTCACCGAGTAAGCCGGCTGAGTCACTTTCAGTATCCACCGCGAATCACACTCCCCAGAGACCAGCCAGAAAGTATGTTTCTGTTCAGATAAATGGTCATACGGTAAGCCTTCAACTTGACACAGCATCTGATATTACTATTATTTCCAGAAAAACATGGATTAAGATTTGGAAACCTGTACTATGCGCTACAGAACAACTCGCCATAAGTGCATCAGGAGATCGTTTGGTGATTATCAGCGAAATCTTATGCTTAGTGACATTCAACGATATAACCATGGATGCAGTATGTAATGTGGTTAACAATAATCTTAACTTGTTGGGGTTAGATTGGTTTGCTGCCCTGAAACTAGATGCTATTCCACTAAGCACCGTATGCCACCGCATCGTAAGAATGAAAGACGAGAAAGATTTCATGAAGCTTCTAAAGGAATTTGACAAAGTATTTACAAAAAGGTTAGGATAATAATAATAATAATAGTTTTATTCGCACTTTGTACATGAGAGCATGCCAGTTTACAGGCATGGTCACAATGATAAGTTTACATACATACAAATATTATCACAGATTGTCAATGTCAGGACATTCATAACATATACAGATTCGAATTAAGAATCAAATCAACTGCCACGAAGTTTTAACTATTAGGACACCAAAAATTTGTATTGTATCCTGGTGCTAATATGAATAAGAACCGCGCGCTCCTTGACCACTGCGTTACAATTCCAAAAAACGGTTAAGAGTTTGCAGAGTGGAGTAGTGAGCGTGTTCAGATGCAGGATAAGATCAAGAGTACTTGAAACTTGGGCGTAGAAGAAAAGTCAATAGTTTTGTGCCAGTAGGTTCCATAATAGCCATATACATATTAATCTACAAATATAGGAAAGACGAAGACAGAGAAAACACAAAACAAAAGCACTGGTATTCTGAGACAATCAATGTGTATACAGGCATTGAAGGACATGACATGCCACTTACGTCAACTGAACGAATGGGCAGAATTAATATTCATACTTGAGTTTATATTTGGATTAAAGATGAAGAACACTAGCCTATGACTATGACAGGTAACTGGTGCTTACACATCTAGAGTCCCTATTATTTCGCTAGTGGAATAAGAAACAATAGTTGGGGTGAACATTTTTAATGAGCTATCAGAATTGATGAGATGACCAACCTGTTGCACAAATAAAGAAAGTGAATCTGTTTCTCGAATGGCTTTAGGCAAATTGTTCCAGATTCTCGAGAATTTATTTGTAAAATAATTCATATAAAGAGTAGATTTGGAATGTGAAATTTTTACTTTCGAGGCTGAATTGCGTAGGTTATAGCAAGAAGGTTCCTCCAACTTAATTGTGCTAGATGATGAAAACGCCAAATTGTTCAATATCTTATAAAAGAAGATTAAGTTTAACTTGAGTCGGCGCCTCCATAAAGTTTCTAGTCCTAATTTATAACACCTAGTTTTATAGTCCAGAGTACAATCAGTCCTAAGAATACGAAGAGTAAAGCGACGTTGTACAGACTCCAGTTTGAGTTTATTCTTAATGGAAACATTACTGAGAATAAAAGTGCAGTATTCAAGTAAGGGTCTGACACAAACCTTATATAGTAGGATATGAGAGTCATTGCTATGAAAGTTACGTATTATGCAACCCAGTAGTTGATGTGACTTAGATGTCTGCATATTGACCAGTTCTGTAAAAGATAGATCATAAGAATATCTTAGTCCTAAGTCAACTACTGACTGTAGCCTAGACAACTTACTACCGTTTATGAAGAGATCGAAATTGAGGCGCTTATCTCCAAAACATATCCAACCACACTTAGAAGCATTGAGGTCTAACTTCCATTTTGAGCACCATAATGCGACCTTGTTGAGTTCAGCAGTGACGCTACAGAATGTTTGTGCGAATTCATGGGGAGGGAATGAGTATACTATTTTTAGATCATCTGCCTATAGAAAGGGTTTTCCCATGCTGAAGCATTTGCATATATCATTTACATAAGCTATAAAGAGCAGTGGGCCTAATACACTTCCTTGTATAACGCCACTTGCAACTGGTTCTGCCTTGGACAGAGTGGAGTTAATTTTAACAATTTGGTGTCTATGACTGAGGAAAGAGTTCAACCATGCAAGTAATGGATTTTTAATCCCATAAGAGGAAAGTTTGCCCATAAGAAGCCTGTGGTTAACCATGTCAAAAGCTTTAGATATGTCTAAGTACAATACTAACACCAAGTGCCCAAGGCTTCGTTCAGTAAAAATTAAATTAAAGAATTCAAAGTGACAAGTCATACAAGACCTAGTTTTGAGGAAACCATGTTGGAAATTAGAGATAAGTTTCTCATAGAGTAAATGATCAGATATTTTGTCACACACTATTTTTTCCATTATCCTAGAGATAACTGGGGTGATATTTATGGGCTCATAGTTATGCAAGTTTGTTCTGTCACCTGATTCGAAGCGAGGGCAGATGTAAGAGGTTTTCCATCTGCTAGGGTATGTACCTGCTGTCAATGAAAGATCGGACAGTCTTAATAGGATTAATGGCATATTAGGTCCCCCGAGTTTGAAATAAATGGATGCCAACCCATCTACTCCACAACTACTTGACGTTCTAAGTGATTTGATGGATTTACAAATATTATCATAAGTGAAAGTAACGGACTCTAAATAGTTAGTAGCCGAATTGATCATTTCTACCTCAATATCATCCAGCGGCTTACCTCTGTTAGCAAAGAAATCGCTGAACAGGTTCACTATAATATTATGGTCATTAATCAGTATTCCATCTCGTAAAATGCAGGGAATATCACTATTCCAAGAAGGCTTGAGGCGTTTATTGAACAGTCGCACCAAGTTTTGTATCTTGGAGCTACTGTCCATTGCTGACACCTCTTCTTTAATCGCATTTAACCTGTGAACTTTTTTTAGTTGGTTATAGGTCATGGTAATTTCCACGAATGCAGAAAAGTCATTTGACTTAAAATAGCATTTTTGTAGGCGTTTAAGCTTCTTACGGTACTGAAGTGGTATGTACAAATCATTTGACTTAATTATATTGCTTATCTTAATAGGTGCAATCGAATCTAAACACGAGTCATTAATTTGATAAAATATACCTAGTGCTTCTGTAAGATTATTAGTTAAGAAAAAATTGTCCCAGTCAGAGCAACTTAGGAGGGCGTGTAGAAGATTCCAATCCACATTTTTATAGTCTCGATATAGTCTAATTTTACGTAATTTACGATTATTGGGGTGACTAAGATTAATATTAAAAGGAAGAGCACATAGAATCATTTTGTGGTCACTAGTTTCGAGCTCTTTACTAACTTGAAGTGACAGAGGAGTGACATCATGACAGAAAACTAAGTCGAGAATATTATTATATCTCCTGGGACTGTGTACACATTGTGTCCAACAGTGCATTTCTAATGTACTAAGAAGATTTTCTTCATCATATGACAGTCCTCTACCAACATTCCAGTCTATCCTAGGAAGATTAAAGTCACCTGCGATGACTTTCGCATTATAATTTAGGGTAGAGGTATGTACAAAAGCATTATTAATGGTGTTATCTACAGTAGTCGATGTGTTGGGGGGTTCTATATATGCATCCGAAAAGTAAACTGTAGTTTTGAGTATTAACTGATATCCAGACCGACTCTGGTACCTTATCTAGTATTTCGTCATTGATTCTACTAGACGAAAAACAAACACTTACGTATATTAAACAGCCGCCACCCCGTCTATATTCTCTATTGCCGCGATATAACATATAGTCCTGAATGGCTAATTCTAAGTCAGTTACTGAGGAGGAACACCATGTTTCTGTGACAAATATTAATGAAGGTTTAGCTAATAAGGCTATAGTTTTTAGAGTTGATATTTTATTAAGAAGTGAGCGGGCGCTAATTACTAAAAAAGTTTAGAAATGAAGAGTGAATTGTAAAGAATCGAATAAGATCTTTGTCTGAATCGTTCGTGTTTAACGTAACTAAATGGTGGTTTAATACGGCAGTCTGACTGTTTGAGCTAATGTCTGAGCAAGCTGTATTGCTAACGGGACTAGTGACTGCCTGATCCCAAAAAAATTATTAAAGTTGTCAGAGATATGATGTTCTGAGTAGCTTAAGTTAGGCGACATGGCAGCACGTTGGCTATAAGCAAAAGACGGAGGATATCCTAGTAGCCCATCAGGAGTATAATTATAAAAGTGAGGAGGAAAAGTTAAACCACTTATACGATCTGAGTAAGTCGTGTATGGTGTAGGATTACCAGGGCTTAGAGCATACTGCTGTGTATTCGGCGACCTAGAATTTCTTGCAAAGTTATTTGCGTCAGATTGGTAAAAAGTATTGTGTACTTGTTCACCACTTGGCTTACGCTGGTAATTAAATGAGCTATGTTTTGACTGCTTACGTACCGCCTGCGAGTGCTTACGACCTTGATTACTATCGAGTCGATTACCTTTAGAAAATGAGGTTTTGTAACCAGCCTTGCTATATAATGATGTGGCAGATACGGTGGTTTTCTGCCCTCGTTGTGTAGATGAGGTCACAAAACCTTGTTTGGAGCTTACTTTTAGTTCCGACGGTCTTTTTGTCTCCCTTTTCATTATACTTAAGTTGTTTAATGGGCTAACGATGGCTTTTACCTGAGCTTTGGGAGTTCGCATCTTTTCACCCAATGAAGAACTAGAAGGCTTGGCATTGGAGGTTGTGTAGTCTAAATCTACATCACTTGGGAAGTTGTCAGAGGCTTGTCCTGTTATTGGTGTGTCTCGGTGCATAACACCCGCTTGTTGATTAATAGTACCATCATAGGATTCTGTAGCAGTACCAGGTGGTGTATTTAGGCACTTTACATTAGTATCCTGCTCTACTTTACCTAAGTGTGAATCTTCTAGTCTCCTATGTCTTTGGATTGCTGTCTTATTCTCCATTATACGGACCTTCTTATACTTAGTAGTTGAACTTATTAATTGTTCAGCTTGTTTTAACTGAAGTGCTGCCGATTGAGAATCAAATCGGAAGAGAATAGGGCATGAGTACTTCTGATGTTTCTTAGTAAGACGGAGGCATTGACAAGAACAGTCTAAAAGATTAGCTGCCTTTAGTAAAGAATACCTAACGGTCCTTAGTGGTGCCTTATCCGGTATATTGTAGACAATTACGTTCTGACGGGATATCATACGCTTAGTTACTTCTGTAGCAATGAAGTCGATTACGGTTTCTATTTTCGTAACGTCTTCCAGTACAGGTGAACCTGTATCCTTTGTCAGTCAGGATGTTGTACCACAATGAAAGCTTCTCTTTGCTTGACACCGAATGCTTCCCCGGTCTTCCGTCCCAAAAGGTCACTCTCGTATACTTCGCTACCAGAGGTCGACGCAGAACTTCAACGCTTAGAGAAGCAAGGTGTTCTTATACCAGTATCATTCTCGGCCTGGACAGCCCCAATAGTCATTGTAAAGAAACCTTACGGTACACTACGCATCTGCGCCAATTTTTCGACTGGTCTGTATGCTGCCCCAGAATAAACACCACTATCCTTTACCGGCTCCAGACGATTTGTTCACTATTCTAAACGGCGGTAGTTGTTTTGCCAAACTAGACCTGGCAGATGTTTATTTGCAAGTCGAGGTTGAACCAGCGTGCCGTGAATTACTTACAATAAATACGCATCGTGGACTTTTTCAGTACACAAGACTACCGTTTGGAGTCAAAACTGCACCAGCTATTTTCCAACAATTAATGGATACGATCTTAACCGGCCTCACCGGAGTGGCCGTGTATTTAGACGACATACTCGTTGTCGCAGAATCACCAAACGAACTGTACAATCGACTTGCGACTGTACTGAAACGAATGCTAAACCATGGATTCCGCCTTCGTGCAGAGAAATGTCAATTTTGCCTTATATCTGTGAAATATTTGGGATTTATATTCGACAAATCACGTCGTCGTCCAGATCCAGAAAACATTGAAGCCATTCAAAGAATGTCTGCATCTTACGATGTACCTACTCTGGGATCCTTTCTAGGACTCATAAGTTACTACTCAGCATTTTTACCATCCTTGCATTAGAATCGAACACCGCTGAACCATCTGCTGCGGAAAAATGTTAAGTGGAACTGGACACAGCAATGCCAAACAGCGTTCGATGGCTTGAAAACGCTCCTTACATCCGATCTTCTATTGACGCATTATGATCCGAAAGTGCCGATTATTGTTGCAGCGGACGCATCTGCATATGGAGTCGGTGCAGTTATCTTGCATAAATTTCCGAATGGAAATGAGAAAGCCATAATGCACGCTTCAAGAACGCTGACACCTACTGAAAAGCGCTATAGTCAAATTGAGAAGGAAGCTTTGGCTATCGTCTTTGCAGTACGGCGATTCCATATGATGGTGTATGGACGACACTTCACAATACTAACTGATCACAAACCACTGCTGGCAGTCTTTGGGTCGAAAGCTGGAGTACCAGTGCATTCCGCAAATCGGTTACAACGTTGGGCATTGACGCTGCTCGGATATGATTTTGATATACAATACAAGAAGAGTGAGGATTTCGGTCAGGCAGATGCCCAATCTCTACTCATAAGCACCTATCCTACGACGAGTGAAGAGTCGGTGATTGCCGCCATCGATACGAGAGATTACGCTAAAGAAAGTTTCATTTATGCTGTGAGAGCACTTCCTATTATCACACAGCAAGTTGCTGAATTCACAAAAAGAGACAAAACGATTCAACGAGCAATCTATTATATGCAGCACAAATGGCCACGCTCATTAGATAAAAAACTGAGACAGCTATATCAATGTCGACAAGCTCTGTACCTAGTAGAAGGATGTCTTATGTTTGGGGATCGAGTGCTGTTACCATGTGAACTACGTCGAGTAGTACTCAAGCAGTTTCACGCTGGACACTCTGAAACAGCTCGAATGAATTCAGTGGCACGGAGCTATGCATACTGGCCAAAGATAGACGCCCAGATTAAAGACGTGATGAGGAAGTGTGACCGCTGTCAGCGAGCATTGAAAAATCCACCGAAGGCGAAACCAGTAAGCTGGCCAGATCCTGCAAGACCATGGAGCAGAGTGCATTTAAATTTTGCCGGACCCATGTCAAGAGTCTACTACTTGGTGTTAGTAGACGCATATTCAAAATGGCCAGAGATCCATCCGGTAGTTCCCTTGACTACGCAGAAAACCCTGCAAATATTGAGGAAGATATTTACGTGTCATGAGTTCCCGGGGACACTAGTCACCGATAACGGGTCCCAATTTACGTCACAAATTTTCAGTGATTTCTGTCGAGAAAACGCCATCACACATATTTGCTCCCCACCGTACCATCCACAATCAAATGGACAAGCGGAGAGGTTTGTGGATACTTTCAAAAGAGCTATACTAAAGGCAAAGGGGGAGGGAAGCCTAGCAGAAATTATTCAGCGTTTCCTACTTGTATACAGAAGTACCCCAAACAACAGTGCTCCAGAACAGAAATCACCAGCAGAAGCACTTATGGAACGGAAACTAAGAACGATAAATGAGGTAATGAGGCCGTCAAAAGTAGAAAGCAAGGAAGATGACATCTATAGGAACGGGACGCAGGTGTATGTGAGGAACTACAGACCGGGAGGTGAGAAATGGAAAAATGGGGTAATTAAAGGAAGGAGAAGAAAGGTGATATATGAAGTAGCAGTAGAAGGACAAATATGGATTCGACATCGCAATCAGCTACGCAGAAGGTTTGGTGAAGGAAAAGCGGATGAACCGAACATTGCACTTCAACTTCTTTTTGACACTTTCAAGCTACTCACGGAAAAACCAACAATGATTGAAGCAAACAACGAGAAAAGAACTTCTGCAGAAAAACAGTCAATAAGACGCAGTGAAAGGGAACAAAAAGCCACATTAAGGTCCCAAGAAAGTGAACTTTTCTCGAAAAAGGGAGATGACAAGAAGAGAAGAAACTAGTTAATTTTCATGAAATTATCCTCAATTTCGCTATTTTTTATTTAATTGTAAAATAAGCGGTAACCGGTACTACTCTTCATTTCCTCCGCTTGCACCTTGTTTATTGTGATTGGTTGTAATATCATTTTAGTATGCTAATTACTCTAATTTCTACAAGGTCGCCTTTGTAACTATATATACAGAGTTGGATTATAATAGAATCGAATATTCCTGGTGCTGCCTTCGTGTCTTCTTGATTTTGTCTTGGGGTGAGTAATCAGTTATCGGGTTGTTGGTCACGGTTACGAGTATCAGTTGGCGCAGACAAGTTTCCGATTAAAGTTGCGGTTAGTTGGTGTATAGCAGTAGGCGTTATATTGCGACATAACATTGATTGAAATTCTACATGAATGTAGCTACCGTAATTAAGGCTAGATATGTATAATACATCCAGTATTTATTCACACATCTAAATAGCATTATTTATGTTTTAATAGGGTTTTATTTTGCAAAAGTTAAACGTCATCCAAGTTCAATTTCCATCAATATGACATTTTTGTAAATTTCAGTGGATAGAACTGTGGCGACAGTTTCACATTTACGGTGTGACAGACAACAGTTGATTCCCGATGGTTTCAGTAATATTACGTTAACTGATTATGATATCACGGAAACACCTAAGATGATGATTAATCAATCAATCATTGTAATTTTATTTAATTAGACAATTTAAGCAAAAGTAATGTATTTCAACAAACTGGTTGGTTATTCATGCATCATCTACATAATCACTTGTAAATGTTATCGATATGATCAACTATCATTTGTCTAGTTGACTTGTACAAATATCATTGAAATTCTTCTATACACAACTACACTCCATAATGAGAATATGGTAAACGGAAATGTTGATTTTGTTTAATGAATCGATTTTTCAGATATCAACCGTATAGGCACGATAGCTCGGAAATTAGAAACAGAGAGTCTGAGCTTCAATGGTTTCCAAAGTAAGTAATGAGATAATTTTATTTAGTGAAATTCAAAATGATATTTTAAAGTGTATTATTAATGAAATAAATAAGCATATCGTCATCGACATCATTGTCTCACCTTTAATAGTAACAGTTGTCAGTATATTTCAGAAGTAGAACAAATACCACATACTGATATCAAATAGGTAATTAACTTGACAACAACTTGTAGGCATTCAATTAAATTCCATTAAAATTATATTTTTCCTATTAAATATAAAGTCAAATAATCCCCCTTCCCCCTACTTCTTTATCTGTTTACAAGTGTTTGTGAAGTACTATCATATATCATTAAAGAACATACCAGAAGTGTTAAGTTTCAATTCCCATTACGATGGCCAAATATCTACATAGAAATTAGCACGTATTACGTTTCCGATTATTTTCATAATGTGAATAAACTAAATGACACAACTGAGTAGGATAGTATACAGTCGAGAATGATATTGAAAAGAGTTTAAGAAGTGCTGGGTGAAAGTCAATGTTACCAGTTTTGAGTACGGCTACAGAGAGGAAAGTTTTTACCCTTTATCTTAGAGCTACTTATTCCGTTTCGGAAGATGTTGAAAAGGCATCTAGAATTATTATGCGCAGTAGCCTGTTTTTGTAGTTCGATTTACATCTGTATACGTCTTACCCCGGCCTTGTAACATATTACTTTCATAGTTCAAAGATAGGAGAAATCTTCAATTTTATAAAATCTAGATGCATGTCTACGTAGGCTTCTTTTTGCAGTAGTAGTGACAAACATACATTTTGAAATTCTGGATTTAATATATGTCAAGAGTGCGAATGTTCTAAGCATTTTATGAGTGTTGTGGTAGGGTTTACTAGTCAGCTTATCAGTATTGTCTTACGTGAAGTGGATATTTCACTCAAGTAAGTCCTATAGCTTGTACAGTTTATCATGTAGAAGGGTCTACCAGGTATCATAACATGATATTTTCGCGTTGTACATGGAAAACATATCCGCTCTCAGTTCATGCCTTAGTTACCATAATAATTGAGGGTTGGCAGAATCAACCAGAGCTAAGTCGAATATTTTGTTGCATACTGACCATGCGCTAACTACGCATAGACTGAGCAAATGGCTAATGAAGTTGAAGTGATTTAAAGCGTCATGAATGAGGAGGTCAGGTTTAGAATTTTAAGTGAGATTTTGACTTGAGATTAATTGATGAGCTACACGTTGTTCAGATTATTAGTATATTTTAAAAGTCACTATCAGATCTTATCTAGTTTACCGATCTTATAAAGCGCTTGCAATCTACGGTGGATGCAGAGTGTAATAGATTTCAGCAACTAGTTTGCTAGTATTTTTGCAGTCTATTACATTCGCATGGAATATGAGACATGGCACTAGACTTTAACAGGATCGCTCTAACCTTTCTAAGTGGAAACTTCTCTAGGATATTGTAGACAATGGCTTTGTAAATCGCTTTACAACTTTTGCTGTAATGAAATTGAGGAATGTTTTAGCTTATTTTGCTTTATCAATTTCTGTCATCATGGTTTTCAAAGAAGTAAGTTAACGGAACTAGATCACTTAAGATAGATTGTATTTTGGTAAATGCTAATTGAACATCTCTGACTTTGCTTTTATAGTCAGCAATGTCACTGTTTAGATCAGTCAGATTGATGATATTGACAAATGGGTAAGATAGTCTCTCATCTGCGGTTTAGTGGAAAATAAGTCATGTGGAGTAGATTCAGGGTTTTTGAAAGAACGGCTATCAAACTTGGACCTTTTAGCCTTGTTTCGAGCCATGTTCAAATAGGATCTTATTAAATAGTTAGGTGGTGTGCGTATACTGTGATTTTAGTAGTCGTGTTCTAAAGACGAAAGTTAGACTTTACTGTGAGGTTCTATTTTATTAAGTAGTGGTAAGTATGAAACAAGGGTTATTGTTATTTGCGTGAAAATATGTTAGCACGAGTGAAAGCGTAACGCTAAGTTCAGACTAACCACTGTTACCTAACGACCGCCGCCTTTTCCATTTCGATTGCCTTCGTTATCCACCACTGCTTTCGATTGTTTCGCAGACATTTTGATTGTTTAAATGTGATCACTGTTTTTTATTCATAGTGTTTGGAGCCTGATGGTATAAGCTACCGAGTGTCCATCAATTCAACAGAAGCCATCAAGTTCCACTGATTCCTTTTGACGTGTTGATTAATACGTCTATAAATGTCACTGTAGATGCCACAAATATTCGGAATTCTAGCTAATTAGTATCTAAATGGGTTGCATCAATTTAGTTGCCCAAGTGATTTCTTAGTTGTTCATGGGATTTGTTGTCTTGTTACTGAACTGAATTCTAACGGGTTTTCCGGTAGTGGCTATTCTTCACTAAGTAAGATGTAGAGTAATGCACGCTCGTTCTAAAACATGATTAGAATCTAAACATGCACTTTTAAAAATCGTCAATCTCCTATCTAACACATTCAATGATAACTAGTGGTGATATGGTCTGTTTGAGTCCAGCCTTATGTAGGGCCAGGAGGTCAGCATGTTAAACGATACCGTTCCTTATGCTCAACGTTTGTGTTTGCTAGAAATGAACGATAATCCTGGCACAGTTGTAGTAGACAATTTCTGTTATCCATTATCTGAGATGGAACAATGAAGCATTCACCTGAATATCTTACAAGCTCATTAAACGTACATATATGAGCACTAAAATCACCAGTCACGAGTACCAAATCTGAGTGTTTATCCCTATGAGGAAGTTCAGAAAGTTTTATATAAAATTGATCTTTTACTTCATCCGGGTTGCAGTCAGTAATAGCAGGGGCAGAAACAACGAAAAGACAACGGTATGTGTCTCAATCTTTCTGAATTCTTACTAAACCATTTAATTGGATGGCGAATAGGTGACTGTTGACAGAAATCCTTTCATGAAGTGCCTGCTCTGCTCCCATACTTGTCGCAACACCTACACCGACTAGCTTACGAGAGGTTGCTGTATATTCGCTATAAAACGAAGGATATATCATGTAGATGCGTCATAGCGATTAGGTGAGGTCAAGTGAATGACGAAGCTAGTATCTTGTATGTGTGTATTGAAGGCATATTGGTATCATGATCTTTTTGTGTAGATGAGGTCACAAAACGTTGCTTGGAGCTTACCTTTAGTTTTAACACTCCTTTTGTTCCCCATTTCATCGCAGTTAAGTTGTTTAATGGGCCAACCATGGCTTTCACCTGAGCTTTGGGAATCCGAATAATTTCACCTGAGTAAGGTCACGACTACAGGTCAACCTGCATTCTCCAAAGCACACCGACTAGCACCTGAAAAATTAAGGATCGCGAAAAACGAATTCTATCATATGATTGACCTGGGAATAATCCGCCCATCCTGCAGCCCATGGTCGTCTCCATTACATATAGTCCCGAAGACAGATAACAATGATTGACGTCCCACCGGTAATTACCGACGTCTTAACGCACAGACTACGCCTGATTGTTACCCTTTACCTAATATCCACGATTTAACGGCCACGTTGAAGGGAATGACAGTATTTTCAAAAATTAACCTAGTGAAAGCGTACAATCAAATACCGATGGCCGATGACATACCGAAAACGGCTATTGTAACCCTGTTTGGTCTTTACGAATTCCTCTGAATGCCCTTCGGTTCTAGGAATGCAGCACAAACATTTCAGCGTTTCATCGACGACGTGTTCCGAGGGCTCGACTATGTCCATGCATATGTCGACGACTGCAAGATATCAAGCTCATACGAAGAAACACATATGAAACATCTAGACACAGCTTTGAGAAGACTGCAACAATACGGATTTATCGAAAATTTACAATATTCACTGACCATAAACCACTGACGTTTTCCATGTAAACATCTTCCGACAAGTACTCTCCACGAGAGTCACGTCGTCTAGATTAAATCCCCCAATTCTCTACTGACATACGACATATATTGGGAGCTAACAATACAGTTGCCGACGCCTTTTCGAGAATAGATTCCTTGAATCGTATCCAAGAAATCGATCTTGTTGAACTTTCTCGACTTCAAAGTGAAGAAATCGATTTTCATCACGAACTAGCCGCAACAACACTCCAACTCCAAACTAAAACGGTTAAGAAAAGTAAGAACACTTTAATTTGTGATTCTTCTACATGTATAGCCCGTCTAGTCGTCCCCAGGAGTTATCGACGAGTCATCTTCGACACATTGCACAACCTCTCTCATGCTGGAATTCGTGCTACAAGTAAACTGATTACTGAGAGGTTATGCTGGTCGAAGATGAGTAAGGATATCAAAGAATGGGCGCGCACTTGCATAGCCTGCCAAAAGAACAAAGTAATTCAACATAATAAATGCCCCCTAGGCACTTTCTCAACCCCTGACGCTCGATTCGATCACGCCCACCTTGATTTGGTAGGACCTTTACCAGAATCAAATGTATTTTCTTATCTTCTGACATGCGTGGACCGATTCACACACTGGCCAGAAGCGATTACACTCAAAGGCATCACTAGTGAAACGATTGCTCTCGTTTTCGTCGTAAGATGGGTGGCCAATTATGGTTTTCTATCCATAGTAACAACAGACCGAGGACGTCAATTTGAATCCTGATTGTTCCACGCTCTGATCATACTTCTTGGAACTACGGGTTTCAGGACGACCGCCTACCACCCACAATCTAACGGTTTGGTAGAAAGATTCCATCGACAACTGAAAGCATTACTTTCAGCTACAAACATCCCTCAGTGGATCGACGCCTTATCACTAGTGTTACTCGGAATTCGCAGGACGGCAAAAGAAAATGTTGGATGCAGTGTTTCCGAATTAGTCTACAGAACGACTTTTCGACAAGAAAGGTGAGTTTGTGGAAACTGCTTCCACTCTGGGAAACCTGGATGTGAATTCTTACGTAAACCGGCTTACAAATGCTATGCGTTCATTTAAGCCAGTTCAAACTCGACAACAATCGACATTAAAATATGGTACACACGTTTTCGTACGTCGTGATGCTGTACGCCGACCTCTCGACGCAACTAACGAAGGGCCATACAAGGTTCTTAAACGTGAAACAAAGTACTATACGATTGACAAGAATGGCCACGACGACAACGTCAGCATTGACCGCCTCAAAGTAGCCTACCTAGAAGGTAAACCTTTTAGTGTCGAATTCGCTGCAACACCCGCAAAACTTGACATGAATGAAGTCAAAACGCCTCAAGCAACGACTAACACGCAGATGGAAATATCAAAGAGCTTCATAACGCCGAAAGCTACGCGTCCTGGTAGAAATCTACAATTTCCAGAACACCTAAACGAACACTATTTTTACTAATTTCCTCCCGATTCTCATTACCTACGTACGTATAACAATTCTTTTTGTTGTCTTAAAAGAACAAAAAGAAATAAACGAAAATCGACAAACTCATTAGTCTATATATATATATATATATATATATATATATATATATATATATATATATATATATATATACTATGAAAGAAATATGTATCAAGGCCGAGGTAAAACGTATAGAAATGGAAATTACACTAGAAAAACAGGCTACTGAACAAAATGATTCTAGAAGACTTCTCAACACCTTCGTAAACAAAATCAGTAGCTCTAAGATAAGGGGAAACTTTTTCTCTGTGTTCATATAGCTAATTTATTTAGTGGGCACCACACTCACCATTAAAAGCCACATAGATGGGATCGAACTCACTAGGCCACTATCATGCAAAATCAACGACATAACATCCAACAGAGAAAATACCACAAGGACCATCACTATGCTAAAACACTCATCCACTTTGATCCCTGACGGCAAACCAGCTAATGTACTCAAAACTGGTGACACTGACTTCTACCCAGCACTTCTTAAACTCTTTGCAATATCACTCTCGACTGCACACTATCCTACCCAATTGAAGACAAAATATGCCAATATTATATTTAAATCTGGACCTGTAGGGTACAAAGAGAACTGTAGCAACTCAGGTTGACTAGTTAAGAGTTGACTTCAAACATTAAACACACGCTAAAACAACCAAGCCGTTCTAACAACCTAACCTTTGTTACATCAGGAGTAATTAAAAATAAATCAAGGAGAAATTACTCCATTATTTACTTAAGAACAAAATTTTCTCCACTTCCCAACGTGGATTTAAAAAAAACTAGGTCATGTGACATATATTTGTTGGACTATCTAGATGATATAACCACACATTGGGACAAAAGGCTACAACTGTCTAGTCTATTTCCTTACTTCAGTAAACCTTTTGACAAAGTCGTACATAAGCGACTGCTCATTGCATTTAAGTCATACGGGGTCAAAGACCTACAATCCACTCATGGCTTGTATCTTATCTGGAAACAAGACAGAAAACAGCAAGGTTAAATAACAGTCTATCATCACCTTAATCAATTACCAACAGCGACATACATGAAAGTGTACTGGATCTCTTATTGTTCATTATTACATAAATAACATTACAAAACATGGTCGACCGTATTTGTGTGAGTGATTTCATGGTAATATATACATAGCTTAAAGCCAGATGCTTTGATTCAAAAGAACCTCGATAGCCTAACTGCCTGGGGTCAAAAATGGCAATCATCATTTAACTACAGCAAATGTGGAATCATGCACATAGGCAACCATAACATCCAGTTCACGTTTTATCTAAATGGGTGCAAAGTACAAATACTCCGATCAACAAGCGACGTGGGCATTCAATACTCAGGTAAATTAAAGTTCACGGAGTACGCCTCCTCTATAATCTCTAAATTTAGAAGATTAACAGACTAACTTCTTAAAATCTTCTATACAAGGGAGGCTAAACTTACTTTGTTTAAGATATGTGTAAGACCTACACTCGAGTACAAATCATTTTTCTCCTAGAGCATGAATAGCATAGATAGGAAACGCATAGAAAGTGTACAAATAAGTTTCACACATAAAATTCTGGGTACTAACAACATGAACTATGAGACAAGATGTTGCACAGTCTCCTTAGAACCTCTGTGTCATCACAAAATACAATGTAACTTGATATTTTTCTACAAATTATACACGAAATATCATTCTCGGTCTTCGGTCCCTCGTGTAACTAAACGTCTAGGTAGGATCTTCGGAACTAAAACGCGACACTACTTATCAATAAGTACCAAACACAATATCGCTGTATTTTCTTTGTCGTATTTTATAGCAAACTCTGGAATAAACTACCACAAAATATTCGTACTGCTAATTCTATCTTAAGGTTCAAACGACTGATCACCACACATCTAGAATCTGAAACCTCGTGCTAAATCTTCAACAACTTACCACTTAACATCGAATCAATCAATAATGGTTTATTAGGGTTCTACAACTGCAAACACTACATTCACAAACGTTGCAGTAAAAAACGGAAAAAGGAAGACTCTGGTTTCAAACTAATTATTTTCCTATCAATTATAAAATTCGCTTTCTTCTTTCTATTTCATATATTCTTATATTGCACTGACTCTTCGAGTTTGTGATCTGCTGTCGTGAGGAATCGGTCATCTTTACGCAACTCACTCCAAACGCTGGATAGGAGCGTAAGTAAGCATCAATAACTCACCGTTAAATAAAAAACCACACATACATTGGCTTTCTTAACCAAATTATAAATACTCAGCCTTATTCCGCTTCTGAATAGTCTTTATGGTTCATTCTGCTGACTCACTGCCATTTCCTGAGATTACAGCGCCAAAAACATAAAAGCGCGCGGTTGTTTGTTGGAAGTGTTTCATAATACATAACATTCTAATACTGTAAACTGTGAACCTTGTTACTGTTGACTTTGTCATTGATTACTATTTTGAAATAGCGTGATTTCCGTAACAGTGACTCTCTATCAAAACCCTACTAAAAACAAACCATATCATTCTGATTACGATTGTAAACTAGTATGGTCTCATGTACAAAATGCTACTTGTGAATAATCTATTATTATTAGTAGTATACAACCTTCCAGGTTGATTAAAGAAGCTGGAGTTGAAAAATCATGCATTAGTGAAATGGATGGATTAACTCCGGAGGTCTTTAAGGATGGTGGTCCCACTTTAACAATTAAGCTGACTCATATTTTGACTAAAGTTTGGAAACTTGACATAATTCCATCTGACTGGTGTCAATCGTTAATTATCCAAGTATGAAATGAAAAGTTATATTCGCCCTGCGATAGTCATGGAGAGATTAGTTTGGCTAATTTATTGTCTAAAATACTAGTGTAGCGGTAAATAATACCCAAAATAAATACTTGCATAGGCTCTCGACATTGATGCTGACCATGTTTGTTTTAGCGGACACTATTAGTTGAAGGCGCGCGGTCATGCATCTTCACAAGACCAGATCACGACTCGAACCACTGTGGGTAGCATCTCTCTCTAGTTCGCCAGCCTAGACATTGCTATCCCATTGAAGCTCTGTTAGCGATATAATTTTTTCTTCGATCCTGCAGTGCCTTCTGATTTCTCAATCGTAAGAGTGCGGTCCATTCAATAGAAGTGGCTTTGGTCATACGACAAGCGTAACTTGGTCATATATCCGGGTACATTTCAAGATAGTGAGCAGACCTATCTGACACTAATTTTCAATTAGAATTATTGTGCAGTCGTCTTTACGTGTACGATTTTACAAAACAACCCATTGTAGAATTTTTAATGAAGTTGACTATCGTCTCAGATATTGAATAGTGTTATAGAAGGCTTCATTATGTTTGCATGTCGACTACGTTAAATGCTTTCTCATAGTCAAGAAAGTTGACGTGAAGGCCTGGGTTCCACTTCACTGAGTGTTCAATAATGATTCGTAGTGTTGTGATTTGGTCATTCTATATAGATTTCTTTATTTTGGTCTCAAAGTTGGTTGACTACTGAAACTTTCATTTGGTTTACAGACGACTTTTCCTTATACTAAAATTGATATCTCTTTAGCTTTCAAACTTACTGCGATCTTTTTATCTTGATATCTTAGAAGCGATCTACGTACATACCTGTCTTACTGTCCCTGTGTTTCAATGATTGGTTTGCCATCCTTGTCCTTGTCTGGTTGTTCCGGTTTAATGTATTTCACAGCTGGTATAATATTGATGTCTTATATTCCCTTCCCTTACAGCATTTTTCGTTGTTATTACTAGATTTTATACATATTCCTGTTTATCCTACCTAATTCTGTAAATTGTTATTAATACACTTTACTCTTTAAAACAGTTTAAGTAGATATATTTATTTTTAATGAAACTTCACGATTGATTGAATATATTTTTGTGTCAAGAATTGAAATTATAATTCAATCACTAAAATGTGTAGATACTTCAAATTATATTGTTGTGAACACTTTCCCATCTGATATTTCAGTTAGTATTGGTTTATATGCATTAACAACAACTTATACTAGAGAATAATATTTAAGTTAAATGTTGACATAATTGTTGACATAGTTCAACATTATGATAAATAGACTTGGGATATACTTATATTCATCTACTTGGGAAGTGTTACTTTAAAATTGGTCTAAATTATGATTGATTTTCAAGAATAACAAGTGAACTAGTTGTGCATGTTGACAGTATCACATGAAAGTCTCATTTACATTAGTAGGTTAATGCTTGATAAAATCTCAACATGAAATCAGAGAACAACCATGAATTTTGCAAACTTGGTGTACTAAAAACTTAAACAAAGCACTCGGGACACCAAGACTTGGAGAAAGATGTATGTTATGGCGGGCACATAAAGAAGACTGATTATCTTCTAGAACTGTTTTTTTTGTTAACGATTCATAATTTTTGGTTGTATACAAAGTGAGCATTTTATTATTATTATTGTGACGTTGCTATTATCCTACACTACTGTTTAAGGCATTAACTGTTGTTATATCTTTTCTCATTTGTGAACTATAGTAAATTAACCGTATATACGTTACCCCAGTTCACACTCACTATTACTCTTATTTTGTATTAATGTCAGTTTTCTAATTGGCTTATGATGCGGTCTGATTTTGCATGTATATAAAGGCATGATTGAAATAAAAACCGATGTGATCTGATCTGATCTGTCTGTTGACTCATCAGTCGTTGTTTTTCCTCTATTCCGTTTTGGGACTGGTAGTCGAGGGGCTGACGTGTCTGTACAGTGATTAGCGATTATCAAGGCCATTATATTTATTGCACAAAACATAACAATGTACTCTTATTATTCATTTTATTCAACGGACATATTCATCTATTTTTTCAATTGTTTTGTCTGTTGAGTTTTGTTCAAAAGTGCTTCCGATGTTAAGGAAATGCATTGTACTACTCACTGTTTTTAGTAGAATAGAACTATGCATGTTGCCTATATATATATTATGTAGCTGTTTATTGAATTGTACCAGTTATATTATGAAATAGGACTATGATCAAAGCATTAACTTGTTAAATAATTCATGAACTTTATCTGACTTGTAAACTATTCCTATATTGAGGTGACTCGCTCACAATGCACATACAACAACAGAGACTGACTTCAGTTTTTGGCACGATGTGTTTTTTGATCTTTTACTTTTTCTGTTAGCTTAAGGATTCCAAGCTAGAAATTGTGTTGTGATGTAGCTTGTTGACTTTCCCTATATGGGTTGTATCCACCCCGTGTTTCTTTCTTGCCTGAATTTTGTTTGTTCACCATCGCATTGCGTTATCGGTGATAATCCCTGGTCAACAGATCTGAATAATCTTACTAGGAAGAGTGTTCACTAATGCCCCATTCCTAAAAAGTATGTCTGTAAATTGAAAAAAATAAGAAAATGATAAATTTATTTGGTTAAACGTGATGTAACGTTGTTGATGAAGTAATGTCAGTATAATTTCTGGGATATTATTTAGCATTCGGTTGAAATACTACATTTATGTAGCTAATGTTAATAAGGCTAGAAATGTATAATACACTCAGTATTTATTCACACATCTTAAAAATTATTTATGATTTATTAGGGTTTCAATTTGCACAAGTTATTTGTTATGTTACATTGTTTGTTTCTTCTTTCAAAACTCACTTAAATTATGAAACAAAGTTTGATTCAGTGTGTTATAAACAAAACATTTGACACTTCACTAGAACTTTGTTGTTGTGAGGTGCTAATTTTACGTGAACTTACTTCTATTCATAAACAGTAGGAAAAGTCTTTGACTGGCATTTCGCTAATGTATACTTCTAATGTCATATAAATGCAAAACGTAAAATCATTGATTGTTCGAGAACATGATGAAGAACATGACGGTTTCAACATCATTTCCAACGACGATTAACTAGTAACATAACGGAGATAGTACTATCAAACTTAGACGATTCAATCTACAATTGACTATTTGCATGATTGATCAATATGATGTTTCTGTTGTTGTTTATAGCATCGATGGCAATCTATGCACCAGACTGTGTTATAATCTCAAATATGTTCACAGTAATTTCATCTTATTAATAACACTTGTATTTGATTCATCATCAATTGTCTTCTGACACCTTCATTTATGTTTCAGAGATGTCCATATTTATGAAAAGTAAAACTGTCCTTGGAACCAGTACGTAATTATGTTGATATTTTTAATAATCAAGGTGTAATGTCATGTAGAATTGACTTACTATACAATTTATGCATATAGTACATTATGTGAAGAATTTAAAGGTGATATTCAATTGAGATCAGTCTAATTTCATGTTGTACATAATATGTTACCTCTTTGTTCATCTTGATCCAATGTCACGTTATCTTTGTTGTATTTTTCACATACGTTACACAGAGTATTACAATGAAACAATTGGAACATGGAATAATTGTTTTAGTAAAATGAAGGCCAAGTTTGATGGTATAATTCAACAGTTGTTTATGCATATAAGTAACACTTTTTTCCCATATTTTAAATGACGATGAATTAAACTATTAAGACTACGTGAAATGTCTCACTGAAAATTGACCACAAAGGCATCCGAATGTTGATTGTGTAAGAATGGTACATAAATGTTTCTCTGTTACAATTACCATCTAATTAAAGGTTGTAAGTGACCAAGACAAACTCATCATTTTCTACTAGTGATTGACTTAGTGCAGAATTACTTTGTATATGTATAAATTGTAATCTGCCAGAGTGCTAACAACGCTACATTTTGTCGAGACCATCAACGATTTCATCAATGCATCTCTGTGACATGTATTCTGAACAATCATTGTCAATAATGACAAATTGTAAGTGTTGTAAATAACAATTTATGTCGACTACCATGACGAATGTTTACTACACTTTCATGTTCTAACAGAAATGAATTTGGATATCTCTCTATTGATGTGCATTGCACAGAGAGTATATGATTTATTGTCACAGATGATGAAGACACTCTAGTTACTTTCTACCAGTGACCTAACGAAGAGTAGTGAATTACGTAGCGTGTATATGTCACCCCAGTCAGTTCCACTAATAAACAATTTTACACCTTGTCAAGATAATCGAACATTTCCTCAATGTATCATGAAAATGTGTACTGAACACATCAATGTCAATGATAATAAAATGCAAATAATTTGAACCATAATTTACATTTGGTATTAGGTCCATTGTTTATTTTACTTTCATAATTTAACAGAAGACATTGACAACCACCGTATGAAGAAGTGCAATGGGCTAATAAATCGCAAGCTACTTGGTAATATGCAGTTTTCTATAACATTACAAATTGATATTCCATCAAGTATTCATTCACATGTCTCGATAGCATTATGTATATTTTAATGGGGTTTTATTTTGAAAAAGTTAATCGTCATCCAACTTCGATTTTCAGCAGTATGACATTTTTCTTAACTTCAGTAGACAGAACCGTAGCGGCAGTTTCACATTTATGATGTGGCAGACAACAGTTGATTACTGAGGGTTTCAGTAATAACACGTTAACTGATTACGATATCACGGAAACACCTAAGATGATGACTAATCAATCAATCACTCTAATTTTGGTTAATTGGACAATTTAAGGAAAAGTAATGTATTTGAACAAACTGGTTGGTTATTTATGCATCATCTACATGATCAATTGTAAATGTTATTGATATGATCAACTATCATTCATCTATTTAACTACTACAAATATCAATGAAACTCCTCTATACACAACTATACTCCATAATGAGAACATGGAAAACAAAAATGTTAATTTTCTTTTATGAATCTATCTCTCAGGTCTCGGTTTGCTAAGAAAATTCATTATAGATTACTACGACAATAATTTGCAATACAACATGTGGTTATGTAAGTAATAGTCAAGTAATAAATACGAAAATTTCATTTAGTGAAGTCTAAAATGATTTTTAACAGTGTTTCATTATTGAAATGAATAAGCATATCGCCATCGACATCATTGCATCACCCGTAATAGTAACAGTTATCAGTGTATTTCACGAGTCAAACAAATACCACATACTGATGTCAAATAGGCAATTAACTAGACCACAACTTGTAGGCATTCAATTAAATTCCATTGAAATTGTATATTCCCTATTGAATATGAAGTCAATGATTCACCTTCCCCTCTCTTCTTTATCCATTTACAGTTATTCATGAAGCACTAAAAAATATTGTTGAAGAACATGAAAATAGTGGTGAGTTTAGATGCACATTACGATGGCCAACTTTCCACATAGAAATTACCACGTACTACGCTTTTTATTATCTTCATAATGTGAATAAACTAAATGACACCTATAACAATCGGATTATTTAAGAGTTGCAAAATACTGAAAAGTGTTTTCGAGTAGTCAGTATACAATGAAGCAGATAGACTCGATAAGTAACTCTGATAATATAAAATCCAGTGTATTAATGACTATCTAGTATAAACTCCTTGATTTCTGTCACTCACATCTTGGTATTTTGGCATCGGTTCGCTTGTCGTTGGCTGCATCAGTTCCAGTTCCTGTTATTATTATTATTATTATATTATTTTATTTTGATTAATTATTTTGATATCAAAAGTTGGTGTGATTAACGGTGATACAACACCAGTCAGCAATCACCTCATTACTATGAGGTTATATATATATATGTATAATGAGTATATAGAAGAAAAAAGGGAAGATAATAACTGAGTATGGCAAAAATATGATGTATGGGTGTTGATGTAGTGGTGTTAATATGTTTTACTTCTATTCCAGGTAGCACATAGTAGTCCATGGTGTGTGACATAGGCATCTGACCTCTACTCAAATCTCTCCATTGAGGTGGCTACCGCCATGGAGGCTTAAGTCGCATCTTAGATAGAGCACATTACTGTGCAAAAATGAGTCTGCATTTGTGAGGTCGCCACTTGATACGAAAATTTCCAAGGATTGTTTATAAAACACGGAACAGTAAATGTCTTATTATCGAACATTGTATAAACTTACTTGATACTTTGTTCAATAATGAATGACTTCTACGTTTTTTAATCGGATTTCATCAGTTTAATAATAAATCACTATTTTATCCACTTCATTACAGGTGTACTGTAAAGTAATGATTATCGACATACGGAGATGAGGGCGAATGCCCAATCCACCTAACTCTACCCACTCCATTAACCCGAACACACAACCCTCAGTAGCTAACACTTTTCTCAAATAATTTGTAACCAATGCAAAAAATCATGCTGACAACTAACAAGCTAACTATGTTTCATCTGTTTAACAAATATTTATTATTATTATCTATTCTTTCTTAATTAGTTGATTATTAAATGCAGTAATTTAAACAAAATGCTTTACGTTATGCTGTTTGGGAAGAACAAGAGGGTCGTAGACAACAATGATAGTGGTAGGATGTAAGATATAGAGTATGTAGAACAATTTCGTAGTGACTGCTTATGAAATCCTTGTCAACTCGAAACGACATAGGATTAACATTGTGACATGAGACTAGATTGATGCATTAATTACGTTGCAATAATAGAATGCAGATCTTACACATATCCCAAACAAAGTAAGTTCAGCTTCCGTCATATATAGTTTCAAATAAAGAAGTCTATTAATCTTCTAGTCTTGGAGACTATAGAGAAGGTGTGCTCCGTGAACTTTAAGATACCTGAATGCTGAATACTCACGTCGCTTGTTGATTGGTGTATTTGTACTTTGAACACATTTAGATAAAATGTGAACTGGGAGTTATAGTTGCTCATATGTATGATTTCAAATGTACAGTAGTTAAGTGGTAGTTGCCATTATGGCTCCAGGCAGTTAGGCTATCGAGATCCTTTTGATTTAGAGTCATACCTTGCTCTGAAGCATCCAGTACAACTTCACTGTAGTCTTGAATTAGATCAAATACTAGTATCGTTTTGTTCTAATGTGTAGTTATGTCATCTAGATAGTCTAACAAGCATGTATCACATGACTTATCTTTAAGAATCCATGTTGGGAAGGGGAGAGAGGTTCGTTATTAGTGAATAATGGAGTAATTTCTCCTGAATTATTATTTGCATTATTCTTGGAGTAACATATATTAGGTTGATAATGCGGATTTACCACATATAAACAATCAAAATGTCTACGAAATGATCGTGAGCAGTGGTGATAACGAAGGCAAACGAAATGTAAAAGCAGCCATCGTTAGGTAATGTATGATTCCATATTCACAGTAGTTAAGTGATAAGTGAAGATAGGGTGCTATCAGATTGGTCACTTGGTGGTGGCAAAGCTGAAGTTTAGCTGTATTTATGCACGTCATCAGTTGTTGAATTAGCAATGGCTGAGTGGGCAATCAGTGAAGGTGAGAATGGTTGTGAATTGTTGTACGAGAATACCGTAGAAAATGGCTAAAGTGTGCATACGTGACATCAGGATCATAGTAATTTGGTAATGAGTTTTGGGATGCAGCCACTTAGTTGTAGTTAAAGCCATTCACTGTAGGAAAGTATTTAGGTCGTAAGTTTTATGTCTAAGAGAGCTCTTATAGTGGAAAAACGGGTAGTCTTCAGTGTTAGAATTATTCTTCCCAGTATCTGGTTGGGATGGAAACAGTATGGGTAGAGGAAGGAGGCTTCTCCGCTTAGATTCGGCCTTCGGAGTCATTGACACGTAGTGCTCTGACGCAGCTGGATGTGTCATTTTATTGTTTATAAAGTAGTTGTGAGAGGAAACAGACTTAAGGTGAGAGGAGTAAAATCGTTTGTTGTTAATCTTAGAATTGCCATGGTATGACTTCGGTTTTTATTCTAACGGGAGGATGGTAAATTAAAATGTATGATTGTACCCTGTTCATTTCTCCAGTTTTAGAGAATATAGTAATTGTTTAGGTTGATTAAGTCGCTACTATTTTCGTAGGTTGTAAGAAATATTGTAATGTGTGTCTATACTAGGTGAGATTGTGGGTATGGATGGTGAATTGCGGTGATGTATATGACCAACTTACGCTTGTCATACAATCAGAGCCACTTCTATCTATTGGACCCCACTCTTACGAATGAGAAGAAATCAGAAGGCACTGAACGATGGAAGAGAAATTATATTTGATCGTAAACAGAGCTTTAATGGGATAGCAATGTCTAGGCTAGCAAACTAGAGAGCAATGCTACCCATGGTGTTTTGAGTCGTGATCTGGTGGTGATGCTTGACCGCGTGCCTTCATCTGTTCATTTTTCCAGTTTTAGAGAATATAGTAATTGTTTAGGTTGATTAAGTCGCTGCCATTTTCGTCGGTTGTAAGAGATATTGTGATATGTGTGTCTATACTAGGTGGGATTGTGGGTATGGATGGTCTGGGTGGCTCATCAGTTATCAGTTTACTGTGTGGCGTGGATATTCTTCGTGGTCTACGTATTATTTTCTATAGTGAACGTTATTTACCTGATTTTACATAATAGTAACATGGTGACATCGATCCTATCTATGTGGTTCACTATGATGAGTGTGGTGGCAAAGTGGTCACTGAATAAATTAGCTGTACGGCTACAGAGGGGAAAGCTTTCACTCTTTATCTTAGAGCTACTGATTCCGTTTTGGAAGATGTTGAAAAGGCATCTAGAATTATAATATAAAGTAGCCTACTTTTCTAGTTCGATTTCGATTTGTATACGTTTTGCCTGGGCATTGTGACATATTACTTTCATAGTTTAAAGATAGGAGAAATCTTTAATTTTTTAAAATCTAGATGCATGTCTTCGTAGGCTTTTTATTGCAGTTGTGTTGATTAGCACACCACTTGTTGGGGTCGTTAATCTGACTCAATATTAGAGTTTGTTAGAATGTCACTTGACCGAGATAAATGGAACTAAGACTTTTATGGGCTTAGAAGTAATCCTAAAACGAATAATCCGACAGCATTTCTGAGTATGTGTACTCTCATTTCCACAGATATCCGGTTTTCGATCGAAGACTACAAGGTGTACAACAACATCAGAGCAAGATGCGAAATTGTTTATAGCTTGTTCAACAACTTTGATACCAAACTACCTACGAACTATATGCGAATGGTACTTAGAGACAGTACATCGTCCAAAATACTTTTCAGCACTAAATGCATATCTGTGGATGTCGAAAACCTTATGTTTAGAGAAGGTTCAGGAACTGATGGCCTCCAATAATTCTTCCTCAAAGGATGTGGCGAATACATGCCAATTCTACTCCTTAAATTGTTCTCCTTGTTGTTAGATACAGTAGAATACCCGAACATTTGGGCAACTAGCTACATCATTTTCATGTTCAAGGCCGAAGATGGGACATACGCAAGCGATTATAGGCCTATAATTATGACTCCCGTTCCTTCACCAATCATGTAGAGGACATTGCGAAATAACATCTCAGAATACTTGTTAACACAAACCCAAACATCTAAATCCCAACATGGTTTTATTAGGAGTTGACCGTGCACAACATGTCACTTTGACTTCTTTAATTGCATTACATCTTGCCGCGACTTATTCAAAATTGTCCTTGTCCTATAGTTTGATATATCTAAAGCCTTTGACAAAGTATCACACAGCATACTGTATGAGAAATTATACCCTATGGGGATTCAAAACCCTAGGTTGAGCTGACCGAAATCATTCTAAATTAATCGATATCAGTTAACAAAAGCGAACTCGACACAGTCATCTCATAAGAGAGTGACCAGTGAGGTTATACAAGGATAACTCTATACGAGCGATTAATAATTAGTGATTACAAGGCACTGAATAATCTATGAATTTATTCCTACTCTAGCATGACATGCGATATACTTGGCCCGCTCAATGTTTAACATGAGTGTGTAAACTATATACTACCGAGCAGTGCTTGGAACAATATATCTAGAGATCTGTACCGAATACTCCATGACTTGTCCCTTTATCTCGAAATAATCAGTAATGGCACATTAGGGTTCTAAGCATTTAAACACTGCAAGCATGAATCTGCTAGTAGGAAAAATAACAGAAGAAGAAGAATATACTGGCTTAAAACTATTTGGTTACTAACTTCTAGCTGATTTTATTTTTGCACATTTTGTATTTTCCTCTCTATCATTTTCTGCACGAGCTTATGGATTGCTCTCATAAGGAATGAGCCTCCCCTACAGCAGCTTACTTCTAATGGTGGTTAACGACGTACTTAATGCATCAATAAATCACCGTTCAAAATTAACCCACATAGATTCCACCACTACGGAAGAATATACCATGGAATTGCTTGGTTGAAGCCCTTATCCAGGCTCCAAATACTATTAGCCTTATCCCGTATCTTGATATGCTTTCTGGTCCATTCTGTTCGCTGCTAGCCGGCTCTTTGAATCGTAGCGCCAGAGATGAAAAAGCGCGCGGCTATTTGTCAGAAGTGAACTATACTACAACACGTAACTCTGGCACCCTAGTACTGTGAACTATTATGCTGTTGACCATGCTTTTAATTAATATCATCATATAGTGTATATCCCGCATCAATGACTCTACCAAATCCTTGTATGCAAAAAAGATCTATATCATTGTGATCATGCCTGCAAACTAGTATGCTCTCATGTAGAAGAAGCCACTTAATAATGAATTTATTATCATTATTGTTCCCACTTAGAAAAGTCAAAGAAATCCTATTAAAGGCTAGTGGCATATCTCATATTCCATGCAAATGTAATAGACTGCGAAAAAAGTCTGGCAGATTAGTTGCGAAATCTATTCCACTTTGCATTCACCGATGATTGCAAGCGCTTTATAAGATCGGTAAACTATATAAGATCTGATAGTGACTTCTAAAATATACTAATAGTTGCCAATGAAACGCCCCTGCAACGAAGATCCCTCAATCATTACAATGCTATTGCTCCTAACATGCAAGATTCTAACTTAGAATTAACAACTCCAAATACATTTTCGTATGCAAATCCTACAACACGGTCTACTGATAATGCAACACCACCAAGTAAATATCCACGCCACACAGTAAACTGATAACTGATGAGCCACCCAGACCATCCATACCCACAATCCCACCTAGTATAATAATAATAATAATAATAATAGTTTTATTCTCATTTTGCACATGAGAGCATGCCAGTTTACAGGCATGGTCACAATGATAAGTTTACATACATACAAATATTATTACAAATTGTCAATGTCAGGACATTCATAACATATACAGATTTGAATTAAGAATCAAATCAACTGCCACAAAGTTTTAACTATTAGGACATCAAATATTTATATTGTATCCTGGTGCTAATATGAATAAGAACCGCGCGCTCCTTGACCACTGCGTTACAATTCCAAAAAACGGTTAAGAGTTTGCAGAGTGGAGTATTGAGCGTGTTCAGATGCAGGATAAGATCAAGAGTACTTGGAACTTGGGCGTAGAAGAAAAGTCAATAGTTTTGTGCCAGTAGGTTCCATAATAGCCATATACATATTAATCTACAAATATAGGAAAGACGAAGACAGAGAAAACACAAAACAAAAGCACTGGTATTCTGAGACAATCAATGTGTATACAGGCATTGAAGGACATGACATGCCACTTACGTTAACTGAACGAACGGGCAGAATTAGTATTAATACTTGAGTTTATACTTGGATTAAAGATGAAGAACACTAGCCTATGACTATGACAGGTAACTGGTGCTCACACATTTAGAGTCCCTATTATTTCGCTAGTGGAATAAGAAACAATAGTTGGGGTGAACATTTTTAATGAGCTATCAGAATCGATGAGATAACCAACCTGTTGCACAAATAAAGGAAGTGAATCTGTTTCTCGAATGGCTTGAGGCAAATTGTTCCATATTCTCGAGAATTTATTTGTAAAATAATTCATATAAAGAGTAGATTTGGAATGTGAAATTTTTACTTTCGAAGCTGAATTGCGTAGGTTATAGCAAGAAGGTTCCTCCAACTTAATTGTGCTAGATGATGAAAACGCCAAACTGTTCAATATCTTATAAAAGAAGATTAAGTTTAACTTGAGTCGGCGCCTCCATAAAGTTTCTAGTCCTAATTTAATGCACCTAGTTTTATAGTCCAGAGTACAATCAGTCCTAAGAATACGAAGAGTAAAGCGACGTTGTACCGACTCCAGTTTGAGTTTATTCTTAATGGAAACATTACTGAGAATAAAAGTGCAGTATTCAAGTAAGGGTCTGACACAAACCTTATATAGTAGGATACGAGAGTCATCGCTATGAAAGTTACGTAATATGCAACCCAGTAGTCGATGTGACTTAGATGTCTGCATATTGACCTGTTCTGTAAAAGATAGATCATAAGAGTATCTTAGTCCTAAGTCAACTACTGACTGTAGCCTAGACAACTTACTACCGTTTATGAAGAGATCGAAATTGAGGCGCTTATCTCCAAAACATATCCAACCACACTTAGAAGCATTGAGGTCTAACTTCCATTTTGAGCACCATACTGCGACCTTGTTGAGTTCAGCAGTGACGCTACAGAATGTTCGTGCGAATTCATGGAGAGGGAATGAGTATACTATTTTTAGATCATCTGCGTATAGAAAGGGTTTTCCCATGCTGAAGCATTTGCATATATCATTTACATAAGCTATAAAGAGCAGTGGGCCTAATACACTTCCTTGTATAACGCCACTTGCAACTGGTTCTGCCTTGGACAGAGTGGAGTTAATTTTGACAATTTGGTGCCTATGACTGAGGAAAGAGTTCAACCATGCAAGTAATGGATTTTTAATCCCATAAGAGGAAAGTTTGCCCATAAGAAGCCTGTGGTTAACCATGTCAAAAGCTTTAGATATGTCTAAGTACAATACTAACACCAAGTGCCCAAGGCTTCGTTCAGTAAAAATTAAATTAAAGAATTCAAAGTGACAAGTCATACAAGACCTAGTTTTGAGGAAACCATGTTGGAAATTAGAGATAAGTTTCTCAGCGAGTAAATGATCAGATATTTTGTCACATACTATTTTTTCCATTATCCTAGAGATTACTGGGGTGATATTAATGGGCCTATAGTTATGCAAGTTTGTTCTGTCACCTGATTTGAAGCGAGGGCAGATGTAAGAGGTTTTCCATCTGCTAGGGTATGTACCTGCTGTCAATGAAAGATCGGACAGTCTTAATATGATTAATGGCATATTAGGTCCCCCGTATTATAGACACACATATCACAATATCTCTTACAACCGACGAAAATGGCAGCGACTTAATCAACCTAAACAATTACTATATTCTCTAAAACTGGAAAAATGAACAGATGAAGGCACGCGGTCAAGCATCACCACCAGATCACGACTCAAAACACCATGGGTAGCATTGCTCTCTAGTTTGCTAGCCTAGACATTGCTATCCCATTAAAGCTCTGTTTACGATCAAATATAATTTCTCTTCCATCGTTCAGTGCCTTCTGATTTCTTCTCATTCGTAAGAGTGGGGTCCAATAGATAGAAGTGGCTCTGATTGTATGACAAGCGTAAGTTGGTCATATACATCACCGCAATTCACCATCCATACCCACAATCTCACCTAGTATAGACACACATTACAATATTTCTTACAACCTACGAAAATAGTAGCGACTTAATCAACCTAAACAATTACTATATTCTCTAAAACTGGAGAAATGAACAGGGTACAATCATACATTTTAATTTACCATCCTCCCGTTAGAATAAAAACCGAAGTCATACCATGGCAATTCTAAGATTAACAACAAACGATTTTACTCCTCTCACCTTAAGTCTGTTTCCTCTCACAACTACTTTATAAACAATAAAATGACACATCCAGCTGCGTCAGAGCACTACGTGTCAATGACTCCGAAGGCCGAATCTAAGCGGAGAAGCCTCCTTCCTCTACCCATACTGTTTCCATCCCAACCAGATACTGGGAAGAATAATTCTAACACTGAAGACTACCCGTTTTTCCACTATAAGAGCTCTCTTAGACATAAAACTTACGACCTAAATACTTTCCTACAGTGAATGGCTTTAACTACAACTAAGTGGCTGCATCCCAAAACTCATTACCAAATTACTATGATCCTGATGTCACGTATGCACACTTTAGCCATTTTCTACGGTATTCTCGTACAACAATTCACAACCATTCTCACCTTCACTGATTGCCCACTCAGCCATTGCTAATTCAACAACTGATGACGTGCATAAATACAGCTAAACTTCAGCTTTGCCACCACCAAGTGACCAATCTGATAGCACCCTATCTTCACTTATCACTTAACTACTGTGAATATGGAATCATACATTACCTAACGATGGCTGCTTTTACATTTCGTTTGCCTTCGTTATCACCACTGCTCACGATCATTTCGTAGACATTTTGATTGTTTATATGTGGTAAATCCGCATTATCAACCTAATATATGTTACTCCAAGAATAATGCAAATAATAATTCAGGAGAAATTACTCCATTATTCACTAATAACGAACCTCTCTCCCCTTCCCAACATGGATTCTTAAAGATAAGTCATGTGATACATGCTTGTTAGACTATCTAGATGACATAACTACACATTAGAACAAAACGATACTAGTATTTGATCTAATTCAAGACTACAGTGAAGTTGTACTGGATGCTTCAGAGCAAGGTATGACTCTAAATCAAAAGGATCTCGATAGCCTAACTGCCTGGAGCCATAATGGCAACTACCACTTAACTACTGTACATTTGAAATCATACATATGAGCAACTATAACTCCCAGTTCACATTTTATCTAAATGTGTTCAAAGTACAAATACACCAATCAACAAGCGACGTGAGTATTCAGCATTCAGGTATCTTAAAGTTCACGGAGCACACCTTCTCTATAGTCTCCAAGACTAGAAGATTAATAGACTTCTTTATTTGAAACTATATATGACGGAAGCTGAACTTACTTTGTTTGGGATATGTGTAAGATCTGCATTCTATTATTGCAACGTAATTAATGCATCAATCTAGTCTCATGTCACAATGTTAATCCTATGTCGTTTCGAGTTGACAAGGATTTCATAAGCAGTCACTACGAAATTGTTCTACATACTCTATATCTTACATCCTACCACTATCATTGTTGTCTACGACCCTCTTGTTCTTCCCAAACAGCATAACGTGAAGCATTTTGTTTAAATTACTGCATTTAATAATCAACTAATTAAGAAAGAATAGATAATAATAATAAATATTTGTTAAACAGATGAAACATACTTAGCTTGTTAGTTGTCAGCATGATTTTTTGCATTGGTTACAAATTATTTGAGAAAAGTGTTAGCTACTGAGGGTTGTGTGTTCGGGTTAATGGAGTGGGTAGAGTTAGGTGGATTGGGCATTCGCCCTCATCTCCGTATGTCGATAATCATTACTTTACAGTACACCTGTAATGAAGTGGATAAAATAGTGATTTATTATTAAACTGATGAAATCCGATTAAAAAACGTAGAAGTCATTCATTATTGAACAAAGTATCAAGTAAGTTTATACAATGTTCGATAATAAGACATTTACTGTTCCGTGTTTTATAAACAATCCTTGGAAATTTTCGTATCAAGTGGCGACCTCACAAATGCAGACTCATTTTTGCACAGTAATGTGCTCTATCTAAGATGCGACTTAAGCCTCCATGGCGGTAGCCACCTCAATGGAGAGATTTGAGTAGAGGTCAGATGCCTATGTCACACACCATGGACTACTATGTGCTACCTGGAATAGAAGTAAAACATATTAACACCACTACATCAACACCCATACATCATATTTTTGCCATACTCAGTTATTATCTTCCCTTTTTTCTTCTATATACTCATTATACACATATATATATAACCTCATAGTAATGAGGTGATTGCTGACTGGTGTTGTATCACCGTTAATCACACCAACTTTTGATATCAAAATAATTAATCAAAATAAAATAATATAATAATAATAATAATAACAGGAACTGGAACTGATGCAGCCAACGACAAGCGAACCGATGCCAAAATACCAAGATGTGAGTGACAGAAATCAAGGAGTTTATACTAGATAGTCATTAATACACTGGATTTTATATTATCAGAGTTACTTATCGAGTCTATCTGCTTCATTGTATACTGACTACTCGAAAACACTTTTCAGTATTTTGCAACTCTTAAATAATCCGATTGTTATAGGTGTCATTTAGTTTATTCACATTATGAAGATAATAAAAAGCGTAGTACGTGGTAATTTCTATGTGGAAAGTTGGCCATCGTAATGTGCATCTAAACTCACCACTATTTTCATGTTCTTCAACAATATTTTTTAGTGCTTCATGAATAACTGTAAATGGATAAAGAAGAGAGGGGAAGGTGAATCATTGACTTCATATTCAATAGGGAATATACAATTTCAATGGAATTTAATTGAATGCCTACAAGTTGTGGTCTAGTTAATTGCCTATTTGACATCAGTATGTGGTATTTGTTTGACTCGTGAAATACACTGATAACTGTTACTATTACGGGTGATGCAATGATGTCGATGGCGATATGCTTATTCATTTCAATAATGAAACACTGTTAAAAATCATTTTAGACTTCACTAAATAAAATTTTCGTATTTATTACTTGACTATTACTTACATAACCACATGTTGTATTGCAAATTATTGTCGTAGTAATCTATAATGAATTTTCTTAGCAAACCGAGACCTGAGAGATAGATTCATAAAAGAAAATTAACATTTTTGTTTTCCATGTTCTCATTATGGAGTATAGTTGTGTATAGAGGAGTTTCATTGATATTTGTAGTAGTTAAATAGATGAATGATAGTTGATCATATCAATAACATTTACAATTGATCATGTAGATGATGCATAAATAACCAACCAGTTTGTTCAAATACATTACTTTTCCTTAAATTGTCCAATTAACCAAAATTAGAGTGATTGATTGATTAGTCATCATCTTAGGTGTTTCCGTGATATCGTAATCAGTTAACGTGTTATTACTGAAACCCTCAGTAATCAACTGTTGTCTGCCACATCATAAATGTGAAACTGCCGCTACGGTTCTGTCTACTGAAGTTAAGAAAAATGTCATACTGCTGAAAATCGAAGTTGGATGACGATTAACTTTTTCAAAATAAAACCCCATTAAAATATACATAATGCTATCGAGACATGTGAATGAATACTTGATGGAATATCAATTTGTAATGTTATAGAAAACTGCATATTACCAAGTAGCTTGCGATTTATTAGCCCATTGCACTTCTTCATACGGTGGTTGTCAATGTCTTCTGTTAAATTATGAAAGTAAAATAAACAATGGACCTAATACCAAATGTAAATTATGGTTCAAATTATTTGCATTTTATTATCATTGACATTGATGTGTTCAGTACACATTTTCATGATACATTGAGGAAATGTTTGGTTATCTTGACAATGTGTAAAAATGTTTACTAGTGGAGCTGACTGGGGTGACATATACACGCTACGTAATTCACTACTCTTCGTTAGGTCACTGGTAGAAAGTAACTAGAGTGTCTTCATCATCTGTGACAATAAATCATATACTCTCTGTGCAATGCACATCAATAGAGAGATATCCAAATTCATTTCTGTTAGAACATGAAAGTGTAGTAAACATTCGTCATGGTAGTCGACATAAATTGTTATTTACAACACTTACAATTTGTCATTATTGACAATGATTGTTCAGAATACATGTCACAGAGATGCATTGATGAAATCGTTGATGGTCTCGACAAAATGTAGCGTTGTTAGCACTCTGGCAGATTACAATTTATACATATACAAAGTAATTCTGCACTAAGTCAATCACTAGTAGAAAATGATGAGTTTGTCTTGGTCACTTACAACCTTTAATTAGATGGTAATTGTAACAGAGAAACATTTATGTACCATTCTTACACAATCAACATTCGGATGCCTTTGTGGTCAATTTTCAGTGAGACATTTCACGTAGTCTTAATAGTTTAATTCATCGTCATTTAAAATATGGGAAAAAAGTGTTACTTATATGCATAAACAACTGTTGAATTATACCATCAAACTTGGCCTTCATTTTACTAAAACAATTTTTCCATGTTTCAATTGTTTCATTGTAATACTCTGTGTAACGTATGTAAAAAATACAACAAAGATAACGTGACATTGGATCAAGATGAACAAAGAGGTAACATATTATGTACAACATGAAATTAGACTGATCTCAATTGAATATCATGTTTAAATGCTTTACATAATGTACTATATGCATAAATTGTATAGTAAGTCATTTCTACATGACATTACACCTTGATTATTAAAAATATCAACATAATTACGTACTGGTTCCAAGGACAGTTTTACTTTTCATAAATTGGGATATCGCTAAAACATAAATGAAGGTGTCAGAAGACAATTGATGATGAATCAAATACAAATGTTATTAATAAGATGAAATTACTGTGATTATATTTGAGATTATAACACAGTCTGGTGCATAGATTGCCATCGATGCTATAAACAACAACAGAAACATCATATTGATCAATCATACAGATAGTCAATTGTAGATTGAATCATGTAAGTTTGAATCTGTTAGATAGTAATATCTCCGTTATGTTACTAGTTAATCGTCGTTGGAAATGATGTTGAAACCGTCATGTTCTTCATCATGTTCTCGAACAATCAATGATTTTACGTTTGGCATTTATATGACATTAGAAGTATACATTGGCGAATTGCCAGTAAATGACTTTTCCTACTGTTTATGAATAGAAGTAAATTCACGTAAAATTAACATCTCACAACAACAAAGTTCTAGTGAAGTGTCAAATGTTTTGTTTATAACACACTGAATCAAACTTTGTTTCCTAAATTAAGTGAGTTTTGAATGAAGAAACAAACAAAGTAACAAAACATTGACAAACCTTTTACAAACGAATTTCCACGAATACTTTTAAAGTTTGTTTTTGCACAATTTAGAACTGAAATTGATCATTAGTTTAGTTGATTCCGATTAGATTGTTATAGTTTTACTTACATTCATCAATTGATCTGTTTTGATTCTTCATGTGGCTTTTCATTGCTTCTAAGAAGAAAACATGCATAACAAATGGTCTCTAGTGAAAGATGAAATACTATTGATATACTCCGATGAAAATATTTATCCGATTACAGTACGATTTTGATAAGACAATAAGTGTAAGTTGTTCTCAATGAGTAATGTGTTATTAATGTGAATGTTTATGGGGATACAAATCACAGTTGTGTATATCCTAAGCATTATGACATTAGCTGGAATTAGTATTTATGCTAGTGATTTGGAATTTTGGTTAGAATTGAACTTTTCAACATATTCAAAAGAGAATTCTATGTCAGGTTACAGAGGATCAAATAAATCATACGATAAGCATGGATGACAAATGAAAGTCACCACCTTTAAACGTAGTTACTACTCAATCTGCCAACGTATTCAAAAAGAAGTTGGATGTAGTATAATCAAGGATGATATAAGTAATGAAGCCATGTGTCATAATTGCATTGAAACTAGAATCAATTCAACAAACCAATAAGGTTGGTAACAAGTTAAGTAAGTTTTGAGAAATAACTAATTAAAAACATAAAGGAAAGTGCCTTAAATACTCTGCGCTGTAGTAGTGTCGAAAGTTTGTTGCATTACAGCGCTTTATTAAACCTTCAGTTAAGTAGCACTGCAATGACCAAACACTAACATTTTGCGTTGTGAATATGTTATGCAGTAAGCATTTAGATTTACGATTAAGGTTGCAATTAAATCGATACGATAAACAGTATCTACGACTAGTTGTATTGTTACTTTGGAATAGGTGTTTAGATAGTCAGTGATGTAAACCTTAATACAGTATGTCACGTTTCCCTTTCCTTCACATCCCTACCCTTCTCTCCTTCACCACAACCAACTCCAACTCATACAAATTTTCATTGAGTCTTTGCCTAGAATTCTTTAAGGAGTAACAGTTTTTCAGTCAAATTAGTGAAATTATTTATTTGTATTTATTAGTGCTTATGTGTACTACTATTCAGTTTGTATTAAAATGACATTTCATTTAAATGTAGAAGGGTACAATATTCAATGTTGACATTACCTGCCTGTGCTTGCATATTTTGTTTAGCTCTTCTAGTACTTTGTATCCTACTTTGTAGTGAGTCTAGATTTTAATGAGAATAAAATGTTGACAAATATGAATAAACAATAGGAATGTCAATAGGTTGTGAGGAATGAAGTACCCATTCCATAAGCATCAGTATTCATGCTAACCGTTCACAGATTGAAGTCACTGCCAATTATATGTAGATTCATTTGTGAGTGACTGTAACAATCTCTTACTAACGTATGAATTAAATGTTGTTTAATTTGATTGAAGCTTTCGTTTATACGACTATTGCACACTGTCATTCATATATCTCATGTTTGGATGCCTGTGTTAGGTTGAAATAATTTGGTGGAGATTGGTTCTCTTTTAGCTTGCTGTTTGTGTTCGTCACTAAATGATCTCAATGAGTTATAAATAAAAAGCAGAGACTGATACTAAACTGCTGTTTGTGGTAGAATGTGATATGTTAGTAGAGACCACCGTTAGATTCATCAAGTTTAATAATCATATTCACACATACATGAGTGTACTACTTATAGCTAAACCATGTGGATTGCATAGATCTACATCGTAAGTTGATTCAATACAATTTCAATGTTGCGGACATCATGTTGGTAATGTAGTATTTTGTTAGCGACTGACATTCAAATTGCTTAGCGATGATAACAGTACAATCTCTATGTAGGTAATTCTACATAACTGGAGATTTAACTAACACTATAAACTTGAAATGAATTAAGTCGAAGTGATTTATGAAGAAATTGGAAACACATTTATGAACAGAAAGCACCATCCAGTTTGTATGCGAATTTTCAACAATATAAGATTTCACATTTCAGGATGAATTCGTTTATTCTCATTGATTTGTTATAGACTGAATCCGGTCAGTCCATGTGCATCCTGATCGGATCGCCTCGATATAGCGAATATTTACAAGTATCATTTTTTTGGATTGTGACTGTCTACACTCAATAGTCTAGTAGTGAACTCGATAGCGTTTGACACGAAACAGACTAAGTTCGAATCCCACTGTGAATACCAACATTGGGATGCATGTACATCCAGCCGACGATTCCCGAATAGGAAAAAACGCGCGTCCTGGATTTCATTAACAAGTCACAATCCATATTACATAATTTTACATTTTACTTACTCTCGGCGTTACTTATGTTCTTTTTTAGCTCGTTTATGACGTCCTCTGAAAATTCTGAAATAAATAAACAAAGTATTGACGCAAATATTTTCAATGTGATAAGTAGATAATTCAGTGATAAATTAAAATCTTTGATTTGAATGTTTCAATGAAAGAAACACTTCAGAAAGTTTTACCATTTGGTGTGAAGAAGTTCATTCTATCCATTTGATGGTGTTTGAATTCCAGAACGATATGTTAGTTGGCAATAATCCATAGTTCTGAACTAGAATATGATTCTTAGTGACAGAAATGTAATAACAATTGACACGGAGGGAGACAATGGCTAATGACATAAGATATCCAGATGATGTTGCTTCCAAGGATATGCTATCCAGTAACTGACTGTGGAAGCTGTCATTATCTCTGAGTATACCAACGTTCATATTGTACAGTTATATGTCGGTATGTATGTTTACCATGAGATTGAATGTATTTTTGAATTTTTCGGTGGCTTGCTTGTTTGCCAGTTATTTGTGCATACTAATCTGCTCCAAATATATGTTTCTCTTAATCATCGTTGTTGATTACTAATTATTTGTGATGCCTGTTGAACATGTGTACGGAGTAATTGGATGTACGAGAATTTAGATGCTCTCTGAGTGTATTTGTAATGATCAGAACATGGGTTAGTGTCCCCACACAAATGGTACTTAAATCAGTAATGGTGATTTGTACTGATTGTGGTGGAGGGTTAATCTGTATAAGAATTACTTAAGGCCTTATTGACCGAATAAAACAGTCAATTTTTATATACAAAAATAAGCGAGCATGTAATCAACCCAGAGAGATTTTATCACAATTGCTTACTGTAATGCATCACATTGCTGTACTAATCTGTTTTAAAACAACATATATAGCTTAATGCTACTTATTTATGTGTCAGTGCAGGTCTTGGTTACATCTAACTGTGACATTTGTGTGAGAGAACCGAACGGAACACTATTATCAACACACTATTTGAAACTGAGATGTAAGTGAGCCATACTCTCAAATATTCCATAATCTCCATGTCACTCATGTCTACATACATTAAACAAGTACTAAATGATATGATAATTTACAAAAGTACAAGTATAAAACTATTTGCAACTTACTTAATTGTGTAGATTCATGAATCAGCATAAGAGATACATTGATGTATAGTAACAATAACAGCATCATTTTCACTGATCACTCCACTCTCTTTGTCTTTACTCTTCCACTTTTATACTATGAGAAACGCAAGTAATTGGTCATTCTGAAGAATAATATTAACTAAATGAATATGATTTGCTAATAACTGATTATTGATCTGAATACAAACCAATCCAACTCATCTCATTAGTGGTTGTCATGAGTTTCAGTGAATTCACTTTAATCAACTAACTAATCTACTGTTCAACTGAATCTGATCAGAATATTCTCAAATTTACTATCCGTCACGTACAAACTGAATACATGGAAAGTTAATGAAGGAGACAAGAAATTCATTTGCTGATTTGAATGGAACAATGAATTTGTTGTCTTCTGAAACAAATCACTTTGTCTAATGCATCAACTGGCTACGAGATCAGGTAAGTCTCTATTGTTTACTGTTAATACTGATAGAATTCACTCTTTTATGACAATAATAATAATAATATTACTAATAGCCTTATTCTTAAGTAGCATTTTGTACATGAGAGCACACCAGTTTACAGGCATGATTGCAATAATATGACTTGTAAAAGGGTTTTGATAAAGAGTCATTGTTAGGCATTTCACACTGTATGAAGATATTAATTAAAAACAAGGCCAACGATAACAAAGTTTACAGTTTACAGTACTACGGTACTAGAGGTATATATTGTTTTATAGTGCACTTCTGATAAAAAAGCTCGCGCTTTTCGTTTGTGGCTCACCGAGATTCCACGAAATGGCTGGGAGTAAACTGAAAAGACCATAGAGAATATCCAGATACAGGATAAGGCTGAGAGTATTCGAAATTCGAATAAAAGCGAGTTCCGTTGATTGATTTTGAGAGATGAGTTATTGCTGCATTAATTAAGTTGCCAACCATCGTTAGGAGTATGTTACTTGAAGAAAACCAATTCCTTATGAGAGCAGCTCACAAAAAATCTGGGAGAAGCTAAAATAGAATATATTTAATAGATAATAAATAAATAGTAGTAGTAAAATAATCCATTTTAAACTACAATCTTCACCTTTCTGTTCTTTTTCTGTTACAACTGACATGATTATAGTGTTCGCAGTTTTAGAACCCTGATGATCCATTACTGAGTGAAAAAATAATAGATGACTCGTAATGATGCTTAGAAAGGGCTTATTGGTAGTTGCATCAATGCCGTTACAAAGCACAAGCTTTCAATCATTGTGATAATTGAAATTGCTTTAAGGAAAGAAGACAGCAGTTTTATTAATTTTCTTTGTCGTGTTAATGAATATGAGGTTACTAAGACATTTAGACTTTAATTGTTTTCTTTCTTCTTATTTACTAATAAGCCTCTACTTGAAGATTTTACAATACGGTGGCATAGGGCATCAAGTCGTTAGAAAATTCAACCACAGTAGTTTTTGAGGAAAAAGGGTGAATCCTGGTTTGCCATGTGGTTTAATAAACGTAATAAAGACAGGGGTAGGCAAACATATTGAGAAATGAATTAGAACATTTTTGACTCATCTAGTTGAATTACTCGCATTATAACACTGATGAAGTCTGACGTCTGGCATTTGTAGTAACTGTCGCCTGATGACAAATACACGGTTCACTAGAGTAAATCTATGCCAGTAAAGAATCTGTCTAAAATTCATTCTTATGATGCATATTTGCAAATTGCTGTATACAGTATCCAATGAACACACTACGATTATTACTTCATACAGAATGGTTAGCTCTAAGTATTTCTCTATAATGTTTACACTTTCATCTGGTAAATTTTATGAAACTACAAATCAGATTATCGTCGGGCTCTAAGTCTTTGGGTTTTATTTAGCATTATTGTCGTAGAGTTGTCCTGGAGAAACACCTTATTAAAAATAAACTTAAATACGGATTTTGTATTTAAAGCTTACCACAATCCACCGTGCTGTCTGGCACGAAACGACTGTAAAGAACGATAGTATAGTCTCACAAATTCATCATGAAAATAAAGTTCCAAAACCAGACAAATTAGGTAACAATGTCTGAGCAAATAGGCGTAATCAGTCACAATCCAACTCAATCGAAATTCCATGAAGTTGATAGCATCAACAGAGGAAGAAAACTTACGTTCTTTCAAAAATGAGACATTGCATGATAAACTGATAATGAAGTACATATGGGTTACTATGTATTGTAGTCTCCACATTATTGAAAGACCACTTCATTAAGTGAGTCAAGAAGAATAAATTGACTATTAGAATTGAATTACAAAGTATTATTTTAGATGTCATGATTAAATAGCCAGTTGAATATTTTGTTACTGTTAATTGTATATTGTGTCAGTTGCCACCATTCTGTTTCACCTATTTTCTGTTATTATCATTCTTCGAGCATAAAAGTTGATGTTTTTTTCTTTTGTATTGATGCTAATATTTTTACCAGCCTCAATTATATTTTCCTTCTTTTCTTTTATATACCCATTATACATATATATTACCTCTCAGTAATGAGGTAATCGTTGCATGGTGTTGAACTACCATTAATCACACCAACTTTGGCTATCAAAATAATTAATCAAAATTAAATAATATAACAATAGTAATAATAATAATAACAGGAACTGGAACTGATGCACCTGACGGCAAGCAAATCGATGACAAAATACCAAGATGTTAGTGACAGAAATTACGGAGTTTTACTAGCTCGTCATTAATACACTAAATTTTATATTATTAGAGTTACTTATCAGGTCTATCAGATTCATGGTATACCGACTAATCGAAAACACTTCAATTTTTGGCAACTCTTTAATAATCCGATTGTTATAGGTGTCATTTAGTTTATTCACATTATGAAGATAATAGAAACCGTAGTACGTGGTAATTTCTATGTGAAAAGTTGACCAACATAATGTGTATTTGAACTCACCACTATCGTTTATTTCATTAGTAATATTAGTTAGTATATAACAGTAAACTGCAAACAGATAAAGGCAGGGGCTTCATATTCAATAAGGAATATACAATTTCAATGGAATTTAATCGAATGCCTACCAGTTGTTGTCAAGTTAATTGCCTTTCTGATGATCTGATGTATGGAGAGATGGTGCCGTAGCTTATGTATTACTAATCGTAATAAATACATGGTTAGATAGATGAACGTTTGTTGATTGATCTAGTTGCTTTATTCATATCATCGCTTAACACTAGAAATGCGCTTTGAATGAATGTAGTGCACCACAATTACAAGTATGATCCACTCATTCTATCCGGCTTAATAGCGATGCTTAAACAGTTTACAATCAACGTGGTTCATTCAGTGGTACATTCAGTTTCATTTGTATAAGTTTTATTAAAATAATCACAATAATAATAATAATAATAATAATAATAATAATGAAATAAGAAAAAGATGAAGTTTGATAAGAAGAATAAGAATAGAGATAATTTCAGTGAGTTTTCTTATCAACAATATTTTTTTGTTTTTTTCTTCTTTGTTGAATTATGATAAAACAAACTATAGTTGACCTACATTATGGTGTGATTATGAATATAACGAGAGTAGAAATAACTCCGAAATGCTTAATTAAGTTGGATTATGACTGGCAAGTAGAATTCAGAACACGCGTTACATTCTACTTGACACTCGTCAGTTGAATGTACCTACATCCCAATGTTGATGTTCACACTGGGACTCGAACTCAGTCGGTTCTGCATCAACTGCCACTGTTTATACCACTAGAATATTGAATCGACAGAAGTTCCTCTTAATAAGAAATACTTAGCTTATAGATTGTTGTTGTTGTTGTTGTTTTTTGAAATTACAAAATAATAACTAGATAACTTTATCATAGTCTGTCTACATCTAATTAATTTTTCAATGTTAACACATGACTACTACAAAAATGCATTCAACTATGAGTATGTGCTCATATTGTTAGCCTTTTGTAGATTAATTCACTCATATTATTATATTGTCTAATTGAATAGTGAAATCATAGCAGTTTTCTTTAGGTTGTATAACTATGAAATACTGATATCTAATTACCAATATCCAATTGAGCCTACACACTGTATATCACATTATTCCTATTCCAATAGACAATCAAATGAAAGGGATGGTTTATGAGATTGACCATTTGCTGTGGATTGAAATAACCACGTAATGGACACTAATAAGAAGCAGTTTGAATGTACAATAGAAGTATAGATTTCAAGTTATTTATAAAAGTAGATATGAAACTACAATTCGAAGACTTTAATATATGATTTAAAGAATCAGCATTTCCTCTTATCCACTAATACATTACGACTATCAGCAGTCGGATAATTAGTTTTAGATGTTTATCATCAATATTTTCATAAGTGGTCACTAAACATTTTCAATTATTTAATCGTTTATAATCCTTAGTCGAATTCAATAATCCCTTAATAATTTAGTGCTTGTTTTGTGACGCAGTTTGATGATTTCTTCCTTGTGTCGTTTCCGAATTTTTTCGACGGCTGGATTGTTTACTGCCACAGAATTTTTTTGATAACGTTTTCTGGTCTGTAAATCCTAAGTATCATTCTCGGAAAGTTGTTTATAATTTCTTGTTCCTTTGAAGGATACTTCTCATGCTTCTTTGGTAGTCAATTATTCCTTAAATCGCAGCAATAACAATCATTCGTTATTTTTTGTTTAACCAAAGTCAATTTTCACTGTATTGAATAACTTCATAATTGTATTCCTCTATTTATGTCAATGTATTAGAGTTTAGAAATCGCCACTATAAATAAATTACTAATAACGAGATAATCAATATTATTACAGAGTGACATAAAGATCGTTTGAGTTGGATTGTAACTGGCAGACGGAATCCATATCCGACTACATTCTAATGATATAAAGATTGTATTTTACTTTGCTATAATTAGATACAGAGGAAATTTGAACACTATCGACTTAACATTGAATTAACTATTCGACATGATGCTAGACTATTCAAATGTAGTGAATTAAAAGTATCTAATTCTAGTTTAAGAATGTTCTTATTAAGATTAAATCACTTGGAATTGTATAGGATCAATCACTTAGTCACCCACTCACTAAATCAAGCAATCACTTAATCACTTAATCAGTCAGTGCCTGTTACCCCATGTGGAGCATAAGCTAAGGATAACCGAGATTAAAATGTGTCTATACTTTTGTTGTTTAACTATTATTGATTACATAATAGGCTATCAAGTAATTGAAGCTGTTATTATTATTAATAGACAGTGTTACGTATGATTTCTAAATAGTTATATTCTTGAGGAATCGAATACCTTAACACCAACCAGTTGACTATAAACAAGAATACCTCATCAAGAGAAGATGATTGTAGTAAGTCTGAGAGCTACAGAGATATCGATTTCAGTATGAGGAAAAGTCGTCTGTAAACCAAATGAAATTTTCACCAACCAACTTTGAGATAAAAATTGCGAAATCTATAAAGAATGACCAAATCACGACACTACGAACCACTGTTGAACACTCAGTGAAGTGGAACTCAGCCATTCACGTCAACTTTCTTGACTATGAGAAAGCATTTAACGTAGTTGACACGCAAACATAATGAAGCCTTCTATAACACTATGCTATATCTGAGACGATAGTCAACTTCATTAAAAATTCTGCGTTGCAACCTACAGAATAATTCCATTTGAAAATTCGTGTTAGATGGGTCTGCTCACCACCTTCTCTCTTTTCATCTAGTGGCTTACTAAATTATGAAAACTGTAATGTCTTGGGAGAAGCACGGAATACATTGAAAGACTTTGATGGAGCTGGATAAATTGAACTTTGCGAATGACCTAGCCCTTCTCTCCATCACACTCAGCAACAAATGCAGATGGTGGTCAATGTATCAGTGGCCTCTGCAAGTAGAATTAAGCCTCAATATAGACAAGAGATAAAGCAAAACACTTAAATATGAGAGCGTGCGCCACATGTAATAGGTGAGACAGGAAGTTGGCATCTGACACAATATACAATTAACAGTAACAAAATATTCAACTGGCTATTTAATCATGACATCTAAAATAATACTTTGTAATTCATTTCTAATAAGTTACTTATTCTTCTTGACTGACTTTATGAAGTGATTTTTCAATAATGTGGAGACTACAATACATAGTAACCCATATGTACTTCATTATCAGTTTATCATGTAATGTCTCATTTTTGAAAGAACGTAAGTTTTCTTCTTCTGTTGATGCTATCAACTTCATGGAATTTCGATTGAGTTAGATTGTGACTGAATATGCATATTAGCTCAGACATTGTTACCTAATTTGTCTGGTTTTGGAACTTTATTTTCATGATAAATTTGTGAGACTATACTATCGTTCTTTACAGTCGTTTCGTGCCAGACAGCACGGTGGATAGTGGCAAGCTCTGAATACGAAATCCGTATTTGAATGTATTATCAATATGATGTTTCTCCAGGACAATTTTTCGACAATAATACTAAATAAAACCCAAAGACTTAGAGCCCGACGATAATCTGATTTGTAGCTTTGTGAAATTTACCAGATGAAAGTGCCAACCTTATAGAGAAATACTTAGATCTAACCATTCTGTATGAAGTAATAATTGTAGTAAGTTCATTGGATACTGTCTACAGCAATCTGCAAATATGCATCATAAGAATGAATTTCAAACAGATTCTATACTGGCATAGATTTACTCTAGTGAACCGTGTATTTGTCATCAGGCGACAGTTACTACAAATGCCAGACGTCAGACTTCATCAGTGTTATAATGCGAGTAATTCAACTAGATGAGTCAAAAATGTTCTAATTCATTTCTCAATATGTTTGCCTACCCCTGTCTTTATTACGTTTATTAAACCACATGGCAAACCAGGATTCATCCTTTTCCTCAAAAACTACTGTGGTTGAATTTTCTAACGACTTGATGCCCTATGCCACCGTATTGTAAAATCTTCAAGTAGAGGCTTATTAGTAAATAAGTAGAAAGACAACAAATAAAGTCTAAATGTCTTAGTAACCTCATATTCATTAACACGACAAAGAAAATTAATAAAACTGCTGTCTTCTTTCCTTATAGCAATTTCAATTATCACAATGATTGAAAGCTTGTGGTTTGTAACGGCAGTGATGCAACTACCAATCAACCCTTTATAAGCATCATTACGAGTCATCTATTATTCTTTCTCTCAGTAACGGATCATTAGGGTTCTAAAACTGCGAACACTATAATCATGTCAGTTGTAACAGAAAAAGAACAGAAAGGTGAAGATTGTAGTTTAAAATGGATTATTTTACTACTAATATTTATTTGTTTGTTTTCTATTAAATATATTCTATTTCAGCTTCTCCCAGATTTTTTGTGAACTGCTCTCATAAGGAATTGGTTTTCTTCAAGTAACTTACTCCTAATGATGGTTAGCAACTTAATTAACGCAGAAATAACTCATCTCTCAAAATCAATCAACGGAACTCGCTTTTATTCGAATTTCGAATACTCTCAGCCTTATCCTGTATCTGGATATTCTCTATGGTCTTTTGAATTTACTCCCAGCCATTTCGTGGAATCTCGGTGAGCCACAAACGAAAAACACCAGCTTTTTTATCATAAGTGCACTACTAAACAATATATACCTCTAGTACCGTAGTACTGCAAACTGTAAACTTTATTATCGTTGGCCTTGTTTCTAATTAATATCTTCATACAGTGTGAAATGCCTAACAATGATTCTTTATCAAAACCCTTTAAAAAGCCATATTATTGCAATCATGCTTGTAAACTGATGTGCTCTCATGTACAAAATGCTACTTAAGAATAAGGCTATTAGTAATATTATTATTATTATTATCATAAAAGAGTAAATTCTATCAGTATTAACAGTAAACAATAGAGACTTACCTGATCTCATAGTCAGTTGATGCATTAGATAAATAGATTTGTTTCAAAGGACAACAAATTCATTGTTCCATTCAAATCAGCAAATGAATTTCTTGTCTCCTTCATTAACTTTCCATGTATTCAGTTTGTACGTAACGGATAGTAAATTTGAGAATATTCTGATCAGATTCAGTTGAACAGTAGATTAGTTAGTTGATTAAAGTGAATTCACTGAAACTCATGACAACCACTAATGAGATGAGTTGGATTGGTTTGTATTCAGATCAATAATCAGTTATTAGCAAATCATATTCATTTAGTTAATATTATTCTTCAGAATGACCAATTACTTGCGTTTCTCATAGTATAAAAGTGGAAGAGTAAAGACAAAGAGAGTGGAGTGATCAGTGAAAATGATGCTGTTATTGTTACTATACATCAATGTGTCTCTAATGCTGATTCATGAATCTACACAATTAGGTAAGTTGCAAATAGTTTTATACTTGTACTTTTGTAAATTATCATATCATTTAGTACTTGTTTAATGTATGTAGACATGAGTGACATGGAGATTATGGAATATTTGAGAGTATGGCTCACTAACATTTCAGTTTCAAATAGTGTGTTGATAATAGTGTTCCGTTCGGTTCTCTCACACAAATGTCACAGTTAGATGTAACCAAGACCTGCACTGACACATAAATAAGTAGCATTGAGCTATGTATGCTGTTTTAAAACAGATTAGTACAGCAATGTGATGCATTACAGTAAGCAATTGTGATAAAATCTCTCTGGGTTGATTACATGCTCGCTTATTTTTGTATCTAAAAATTGATTGTTTTATTTGGTCAATAAGGCGTTAAGTAATTCTTATACAGATTAACCCTCCACCACAATCAGTACAAATCACCATTACTGATTTAAGTACCATTTGTGTGGGGACACTAACCCATGTTCTGATCATTACAAATACACCTAGAGAGCATCCAAATTCTCATGCACCCAATTACTCCGTACACATTTTCAACAGGCATCACAAATAATTAGTAATCAACAACGATGATTAAGAGAAACATATATTTGGAGCAGATTAGTATGCACAAATAACTGGCAAACAAGCAAGCCACCGAAAAATTCAAAAATACATTCAATCTCATGGTAAACATACATACCGACATATAACTGTACAATATGAACGTTGGTATACTCAGAGATAATGACAGCTTCCACAGTCAGTTACTGGATAGCATATCCTTGGAAGCAACATCATCTGGACATCTTATGTCATTAGCCATTGTTTTCCCCCCATGTCAATCGTGATTACATTTCTGTCACCAAGATACATATTCTAGTTTAGAACTGTGCATTAATGCCAACTAACATATCGTTCTGGAATTCAAACACCACCAAATGGATAGAATGAAATTCTTCACATCACGTGGTAAAAATTTCTGATGTTTCTTTCATCGAAACATACAAATCAAAGATTTCAATTTATTACTGAATTATCTACTTATCACATTGAAAACATTTGCGTCAATACTTTGTTCATTTATTTCAGTACATTCAAGGGAAGAGATCATTAGGATAAAAGAAAACAGACTAAGGATACAAGGTGAATAAATTGTAGATTTTTATACTATTGACAATTCACATACAAACAGGGTGGTGTTTTCTGTTCATAAATGTGTTTTCTATTTCTTCATAAATTACTTCGACTTAATTCATTGCAAGTTTATAGTGTTAGTAAAATCTCCAGTTTTGTAGAATTACCTACATAGAGACTGTACTGTTATCATCACTAAGCAATTTGAATGTCAGTCGCTAACAAAATACTACATTACCAACATGATGTCTACAACATTAAAATTGTATTGAATCAACTTACGATGTAGATCTATGCAATCCACATGGTTTAGCTATAAGTAGTACACTCATGTATGTGTGAATATGATTATTAAACTCGATGAATCCAACGGTGGTCTGTACTAACATATCACATTCTATCACAAACAGCAGTTCAGTATCAGTCTCTGCTTTTTATTTATAACTCATTGAGATCATTTAGTGACGAACACAAACAACAAACTAAAAGAGTACTAATCTTCACAAAACCACTTTAACTCAATGAGGAGAATAAGTACACATGCATCCAAACATGAGATACATGAATGACAGTATGCAATAGTCGTATAAACGGAAGCTTCAATCAAATTAAACAACATACGTTAGTAGGAGATTGATACAGTCACTCACAAAAGAATCTACATGTAACTGGCAGTGACTTCAATCTGTGAACGGTTAGCATGAATACTGATGCTTATGAAATGGGTACTTCATTTTTCACAATCCATTGACATTCCTATTGTCTATTCATATTTGTCAACATTTTATTCTCATTAAAATCTAGACTCACTACAAAGTAGTATACAAAGTACTAGAACAGCTAAACAAATTATGCAAGAACAGGAAGGTAATGTCAACATTGAATATTGTCCTCTTCTTCATTTAAATGAAATGCCATTTTAATACAAACTGAATAGTAGTACACATAAGCACTAATAAATACAAATAATTAATAATTTCACTAATTTGACTGAAAAACTGTTACTCCTTAAAGGATTCTAGGCAAAGACTCAATGAAAATTTGTATGAGTTGGAGTTGGTTGTGGTGAAGGAGAGAAGGGTAGGGATGTGAAGGAAAGGGAAACGTGACATACTGTATTAAGGTTTACATCACTGACTATCTAAACACCTATTCCAAAGTAACAATACAACTAGTCGTAGATACTGTTTACCGTATCGATTTAATTGCAACCTCAATCGTAAATCTAAATGGTTACTGCATAACATATTCACAACGCAAAATGTTAGTGTCTGGTCATTGCAGTGCTACTTAACTGAAGGTTTAATAAAGCGCTGTGATGCAACAAATTTTCGACACTACTGCAGCGCAAAGTATTTCAGGCACTTTCCTTGATGTTTTGCATAGTTATTTCTCAAAGCTTACGTAATTTGTTACCAACCTTTTTGGTTCGTTGAATTGATTCCAGTTTCAATGCAATTATGACACATGGCTGCATTACTTATATCATCCCTGATTATACGAGTCTCTTAATACATCCAACTTCTTTTTTGAATACGTTAACAGATTGAGTAGTAACTACGTTATAAGGTGGTGACTTTCATTTGTCATCCATGCTTATCGTATGATTTATTTGGTCCTCTGTAACCTGACATAGAATTCTATTTTGAATATGTTGAAAAGTTCAATTCTAACCAAAATTCCAAATCACTAGCATAAATACTAATTCCAGCTAATGACATAATGCTTAGGATATACACAACTGTGATTCGTATCCACATAAACATCCATATTAATAACACATTACTCATTGAGAACAACTTACACTTATTGTCTTATCAAAATCGTACTGTAATCGGATAAATATTTTCATCGGAGTATATCAATAGTATTTCATCTTTCACTAGAGACCATTTGTTATGCATGTTTTCTTCTTAGAAGCAATGAAAAGCCACATGAAGAATCAAAACAGATCAATTGATGAATGTAAGTAAAACTATAACAATCTAATCGGAATCAACTAAACTAATGATCAATTTCAGTTCTAAATTGTGCAAAAACAAACTTTAAAAGTATTCGTGGAAATTCGTTTGTAAAAGGTTTGTCAATGTTTTGTTACTTTGTTTGTTTCTTCATTCAAAACTCACTTAAATTATGAAACAAAGTTTGATTCAGTGTGTTATAAACAAAACATTTGACACTTCACTAGAACTTTGTTGTTGCGAGATGCTAATTTCAAGTGAATTTACTTCTATTCATAAACAGGAGGAAAAGTCTTTTACTGGCATTTCGCCAATGTATACTTCTAATGTCATATAAATGCCAAACGTAAAATCATTGATTGTTCGAGAACATGATGAAGAACATGACGGTTTCAACATCATTTCCAACGACGATTAACTAGTAACATAACGGAGATAGTACTATCTAACAGATTCAAACTTACATGATTCAATCTACAATTGACTATCTGTATGATTGATCAATATGATGTTTCTGTTGTTGTTTATAGCATCGACGGCAATCTATGCACCAGACTGTGTTATAATCTCAAATATGTTCACAATAATTTCATCTTATTAATAACATTTGTATTTGATTCATCATCAATTGTCTTCTGACACCTTCATTTATGTTTTAGCGATATCCCAATTTATGAAAAGTAAAACTGTCCATGGAACCAGTACGTAATTATGTTGATATTTTTAATAATCAAGGTGTAATGTCATATAGGATTGACTTACTATACAATTTATGCATATAGTACATTATGTAAAGCATTTAAACGTGATATTCAATTGAGATCAGTCTAATTTCATGTTGTACATAATATGTTACCTCTTTGTTCATCTTGATCCAATGTCACGTTATCTTTGTTGTATTTTTCACATACGTTACACAGAGTATTACAATGAAACAAATGAAACATGGAGTAATTGTTTGAGTGAAATGAAGGCCAAGTTTGATGGTATAATTCAATAGTTACTTATTCACATAAGTAATACTTTTTTTCCCATATTTTAAATAACGATGAATTAAACTATTAAGACTACATGAAATGGCTCACTAAAAATTGACCACAAAATCATCCGAATGTTGATTGTGTATGAATGGTACTTGAATGCTTCTCTGTTACAATTACCATCTAATTAGAGGTTGTAAGTGACCAAGACAAACTAATCATTTTTTACTAGTGATTGACTTAGTGCAGAATTACTTTGTATATGTATGAATTGTTAATCTGCCAGAGTGCTAACAACGCTACATTTTCGTCGAGATCATCAACGATTTCATCAATGCATCTCTGTGACATGTATTCTGAACAATCATTGTCAATAATGACAAATTGTAAGTGTTGTACATAACAATTTATGTCGATTACCATGACGAATGTTTACTACACTTTCATGTTCTAACAGAAATGAATTTGGATATCTCTCTATTGATGTGCATTGCACAGAGAGTATATGATTGATTGTCATAGATGATGAAGACACTTGAGTTACTTTCTACCAGTGACCTAACGAAGAGTAGTGAATTACGTAGCGTGTATATGTCACCCCAGTCAGTTCCACTAATAAACAATTTTACACCTTGTCAAGATAATCGAACATTTCCTCAATGTATCATGAAAATGTGTACTGAACACATCAATGTCAATGATAATAAATTGCAGATAATTTGAACAATAATTTACATTTGGTATTAGGTCAATTGTTTATTTTCTTTTCGTATTTTAACAGAAGACATTTCCAAAAACCGTATGCACATGTGCGATCTGCTAGTAGATCCCTACCCACCTGGTAATATGCAGCTTTTTATAACATTACAAATTAATATTCCATCAAGTATTCATTCACAGGTCTCGATAGGATTATTTATGTTTTAATACGGTTTTATTTTGCACAAGTTAATCGTCATCCAACTTCGATTTCCAGCAGTATGACATTCTTGTAAACTTCAGTAGATAGAACCGTGGCGGCAGTTTCCCATTTATGATGTGGCAGACAACAGTTGATTACTGATGGTTTTCAGTAATAACACGTTAACTGTTTACGGTATTACGGAAACAACTAAGATGATCAATAATCAATCAATCAATCTAATTCTAATTAATTGGACAATTTAAGCAAAAGTGATGTATTTCAACAAACTGGTTGGTTATTCATGCATCATCTACATAATCAATTGTAAATGTTATCAATGTAATTTTGTTTTATGAATCTATTCCTCAGATTTAAGAAATCTAGAAAACACCTTTGTGAAGTACTACGATGAAAATTTGGCTTACAGCCATTGGTTTCGTATGTATTAATTAAGATAAATTCATCTAGTGAAATCTAAAGTGATTTTTTACAGTGTTTCATCATTGAAATAAATAAGCATATTGTCTCAGGCATCATTGTATCACCTTTAATAATAACAGTTGTCAGTATATTCCACATGTCAAACAAATACCACATACTGATATCAAATAAGCAATTAACTAGTCCACAACTTGTAGGCATTCAATTAAATTTCATTAAAATTGTATATTCCCTATTGAATATGACGTCAATTATTCTCCTTCCCCCTCTTCTTTATCTGTTTACAGATGTCCATGAAGCACTATCACATATCATTGATGAACATGAAAATAGTGGTGAGTTCAGATGCACATTACGATGGCCAACTTTCCACATAGAAATTACCACGTACTACGCTTTTTATCATCTTCATAATGTGAATAAACTAAATGACACCTATAACAATCGGATTATTTAAGAGTCGCGAAACACTGAAAAGTGTTTTCGAGTAGTCAGTATACAATGAAGCAGATAGACCCGATAAGTAACTCTGATAATATAAAATTCAGTGTATTAATGACTATCTAGTATAAACTCCTTGATCTCCGTCACTCACATCTTGGTATTTTGGCATTGGTTTGCTTGTCGTCGGCTGCATCAGTTCCAGTTCCTGTTATTATTATTATTAGTATTGTTATATTATTTAATTTTGATTAATTATTTTGATAGCCAAAGTTGATGTGATTAATGGTAGTTCAACACCATGCAACGATTACCTCATTACTGAGAGGTAATATATATGTATAATGGGTATATAGAAGAAAAAAGAAAAATAGTAATTGAGTATGGTAAAAATATGTTGTATGGGTGTTGATGTAGTAGTGTTAATAGGTTTTTCTTCTATTCCAGGTAGCAGATAATAGTCCATGATGTGTGATATTGGCATCTGGCCTCTACTCAAATCTCTCCATTGAGGTAGCTACCGTAATGGAAGCTAAAATTGCATAGTAGATACAGCACATTACTGTGCAAAAATAAGTCTGCATTTGTGAGATCGCCACTTGATATGAAAATTTCCAAGGATTGTTTATAAAAACACGGAACAGTAAATGTCTTATTATCGAACATTGTATAAACTTACTTGATACTTTATTCAATAATGTCATTGACTTCTACGACTTCTAATCGGATTTCATCAGTTTAATAATAAATCACTATTTTATCCATTTCATTACAGGTGTACTGTAAAGTAATGATTATCGACATACGGAGATAAGGGCGAATGCCCAATCCACGCAACTCTACCCACTCCATTAACCCACACACACGAACCCCAGTAGCTAACACTTTTTTTTAAATAATTTCTAACCAGTACATTGGATCACGCTAACAACTAACAAGCTAACTATATTTCATCTATTTAACAAATATTTATTATTAATATCTACTCTTTCTTAATTAATTGATGATTAAATGCAGTAATTTAAACAAAATGCTTTACGTTATGCTATTTGAGAAAATCAAAGAGGGTTGTGGCAACTATGACAATGGTGGGAGGTGAGATATAGAGTATGTAGAACAATTTTGTGGTGACTGCTTCTGGAATCACTGTTAACTCGAAACGACATAGGATTAACATTGTGACATGAGACTAGATTGATGCATTAATTACGTTGCAATATTGGAGTGTAGGTCTTACACATATCTCAAACAAAGTAAGTTCAGCTTCCGTCATATAGAAGTTTCGAATAAGGAAGCCTATTAATCTTCTAGTTTTGGAGACTATAGAGGAGGTGTGCTCCGTGAACTTTAAGATATCGGGATATTAAATATCCACTTTGCTTGTTGATCGGAGTATTTGTACTTTGGACCCATTTAGATAAAACGTGAACTAGGAGTTATGGTTGATCATGTGTGTGATTCCATATTCACAGTAGTTAAGTGGTAGTTGCCATTATGGCTCCAGGCAGTTAGGCTATCGAGATCCTTTTGATTTAGAGTCATACCTTCTTCTGAAGCATTCAGTACAAAGATATAGACCACAATGAAATCATTCACATATAAATACGGTCGGCTATGTTTTGTAACGCTATTTATGTGAATAATGAACAATAGGGGACCCAGTACACTTCCCTGTATAACGCCATGATCATAAACCGTTAATAAACCCTTCTGTTTTCTGTCTTGCTTCCAGAAAAGATGCGAACCATGAGTGTTGTGGATCTTTGACCTCGTGTGGCTTTAGTTCAACGAGTAGTCGCTTATGTTCGACATTGTCAAAAGTTTTACTGAAGTCAAGAAATAAACTAGACACTAGTAGCCTTTTGTCCCAATGTGTAGTTATGTCATCTAGGTAGTCTAACAAGCATGTGTCACACGACCTAGTCTTTAAGAATCCATGTTGGGAAGTTGAGAGGAGTTCGTTCATTAGTAAATAACGAAGAAATTCCTGCCTTGATTATTTTTTCCATTATTCTTTACATAACAGGGGTTAGGTTGATTTAACGGCTTTATTGTTTAAGCGTGTGTTTAATGTTTGAAGTCAACTCTTAATTAGTCAACCTGAGTTGCTACAGTTCTCCGTGTTCCCTACAGATTCAGATTTAAACATAAGAACGACATATGTAGTCTTCCATGGGGTAGGATAGTGTGCAGTCGAGAGTGATATTGCAAAGAGTTTAAGAAGTGCTGGGTGGAAGTCAGTACCAACATTTTGAAGTACATTAACCTGTATGCCGTCAGGGCCCAAGGTGTATGTGTGTTTTAGTATAGTGATGGTCCTTGTGATATTTTCTCTGTTGAATGTTATATCCTTGACTCAGCATAATAATGGCGTAGTGAGTTTGATCCTAACTATGTGGTTTTCAATGGTGAGTTTGGGACCAAAGCGCTCACTAAATAAATTAGGTATACGGCTACAGAGAGAAAGGTTTCCACCCTTTATCTTAGAGCTACTGACTTTGTTTTGGAAGGTGTTGAAAAGTCTTCCAGAATTATTTTGTACAGTAGCCTGTTTTTCTAGAGCGATATCCATTTGTATACATTTTGCCCCGTCCTTGATTTTTATATTTCTATCATAGTTATATAAAAGGAAAAAAATTTAAACTTGATTGAGATAAATCGAACCAAGTTTCTGATGCCCTTAGAAGCAGAACTCAGTCTAATAATCTGACAGAATTTCAGAGTAGGTGTACTCTCATTTCCACAGATATCCGGTTTTCGATCGAAGACTAAAAGGTGTACAACGACTTCAGAGCAAGATGCGAAATTGTTTATAGCTTGTTTAACAACTTTGATACCAAACTACCTACGAACTGTATGCGAATGGTACTTAGAGACAGTACATGGTCCAAAATACTTTTCAGCGCTAAATGCATATCTGTGGATGTCGAAAACCTTATGTTGAGAGAAGGTTCAGGAACTGATGGCCTCCAATCATTCTTCCTCAAAGGATGTAGCGAATACATGCCAATTCTACTCCTTAAATTGTTCTCCTTGTTGCTAGATACAGTAGAATACCCGAACATTTAGGCAACTAGCTACATCATTACTCAAGTTAAAGGCCGAAGATGGGACATACGCAAGCAATTATAGGCCTATAATTATTACTCCCGTTCCTTCACCAATCATGTTGAAGATATTGCAAAATGACATCTCAGAATACTTGTTAACACAAACCCTAAATATCTAAATCCCAACGTGGTTTTATTAAGAGTCGATCGTGCACAACATGTCACTTTGACTTCTTTAATCGCATTACATCTTGCCGCGACTTATTCAAAATAGTCCTCGTCTATAGTATGATATATCTAAAGCCTTTAAAAAAGTATCACACAGCATACTGTATGAGAAATTATACCCTATGGGGATTCAAAACCCTAGGCTGAGCTGACCAAAATCATTCTAAATTAATCGATATCAGGTAACCAACGTAAACCTGACACAGTCATCTCATAAGAGAGTGACCAGTGGGGATTATACAGCGGATCACTCTATACCAGCGATTAACTTAATAATTAATGAGAACAAGGCACTGAATAATCTATGAATTTATTCCTACTCTAGCATAATATGCGATATACTCGGGCCGCTCAATGTGTAACACGAGTGTGTAAACTATATACTTCCGAGCAGTGCTTGAAACAATATATCTAAAGATGTGTACCGAATACTCCATGACTTGTCCCTTTATATCGACATAATCAGAAATGGTTCATTAGGGTTCTAAACATTTAAACAATGCAAGCATGGATCTGCTACTAGGCAAGATAACAGAAGAAAAAGAATATACTGGCTTAAAACTATTTGGTTACCAACTTCTATCTAACTTTACTTTTGCCTAATTTGTATTTTCCTCTATATCATTTTCTGCACTGAGCTTATGGATTGCTCTCATTAGGAATGGGCCTACTTCACAGTAATTTACTTCTAATGCTGGTTGACGACGTACTTAATGCATCAGTAAATCACCGTTCGAAATCAGCACACATAGATACCAACACTACGGAAAAATACATCATGAAATCGCCGTTATCCAGGTTCTAAATATTATTAGCCTTATCCCGTATCTTGATATGCTGTATGGTGTATACGGATTCCCAAAGACCAGGTAAAAGCCATGGCTGATCCATTAAACAACTTAAGTGCGATGAAATGATGCAACAAAAGGAGTGTTGAAACTAAAGGTAACGTTTTGTGACCTCATCTACACAAAGAGGTCATGATACCAATATGCCTTCAGTACACACATACAAGATACTAGCTTTGTTATTCACTTGACCTCATCTAATCACTATGACGCATCTACATGATACGCCCTTCGTTTGTATAGCGACTATACAGCTACCTCTCGTAAGCTAGTCGGTGTAGGTGCTGTGACAAGTATGAGAGCAGAGCAGGCACTTCATGAAGGGATTTCTGTCAACAGTCACCTATTCGCCATCCAATTAAATGGCTTAGTAAGAATTCAGAAAGATTGAGACACATACCGTTGTCTTTTCGTTGTTTCTGCCCCTGCTATTACTGACTGCAACCCGGATGAAGTAAAAGATCAATTTTATATAAAACTTTTTGAACTTCTTCATAGGGATAAACACTCAGATTTGGTACTCGTGACTGGTGATTTTAGTGCTCATATATGTACGTTTAATGAGCTTGTAAGATATTCAGGTGAATGCTTCATTGTTCCATCTCAGATAATGGATAACAGAAACTTGTCTACTACAACTTTGTCAGGATTATCGTTCATTTCTAGCAAACACGAACGTTGAGCATAAGGAACGACATCGTGCAACATGCTGAGCTCCTGGCCCTACATAAGGATGAATTCAAATAGACCATATTACCACTAGTTACCGTTGAAGCGGTTTGATAGAAGATTGCTGATACCAAGGATCATGACTTAAAATTTGTCAGTCGTGTTAGCGCTTATTTTGAATTTCAAGTGGTGTCCGTCAAGGTTCCCCACTGCCTTCATTTTTATTTAATGTCATAGTCGAATCACTGTTGGAAAATACATTCTCATAGTCTTATTTCTTAGGATCTGATCTTCTACCAGGGGGTTTACTTATTGACTTAGAATATGCTGATGAAGTTGTCCTGTTTGAAGAAGATGGTGATAAGATGCAGGATCTTTTAACAGCAATAGACACCAATGCAACTATTTTGGAATGCGTTTATCCCCCCTCCGAATTAAACCTCTGCTTTAGGACTGGTCTTCGTCAACACCTGAGCTGAAGATAGGGAGTGAGTTAGTTGAGCATGTCAACCACTTTACTTATCTTGGAAGTCTGGTCAACCCCTATTGTCGGTCTCTGATGAAATCTCAGTACGAATTCATTAAGCTTATTTGGCCTTTTTAAACTTACGTCACCTATGGCGTAGACGAGATATTCCGTCTCTCAACAAAGAGGAATAGTGTACTGCGCGAAATATTGGCTTTGTCTAACTGCATGGATGTGGAACGTAACTATTAAGAGTAGACGACATTCGATGGTCATTCATTCTGACCATCGGTGACTTCAAAACATTGCTCGCACTAGCTGGGATCACCGAGAAAGTAATAACAAGGTTAGACGACAGATGTGAAACAAAGATGACAAGCCAGTTGATGAGGCTTGTGAATTATCATTTACTAGGGTGGTTGGGACATGTATTACGTATGCTTAACAACCGTCTACCTCAACGCGCAATGTTGGCTGATATACGAGCAGCAATGAAGAAAGTTCGAGGCGGCCAGAACAAAACATGGCACCAATTCACAATGTCACTAACTGCTTGTTTGAGACGTTTCGGTAGCCGAAGACTGCTTGATTAGGGTCCACGCGAATACCGTAACCAGTGGCCAGAAACAATGAGTGACATGGTTCAGAAACAGTCACAATGGCGCAGATGCATTCAACTATTATCCTGTTTCGAATCGTATGATTCAAATCATTCCATGCCTTTTCTCTCTACGCTTCCCGAAGCATATACTATATGTTCAAACTCCTTGTTATTATTATTATTATTATTATTATTATTATTATTATCAATAAAGTAACTTCTACTAATTTAGTGTTAATCTTGCTGTGCCATAGAGGTATGGCAACTTAGACCGTTGCACACACATGCCAGGTTCTATATTGATTATACATAGATATACAATCGTAATACATCAGATATGTCTTTATGTGAATCTTGTTTAGTTGAATACATCATATTGAATGTTTATAATATTTGTCAATGAGAAACAATTACAATGGTCATATATCTATAATTATTAAAAACAAACTGATTAATCAGTCAGTCATACACAATGATGAATATGAAACACAAATTTACATGAACTAAAGTCGACCTACAGGAGTGTAACGGTAGCTGAACTCCATCGTAGACTTTAACACAATAAATTACTGCTTTGATTGCTCATCCAATTAACAAACAATGTTAACATGATTGGTGGCTCCACAAAATGATTGCGTTAAATGTCAAAGTAGATATCCATTCTGATTGACTCAGCTAACGTTAGTCTAGAAGTATTCCAGCTTTGGCCTGCGTCTAACTCAGCTATGGTATCAGAATTATCACGTAAAGTTAGCGCAGAAACCTTGTCGCCCCCTTCGATATGAAACTAGCGAATTTTGCAAGAATTAAATACACTACCTTCCGCAGGTAGTGTAAGACTAATCTATATCTGTCTAACAATGGTTCCTAACCTTACGTACTGACTAGAATGCATCAATATCTGTTGAGGAGAATAAGTCCTCAAAGGTGCTTCTTACTCCATCGTAGCTTCAGAATGCTCGTACTAAACCAGGGAGGACAATGAAATCGGTTACGAAATGAAGTAATCTTTCCAAAACAAACATCCTCATATTTCTCATACAATAAAGCTTAAGTACGTCACATCAAATTCAAACAATCAGATTACATTATGAACTGCTACCTAAACAACAAGATGTGAGCAATAAAGAATCAAAGAATTTATTATCAAAATAATGGAAGAAGTAGCTCTCAAGAAACTGGTTTATTACAACTAGCTTGACTACTTCAAGTGCTTTTTCTAAAATTTATAGTCAACTAGAAAATATCAATTTTTTTAAAAACTATGTGACTAGATAGTAACTCATACATATCACATACTGCAACTAGACTAACATCGATGTCTGATTAAAAACGCAGTAGTTATAGTTGGTAAATTATATCTTTATTTGGAAATAAACAGACTGAACTAGGATGAAGTTACAAGAATGTCAAAAATAGGTGGAAGTAATTAAACGAACAAAAGTGTGGTGTTAAAATGCGGATCGCGATTAAATAGATGATCTTGAATTAGTGGTATCACGGCCAGCAGGCTGAGCATCTCTCTTCAGTGTTACTTCCGCGTATTCCTGTCTTTTTGTATCGTTTACTGAACTGACATTGACATTATTACGTTGTAACTTATCGTCAATCTAGTATTTAGTTTAAACATTATGCTGTCTCTGTGAACAAGGTTGTCTTGGTGCTTATTGCTGTCGAAAGATTCTGCATCTTATCAAAGTCTTTGCCAAACAGGACTATGTTATCAGTATATTCTGGGCCAATAAGTGGATTTCCTGGTGGAAGATCAATTCCTGAAAGGTCAGACGATGAGAATGTTATTTCCAACATTAGATCTATTATAAAATTAAACAAAAATTTACATAATGAGCAGCCTTGACGGACACCACTTAAGATTCCAAGTTCAGATGCTAGCTTGCCAGAGGCTATGACATGAATAACCGTGTTGAGTAACGAGCCTTAAAAAGACTCATGCACTTCAATAAAAGACTGCCGTAGAACTTCTAGGTCTATAGAGTCAAATACCACTTTCAAGTCAAGTAAAACCATTATTGTCGTGCGTCGAATAGTATATGTGTTCTAAAAACTGACCAATGGTGAACATCTGGTCTATGTCACAACAGCCAGGTCTAAAAGTAGCCTAGTTTTCTCGTATCTATAGATCATGAGTTATAGTTAAATGTCTGATACCTATAAAAATTAGTATTATAAACAATAAAGTAGCCAAACTAATCTCTCCATGACTATCACAGGACGAATTTAGCTTTTTATTTCATAATAGAACAGTCAACGATTGACACCAGTCAGACGGAATTATGTCAAATTACCAAACTTTAGTCAAAATATCAGCCAGCCTAATTGTCAAAGTGGAATCACCCTCCTTAATGACCTCCAGAGTTAATCCATCCGTTTCACTAACGCATGATTTTTTAACTCCAGCTTCTTTAATCAACCTAGAAGGTTGTATACTAATAATAATAATAGATTATTCACAAGTAGCATTTTGTACATGAGACCATACTAGTTTACAAGCATGATCGGAATGATATGGTTTATTTTTAGTAGGGTTTTGATAGAGAGTCACTGTTACGGAAATCACGCTATTTCAAAATAGTAATCAATGAAAAAGTCAACAGTAACAAGGTTCACAGTTTACAGTATTAGGATGTTATGTATTATGAAACACTTCCCACAAACCACCGCGCGCTTTTATGTTTTTGGCGCTGTAATCTCATTAAATGGCAGTGAGTAGGCAGAATGAACCATAGAGACTATCCAGAAGCGGAATAAGACTGAGTATTTATAATTTGGTTAAAAAAGCCAATATATGTGTGGTTTTTTTGAACGGTGAGTTATTGTTGCTTACTTACGCTCCTATCCAGCGTTTGGAGTGAGTTGCGTAAAGAAGACCGATTCCTCACGACAGCAGATCACAAACTCGAAGAGTCAGTGCAATATAAGAATATATGAAATAGAAAAAAGAAAGCGAATTTTATTATTGGTAGCAAAATAATTAATTATAAACCAGAGTTTTCCTTTTACCGTTTTTTACTGCAACGTATGTGAATGTAGTGTTTGCAGTTGTAGAACCCTAATATGCCATTATTGATTGATTCGATGTTAAGTGGTAAGTCGTTTGAACCTTAGGATAGAATTAGCAATACGAATATTTTGTGGTAGTTTATTCCAGAGTTTGCTGTAGAATATGACAAAGAACATACAGCGATATTGTGTTTGGTACTTATTGATATGTAGTGTCGCGTTGTAGTTCCAAAGATCGTACCTAGATGTTTAGTTCCACGAGGGAACAGAGTCCGAGAATGATATTCCGTGTATAATTTTATAGGAACATATTGTTACGTTGTATTTTGCGATGACACAGGGGTTCTAAAGAGAGTGTTTCACATCTAGTCGTGTAGTTCATGTTGTTAGTACCCAGAATTCGACTTGTGAAACTTCTTTGTACATTTTCTATGCGTATCCTATCTATGCTATTCATGCTCGAGAAGATAAATGAACAGTACTCGAGTGTAGGTCTTGCACATCTTAAACAAAGTAAGTTTAGCCTCCCTTGTATAGAAGATTTTAAGAAGTTAGTCTGTTAATCTTCTAATTTCAGAGATTATAGATGAGGCGTACTCCGTGAACTTTAAGTTACCTGAGTACTGAATGCCCACGTCGCTTGTTGATTGGAGTATTTGTACTTTGGACCCATTTAGATAAAACGTGAACTGGATGTTATGGTTGCCTATGTGCATGATTCCACATTTACTTTAGTGAAGTAGTAATTGCCATTTTTCGCTCTAGGCAGTTAGGCTATCAAGGTCCTTTTGAATTGAAGCATCTGGTTTAAAGTTATATACCACAATAAAATCATTCACATATAAATACGGTCGGCTGTTTTGTAACGTTATTTATGTGAATAATGAACAACAGGGGACCCACTACACTTCCATGTATTACGTTGCTAGTAATTGATTAAGGTGATGATAGACTGTCATTTAAGCTTGCTGTTTTCTGTCTTGTTTCCAGGAAAGATATAAACCATGAATGGAGTGAGTCTTTGACCCCGTGTGACTAGTTCAATGAGCAGTCCCTTATGTGCGACATTGTCAAAAGCTTTACTGAAGTCAAGAAATAAACTAGACACTAGTAGCCTTTTGTCCTAATGTGTAGTTATGTTATCTAGATTGTCTAACAAACATGTGTCACACGACCTAGTCTTTAAGAATCCATGTTGGGAAGTAGAGAAAATTTCGTTCTTAAGTGAATAACGAAGTAATTCCTCCTTGATTACTTTTTCCATTATTCGATGTAACAGAGGTTGGGTTGATAGGGTGGTGGTTCTCTATGTTTCCCACAGTTCCATATTTAAATTTAGGAATGACATCTGTAGTCTTCCATGGGGTAGGATAGCGTGCATTGGGTAGTGATATTGTAGTGTTTAAGAAGTCCTGGGTGGAAGTCAGTAACGTCATTTTGAAGTATACTAGCTGGTATGCCATCAGGGCTCGGGGTGTATGAGTGTTTTAGTATAGTGATGGTCTTCGTATTATTTTCTATAGTAAACGTCATTTCTCTGATTTCGCATAATGGTGACGTAGTGGGTTCGTTCCCATTCATGTGGTATTCAATGGTGAGTATGGTGGCAAGGTGCTCACTGAATAAATCAGCTATACAGCAAGGGTAATCATATATTTTATTTCCACAGATAAATAGGTTTCCACCCTTTATCTTAGAGCTTTTGTTCCGGAAGGTGTTGAGATATCTTGTAAAATTATTTTGTACAGTAGCCTGTTTTTCTAGTGCAATTTCCATTTGTATACGTTTTGCCTCGGCCTTAATATATATTTGTTTCATAGTTATAAGAGAGGACGAATCTATAAACTTATAAAATTTAAATGCATGTCTCGTAGGCTTCTTGTAGTAGTGGTGATAAGCACGCATTTTGCAATTCTGGGTTTAGTATGCTTTTAAGGTGCAACTATGTCAAGCGCATTGTGAGTGTTGTAGTAGGTTATACCAGTCAGCTCATCAGCGTCATATTCCATGAAGTCATAAGGCTCGTCCAGTTTATCTTGTGGAATAGTCTGCTAGGTGTTGTATTTGGACATACTTTGTACTCTTTAAGTTGAAGCTGCACATAACAATATTGTGGTGACTACCTGGAAATTGTTTTCCTCTACGGACGGTACGTCAGTCAGTTACAACGTAGAACTCTGTACATGCGTACATCAGTTCAAGTTGCCATGCCTCAATTAGCAGATAAAGATTAAATTGTCGGACCAAATCCCAGAGTAGGGGAAGGTAGTAACAGAGTAAGTACTAATGGAAAGACATAGAGATCAGAGATGAGATTTGAGATAAAAAGTGATTCAGTAAAGAGAATTATAATAAGCTCAGAAATTAGAATTTGGAGGAAGACAAGGAGTGGATGCACCTGCGCCATTGCAATCGATTTTGAGCCATATCACCTAAAGTCTCTGACCATTTGTTACGATCATCGTGTGGGCCCCATCCAGGTAGTCTACATCTATCAACATAGCTAAGCCCAATTGTCAATGACTTTATGGATTGGTGCCATGTTTTCGTTTGGCCACCCCTAGCTTTCTTCCAGCCTACTCCTACAACAGACAACATTCCTCGTTTCAGTAGACGGTGGTCAGGCATACGCATTACATGTCCTAACCACCTCAGCTGGTGAAGATTCCATACTTCATAAATAAACTTACTGCATTTACCTAGTACTCTATTCCTAACCCATGCATTGCTTACTCGGTTGTCCCAACAAACACGAGCAATGTTTCGGAGACATCTATGATCGAATACTAGGATCCTACGGATATCCTCTATCCTTAAAGGCCATGTTTCACATCCATAAAGTAAAATGGATCTGAATGCTGCGCAGTAAACGCGTCCTTTCGTCAGTAAACGAATGTCTCGCTAACGCCACAAGTGACGCAAGTTGGCAAAAGCCGATCGGGCCTTATGTATACGAGCCGAGACTTCATCAGACACCAGGCCGTCAAGACTGATGAGGCTCCCGAGATAAGTAAAACGGTTAACACATTCAATAGTTTCACTCCCTATCACTAACTTTGGTGCCGAATCAAGCCAGTCCTGAAGTAACATTTTACATTTGGATGGGGAGAATCGCATCCCAAACATGCTTACGTTCATGTTTAAGGTTGTCAAATAATTTTGCATTTTATCAGCATCTTCACTCAGTAGAACTATATCATCGGCATATTCTAAGTCAGTAAGTTTATCTCCAGGGAGGAGGTCCCGACCGTAGGTGCTACCTTGTCGTGGTGGTCGGGCTTGCCTATCGTAATGACCCAACCGAGCTATATTGGCTGGAACGCATGTTTCTCAAGGTCCTACCATGCCAGGCAGGTCTGTTGGAAAGCGATAAGACCAAAGGCAGCATCCTAAGATCTGAGGGCGAAGTCGTACTGCTGACTGCAGCGAGGTGTGACAGCAGTAAGGTGTTTCCCTCGGACAACCAGCATCTGCAGCGATGCTGCCTTCTCACAAGGAATGAGTGGTTAGAAAAGGTCGACCCTAAAAATGTCACACCTCACCCTACTTTTCGGATTTCCGTCTCCGGCGGTATGGGTGCCCACTAAGGGCTTCCAAGTGCGGAGCTAATACTCAAAAAACCCTTCATAAAATCGCCGTGCGTGACAGGCCTCAAGCAGTTGTCCCTTGGGCTCTGCGGTCACGCTCTCAGGTCTCTAAGACCGACACTAATCTGCTTTCTTTTTCAGGTTCCTCAAGAAACACCTTTCCACGGTGTGGGTAGCCGGAAAGTGACAACCGCCCTCGTACCCGCAAAAGCACGAGAGTCCAAATTGGTCAAAATCAAATCCTTTCCACACCCCATAATATCTCTCTTATCTCTACGACTAACTCTACTCACATTCCTTCATCTCACTGCACCGCTAATGCAAACGATGCGAGCTCACAAAAAGTCATTCCTGGTCTCTTGAAACCCCGTTCTAGACTGTATGTTGGAGCTTTTAATGTAGGGACATTAAGTCAAATAGGGCAACAGGCTTCCTTAGCTAAGACTTTAGAATCTCACTCAATCGATGTATGCTGCGTCTCGGAAACGCGCATACAGGATCCTAGTAAAATCATTAACCTGATTTCACCGTATCAAAACAAAGAAGCAGCCCTATTTACTCTTCGTGTATCCAGTAGCCCAGATGCTGCTTCCCGGGGTCTCGCTGGTGTAGGTATAGCATTGAGTCGTAGGGCAGAACTAGCTCTCCTAGACTGGATCCCTGTAGATAGTGGCTTGTGCGCTGTCCGACTGAACGGGACAGTTAGGACTCGGAGAGATAGGGACACTCGTCGTTGCCTCTTTGTCGTATCTGCCTATGCCCCCACTGACTGCAGTTCAGATGAGGTGAAAAATGAGTTTTACAGCAAGCTTTCGGACCTCATCCAAAAAGCTAGGCGCTCTGATATAGTTATAATGGCTGGTGACCTTAATGCTCAAGTAGGTAGACTAAGTGAAAATGAGAGACACTTGGGTGGATGTTATGGTGTCACGGCTCACAGAACAGATAATGGCGATCGTCTGTTGCAACTATGCTCAGATAACCGCCTGTTTCTAGCGAATACTAACTTTAGGCATAAAGAAAAGCATCTTCTGACCTGGCGACCCCCAAAATCGTCTCAACGTTGGACCCAACTAGATCACATCGCCATCAGCCACCGATGGAGGGGTTCGATAGAGGACTGTCGCTCGTTCTGGGGCACATGTTTATATTCAGATCATGCTTTAGTGCGAGCGCGTATTTGTTTGAGGCTTACTGGACGTAGGAAAGACATTGCAACGAAGCCTCTTAGGGTTTTACCTAATGATAATAAAGCTAAGAATATATTTCAGGAACAACTAGAAAAACAGTTAGGCGACCGTGTAAGCGATTGCCATCCGGAAGCAGGTTGGAATGATATCAAAGAGGCTGTGGAAACAGCAATGATATCTGCTAGTCAAGTAAGTCATAAGGCTAGGATGAAGCCGTGGATTTCAGTAGCATCCACCGAACTGATGGATGCTCGTAAACTCATCCCACCTGGCTCTGAACATGATGAAGAGCGAAGTGAGCTTAAGCGCAGGCTGACAAAAAGCCTACGCAACGACCGTGAACAGTGGTGGGTGGCGAAAGCAAAAACGATGGAAAAGGCAGCGGCGATAGGCAACAGTAGGCAACTTTTTCGACTTATCAATGAAACTGGTATTAGGAATCCGAATGTGAGTGAGACTATCTCGGAAAAGGATGGGATTATAATTAATTCTCAGTCCAGGAGATTGGATCGATGAGCAGAACACTTTAGGGATCAGTTCAACTGGCCTTCAGCCACACTTCGGTTGCCCACGATCCCCAGTCATCCTGAATGGCAAATCGACTTAACTCCTCCTAGTCTTTATGAAGTTGAGAAGGCTATAGGAAATCTGAAGCGAGGTAGAGCAGCAGGTCCTGATAGGCTTACCCCTGAAATGTTTAAGGATGGTGGTCCAGTTTTAGCAGCTAGATTGACTGAAATCTTAGGTAGAATCTGGGAACTGGGCGTAATACCATCTGACTGGTCTCAATCCGTGACTGCCCCAATTTATAAGAAAGGACAAAAGTCTTCTTGTGACAGTCACAGGGGAATCAGTCTGACGAATATAGTTTCTAAATTGTTAGCCTCGATTATACTTAGACGCCTAACTAGAGCTCGTGAAGAGCAGACTAGAGAAAACCAGGCTGGATTCAGACCTGGACGTGGCTGTATAGACCACATCTTTACACTGCGACAGGTCCTGGAACACAGACACACATTTAAGCGTCCTACAATAGTTGTGTTCCTGGACCTGAAGGCGGCATTCGACTCTGTTGATCGTGAGGTTCTGTGGCAGTGTATGTCATTGAAAGGTGTACCAAAGAAGTACATTAACCTTGTACAAGCTCTCTACTCTAAAACTACAGGTCAAATGAGAGCTTATGGCGAACCGTCATCGGAATTCCTCACTTCAAGTGGTGTCCGTCAAGGATGTCCACTTTCCCCATTCTTGTTTAATTTTGTCATAGACATGCTCTTAGATATAACCATATCTTCGTCTGACTTTTCAGGAGTTGACTTTCTACCGGGAGCCTTGCTTACTGACTTAGAGTATGCTGATGACATAGTCCTATTTAGTGAAGACGCTGATAAGATGCAGAGTCTTCTGACTACCCTGAGCAACAATGCAAGCATGTTCAGGATGCGGTTTTCTCCCTCGAAATGCAAAATGTTGCTTCAGGATTGGGTTGCATCGGCACCTGAACTAGTGATAGGGAGTGAAGTAGTCGAGCGTGTAGACCGCTTCACGTATCTGGGGAGTCTCATCAGTGCTGATGGCCTGGTGACTGACGAAATCTCAGCACGGATACAGAAAGCTCGATTGGCTTTTGCCAAGTTGCGTCACTTATGGCGCAGGTGAGATATCCGCTTGCTAACCAAAGGACGAGTGTACCGTGCAGCAGTTCGCTCTGTCCTACTATATAGGAGCGAAACATGGCCGTTTAGAGTAGAGGACATTCGTAGGTCACTGGTCTTCGACCATAGGTGTCTCCGAAACATTGCTCGAGTATCGTGGGACAACCGAGTGAGCAATGCTCTCGTTAGGAAACGGGTTCTAGGAAAGAATGGCAAATCAATAAATGAGGTATTGAAACTTCATCAGTTGAGGTGGTTGGGACATGTGTTACGCATGTCTAACTACCGACTGCCTCGACGAGCTATGTTTTTCGGCGTAGAAATAGGTTGGAAGAAAGCTAGAGGCGGCCAAACCAAAACATGGCAGAAATCGATGAAGTCACTGACAGGTGGACTAAGTCATGTTGATAGATGTAGGCTGCGTGGTTGGGGTCCGCGAGACGAAAGTCACCAATGGTTAGAGATCTTGAACGACATGGCTCAGAATCGTTCGCAATGGCGCAGGTGCATCCGCTCTTTGTGTTCTCTCAAAATCTAAACTTCTGAATTCTCCATCTTACTCCTTTCAAATTTATCTGACTGAATTATGCTTTTCGAATCATATCTTCGCTCCCTAATTTTCTGCATTACTGCTAGTACTTCTACTATCGCTATCACTTTTGGATTTGAACTGACAGTTGCGTCTCTGTGCTGATGTGGTATGGCAACCTGAACTGATGTACGTACGTACGAAGTTCTGCATTGTATCTGTCTGTCTGTCTGTCCTGGGAGGAGGTCAACCCTCAGAGAAATCAGACAATTACAATGTTAACTCTAAAAGTAAGTTGACGATAAAATTGAATAAAAATGAGGAAAGCGGACAACCTTGAAGAACACCACTAGAAGTGATCAATTCCAAAGACAATCTTCCATAAGCTGTAACACAACATGTTGTGTTTGAGTAGAGAGCTTGTATAAGGTTAATGTACTTCTTCGGTACGCCTTTCAATGACAGACATTGCCACATTACTTTACGATCAATAGGGTCAAACGCCGCCTTAAGGTCAAGGAATACAGCTATTGTTGGGCGTCTGAAAGTGTGTCTATGTTCCAGAACCTGCCAAAGTGTGAGTATTTGGTCTATACAACTACGTCCGGGTCTGAAACCACCTTGGTTTTCTCGAGTGTGCTCTTCATGAGCTTTAGTTAGAAGTCAAAGTATTATTGAAGCGAATATTTTAGACACTATATTCGTTAAACTGATTCCTCGGTAATTGTCACACGAGGACTTCTGTCCTTTCTCATGGACCGTAAATGTTTAGTGTTCGAGACCAGTCAGATGGGATTACGTCCAGTTCCCAAATTCTAGCCAAGATCTCAGTTAATCTGGCTGCTAAGACTGGACCACCTTCCTTAAATATTTCAGGGGTCTACCTATCTGGTCCTGCTGCTCTCCATTACTTTAAGTTTCCAATAGCCTTCTCAACCTCACTGAGACTTGGGGGACCAATGTTAATTTGCCATTCAGATTGTTTGGAGATGGTGGGCAACTGGGATGAGACCATAGGCCAGTTGAGCTGTTCCCTAAAGTGTTCTGCCCATCTGTCTAATCTGGATTGACAGTGGATAGTGGAACCATCTTTTTCAGAGATAGTTTCACTTACAGTTGGGTTCCTGATACCCGTTTCCTTGATAAGTCTGAACAGTTGCCTACTGTTACCTATTGCCACTGCCTTTTCCATCTCTTTAGCTTTCGCTACCCACCACTGCTCACGATCATTGCGTAAGCTTTTGATCAGTTTGTGTTATGGTTGCCTTTGTTCCTCATCATGTTCAGAACCAGACAGGATGTGTTGCCGAGTATCTATCAGTTCAGTAGACGCAGCTGAAATCTACTGAGTTTTCTTACCTTTTGATTTAGTTTACTAATAAATATCAGTGCTGTTTCAACAGCTTTTTGAATATCATTACAAGCTAACTCGGGATGAGTACAGCTTACGTAGTTGACTAATTGGTTTTCTAGTTGTTCCTAAAATATGTTCTTGACTTTTTCATCATTAAGTTGAACCCTGGGGGGATCCTTGTCGTGGATCTTTTACGTCCAGTGAGTCGCAGACTAATACGCGCTCGCACTAAGGCATGATCTGAGTCTAAACATGTGCTCCAAAACGAGCGGCAGTCTTCTATTGAGCCTCTCCAACGATGGCTGATAGGAATGTGGTCTATTTAAGTCCAGCGTTGGGTTGATTTCGGAGGCCGCCATGTCAAGCGATGTCTTTCCTTATGCTTAAACTTGGTGTTTGCGAGAAATAAACGCTTGTCTGAACAAAGTTGTAGTAACCGGTCGCTATTGTCTGTTCGTTGAGCCTCAACACCATATGATCCACCTAGGTGCCTTTCGGTTTCATCTAGTCTACCTACTTGGGCATTAAAATCACCCAACACTATTACTACATCAGTGCGCTTAGCTTTACACAGAAGGTCGTAAAGCTTTCTGTAAAATTCATCTTTCATTTCATCTGAGCTGCAGTCAGTGGGAGCATAGGCAGAGACAACTAAGAGACAACGGCATGTGTCCCAATCTTTACGAGTCCTTACCGTCCCATTTAGACGGACTGTGCACAAGCGACTGTCTATTGGAATCCAGTTGAGGAGACCCTGTTCAGCTTTTAAACTTAGCGCTATACCTACACCAGCAAGGCCTCGAGTGGTAGCAGTGGGGTCCCTGGAAACATGGAGAGTAAACCGAGCAGGTTCCTTATTTTCACAAGGTGAGGTAAAGCGAATGACTATGCTTAGATCCTGTATACGCGTTTTAGAGATGCAGCAGATATCGATGGAGCGGGATTCTAGAGTCATGGATAAACAAGTCTGTTGTCCTATTTGACATAACGTTCGAACGTTGAAAGCTCCAATATACAACTTAGAGCGCGGTTTTAGGAGACCAGGGATAACGTTTCGTGAACTCGAATCATTAGCATTAGAGACGCGAGTTGATAAAATTATGTTAGAAGGATTAGGCATGGTGATACGAGTTATTAAGAGTTGAAGGTGGGATTTGACCTCGAACAAGATGATCTCGTGTGCTGTTAGAGGTATGAGGGCGGTTTTCACTTCTTGGCTGCCCACACCATGGAAGAATATTACTTTTTGGGGTATCTAAAAGGCAAACTGGGTTAGTATTGGTCATAGTGACCTGGGAGCGCGATCGCAGAGCTCAGGGGACTACTGCTTGAGGCCGATTACGCGCGGCCTTATTAAGGGGAGTTTTTGAACTGTTAGCTACGTTCTTTAGGAGGCCTTACTGCCGGAGACGGAAATCCGTAGAGTAAGGCGAAGTGTGATAATTTTAGGGTCGACCTTTTCTACCCCCTTCCTTCCTTGTGAGAAGGCAGCATCGCTGCAGATGCTGGTTACCCGAAGGAAACACCTTACTGCTGTCACACCTCGCTGCAGTCAGTAGCTAAGGTGGGGGAGCAGTGATGGTAGGTGCAGACTATCAGACTGGGGTCCATGTGAATACCGTAACCAATAGTTGAAACTCTGAGTGGCATTTCCCAGAAACGGTCATAGTGGTATAGGTGCACTCAATCTTTGTTCTCCCTTAAATCATAAGCTTAAAAGCATCTCATACTCTTTGCATAAACTAATTCTTTCACCCTGGATGATATTCTATATATTCACTTCTTATTATTTTACTATTATTATCATTGAGTTAACTACTACTTCTAATAATTTAGTGCTAATCTTGCTGTGTACTAGAGGTATGCCAACTTGGATTGATGCACAAATGTTGTACATACATACATTTTACAGAGATAATATTTCAGCAGTAACCATGCACAATATCGGTATCATTACAAAGATGACTACTCTATAACACAGTGATTTATATACATGATTGAATAATTCAGACAATAATAATAATAATTCTTAATAAAAAGAATTATTCTGTTGACAAAAAGAAAATACACTTCGACTGAAAATTGCTCATTAAAAAATAAAGTGTAAATTGTTAACAGAACAAATTGGTCTTATTAACTATCACTTTTTGCATTTTTGAATTATCCGTTTTCGCCATTCTGGTAAACTTCCTAAATATCCTAAACCAGAAGTAATTGTGGTTCCAGCAGATAGGAGCCTATTAGAAACAATGATATAATATTATGAAAAATAATAAGAATGTTATACATTAAGTGAATAGACAATAATTATCCATTTCAACTAGCTACTTATTGAAAATCTTATCGATTATAAACTGATATATTTGGGATGTCTAAGTTTATTATTATTAGATTGTTGACAGTGATTTCTTTCTTTTGTATAACCAATTCGTACACTACTTCCAAAGAACTTACCATTATGAACTACTTTTACTTAAACTTTAACAGTTATTGAATAGACCTATGAAACTTTGATGTTACTTAAAGAAGAAATAAAATGCATTTTACTAGTTACTTGAATGAGATGTTATTAGAATTAATACAATCCAAGAAGCCACCTTAGTGATACCTGGTATTGAAAACATCAATCAAAATAGTCATTACAATCTAATACATAGACTAATAGAATCAATATTTTGATTAATCTGTAATCCACCTGATGATTCCAATATTAGAAACTATATAAAAATTAGATTCAATAAAAATATTGTTAGTAAATTCACAGTGAAAGTGTTGATCCTTGTATTGGGATAGCTCATGGTAAGCTCAGCAAGCCTTCAGAAGCCCTGAAGAAGATGGAAACAATCCATCTGATAAATATTCAATAGAATCTTTCATAATCGTGATATGTAGTGTTCCAATTATGGAATATTTGAAAACTACTGTTTGTGGATCGAATAAATTCCAATAGTGGTTTCATTTTTACAAAAATACTAGAGTATTTTGTACAATATTTAACACTTACTGAAATAAACATTTATTCCTACCTTCTTGTGTTTATCTGATTTGTGACTTTGACAATTCAAGGCGTTCGACTGCTAACGTTGTATATTATATTACCAGTAATCAAGCGGAAGACATATCGCTTTGAAATGATTAATCGTGAAGTTCCAACAAATTTATAATAAAATATTATTTTTTTTAAAAGTGAAGGTATAGTTTTATTAAGACTTGAAATTGTTGGTTAATTCAGGAAATTGAATTGTAAAGAATGATATCAAGTCCATAGTTGATTAATTTCGTCATAGATTGGTGTTGGTGAGGTACCAGTTAAAATCAGGGAGAGTTGAACAGCTACTTCGTCTTTGCGTGGAGCTAATATATATCGCACAACCTAAATTCTACCCTGGGGCTATAAGTTGACAAATGCCTGAACCTCTGTAGCATCAGGACGGTATCTCATGCCAGGATTCTTACTTTTATCAGTTTGTGATAAAGCGCAACCATCATCGATTGTCAATGGTAGTAACTGTCTCACTTTAAATAAATGTAAACTTCACCAGTTACCAGTTCCTACTTTTCAATGGTAAACTACCGACATTCATCTGTGAAGAACTAAATTAATTAACATTTAATCCAAATCTACACAAACCACTTCGATCCCATAACAATAATCAGCTTACTAATGACTAACTTCAAAGTGTTCCCAAAGTTATCCACGGCTTCTTAGTTTCCATTGGTGTCTCACTAACATCAATCTGTGACGAAATCAACCTAATGAATGCAAGAAATCCCAGTTATTACGTAACAGTCAGGCATTAAATCCCCTTTGGTAAAATGATTTATTGATTATGTGGTTAAGTAATCAAGTTATTAAAATGTAATAATCATGTTCTACTTTGGTTACATTAGTTTTGGGTAAAGATATTTTTGCATAATTTAACTATGTCATAGTAACTATTGGAAACACTGTATCCTTAGGTAGATTATAAAGAAATTAGAAGTTATGAAAAAGGTATTAATATGAACACTTTTTGTTTAAACCAAGCACGCCATTTAACGAATTTATTTTCACAGACTGTGTTAAAAGATCTAGATTCCAAGTTTAAGTACACTTTACATAGATTCATCACTAATGAGATGATAACAGTCACTTGATTGATGACAACTGAGTTTAAAAGTTGTTCAATTATCAGTTTACATATATTAACCAAGAGAAATAGTTGATAAAAACTATCTGGATGAAAAACTTCTGCCTTCAACAACCTGTTGTAGACCTTGTAGATTTCGTTTTGTGTACTGATTAAGTTTCAAACGCAGTAATTAAATGTGATATTACCTTGAATATATGTAGATATACCATAATGCAATGAATCTAAGTTTGTAAACCATCAGTTTGGAATAATGGGGACTTTGTTGATTCTTAAGCTTTGTTTCATTGATCAAATTTTGCAAAACAGTCATCATGAACTGTGTACCATTAGGTATCTATATTTCGTAGCAAAGAATTAGTTAGCAGTGTCAACTCACGATCATACTGGAAACTGAATTTCAAAACTTAACATCATTATTTTATATTATCCTTTTTGAAGCATCAGCAGCTGACCGGCATTCTTCTACCGACTATGTCTTGAGTTCTCCTTCCCAGTTCTTTGCGAGATTTATTAAACCTTTCTATGTCTGCCTTTAATTTTCAGTGCAGTGTTTTTTGGTCTTCATGTTTTCCTTCGAACTTGAAAATTTCAAAGAGAAACTTTGCAATGAACATTTAATCGTTTAAAAATTCCAATGTTTATCAAAAACAAAGACGTTTGAACGAAGAATATTCTTTTCGATAAATGCTCATCAGGTTCTACATTTATTAGTCACAAAAATAGCCAGTTCTGAGGCAGGTAAAACATTATTTAGATATCAAGAAGAATTGGTTAATTGGAAGTTTTTTCTCTCATCGAGTTATTTATAAAATACGAATGTTAATGTTGAAATACTCATTATCATGTAACTTGTGAAACGTAAAAGACAATTGAGATAAACAAGATTATTAGTCAAATATGTGTAGATAGGTATCTGTGTGTATGGGTGACATAGGAGATGGGGTGGTAGCGAAATACGATTAGATCAAGTGTTTGTAGACAAAGGTCAAATCCTACTTAAAATGAAACCGGATGGTTAAGAGTTTGTAAAATGGAGTGAACAATAATCCAAATTCGTCAAATAGTAACAATCAGTTCAATTGTTTGATCTTAAAATGTGATATTCATTCTGTGTACTTTGATTAATAATAATAATAATAATAATAATAATAATAATAATAATAATAATAATAATAATAATATGGAAATGCACATTCAGAGGGAGAATACATATGCACTAATCACATTAAATCGTCGCATGATTAAGGTAGTGATTGGTTCAGTGGATCTCGCGTCGGCCATGGCAGGAGAAGAGGTTGAACGTACTTCTTGTGTATGCACAGGTCTGGCTTCTTGACTCGTATAGCTATCGCCTCTGCCGTTTTAAGGACTTTTAGTCTAACCGATCTTGGCAGATAACTGTTTACACAAAATATTATTTTGAATGATTGATTTATGCTCGCCACATGACCTGTATGAATTAGATGAGCTAGTATTGAACTGTTGATACTTCTGACAACTCCTTTGGTTAACCAAACCGGAAGGTGCTCCCGAGCGCGAAGGAGTAAATTCCTTGAGCATCTGACAATATAACTTGTTCCACAGGAGCAGTTGCACTGATAGATACAAAATGAAGTGGCAAGCTTAGGTAATTGATCCTTTATTCTCGGTATCACCATGGGGCGGGTAGAAAACATGAGTTGTAGTTTTCCAGCGTTAAAAGTTCCTCGAATGGAGCTGCGTAACCTCAACGTTAGCATTTCGCTGGGCGCGTCCCCTCTGTTTGCTAGCCTCAGAAAAAGCGGCTTTCTTTCTGCGGTCTGAATCATCTTACTACTTGTTTTCGAGATGGCATGTTTATTTATAAACTTGATTTTTAAAAAAAGTGTTCATATCAATTCCTTTTTCATAACTTCTAATTTCTTTATAATCTACCTAAGAATACAACGTTTCCAATAGTTACTATGACATAGTTAAATTATGCAAAAATATCTTTTCCCATAACTAATGTAACCAAAGTAGAACATGATTATTACATTTTAATAACTTGATTACTTAACCACATAATCAATAAATCATTTTACGACAGGGGATTTAATGCCTGACTGTTACGTAATAACTGGGATTTCTTGCATTCATTAGGTTGATTTCGTCACAGATTGATGTTGGTGAGGCACCAATGAAAACTAAGAAGTCGTAGATAACTTTGGGAACACACTGAAGTTAGTCATTAGTAAGCTGATTATTGTTATGGGATCGAAATGGTTTGTGTAGATTTGGATTAAATGTTAATTAATTTAGTTCTTCACAGATTAATGTCGGTAGTTTACCATTGAAAAGTAAGAACAGGTAACTGGGGAAGTTCACATTTATTTAAAGTGAGACAGTTACTATCATTGACAATCGATGATGGTTGCGCTATATCACAAACTGATGAAAGTAAGAATCCTAGCACTAGATACCGTCCTGATGCTACAGAGGTTCAGGCATTTGTCAACTTATAGCCTCAGGGTAGAATTTAGGGTGTGCGATATACATTAGCTCCATGCTAAGACGAAGTAGCTGTTCAACTCTCCCTGATTTTAACTGGTACCTCACCAACACCAGTCTGTGATGAAATTAATCAACTATGGACTTGATATCATTCTTTACAATTCAATTTCCTGAATTAACCAACAATTTCAAGTCTTAATAAAACTATACCTTCACTTTTAAAAAAAATAATATTTTATTGTAAATTTGTTGGACCTTGACGATTAATCATTTCAAAGCGATATGTCTTCCGCTTGATTACTGGTAATATAATATACAACGTTAGCAGTCGAACGCCTTGAATTGTCAAAGTCACAAATCAGATAAACACAAGAAGGTAGGAATAAATGTTTATTTCAGTAAGTGTTAAATATTGTACAAAATAATCTAGTATTATTGTAAAAATGAAACCACTATTGGAATTTATCCGATCCACAAACAGTAGTTTTCAAATATTCCATAATTGGAACACTACATATCACGATTATGAAAGATTCTGTTGAATATTTATCAGAAGGATTGTTTCCATCCTCTTCAGGGCTTCTGAAGGCTTCCTGAGCTCACCATGAGTTATCCCAATACAAGGATCAACACTTTCATTGTGAATTTACTAACAATATTTTTTATCGAATCTAATTTTTATATAGTTTCTAATATTGGAATCATCAGGTGGATTACGGATTAATCAAAATATTGATTCTATTAGTCTATGTATTAGATTGTAATGACTATTTTGATTGATGTTTTCAATACCAGGTATCACTAAGGTGGCTTCTTGGATTGTATTAATTCTAATAACATCTCATTCAAGATACTAGTAAAATGCATTTTATTTCTTCTTTAAGTAACATCCAAGTTTCATAGGTCTATTAAATAACTGTTAAAGTTTAAGTAAAAGTAGTTCATGATGGTAAGTTTTTTTGGAAGTACTGTATGAATTGGTAATACAAAAGAAACAAATCACTGTCAACAATCTAATAATAATCAACTTAGACATCCCAAATATATCAGTTTATAATCGATACGATTTTCAATAAGTAGCTTGTAATTCTTCTTATCTGTTGCAATACGCATATTTCTAAACTACATTCATCTAGAGTCTTGATATATCACCATAATACATTATGAAGTGAATTTCAAAGTTACTTAGTATGAAGTAACACATAACTGAGTTTAATATCAATGTTCGAAAAATATGTGGATGTTACTTGATAACAGGAAGAAGAATTTGTAGTTTTCAGTCACCATTTAAGTATGATAAACATTGAAACACTATCATTTAATTTGCATTGTGACTGGCAAGTGGAATCCAGGACGCCCGTTTAGTCCTATTTGGGACTCATCGACTGGATGTACCTGCATCCCAATGTTGATGTACACAGTGGGATTATCAATGGGATTATACAAATTCATTCTACTACCAATTCACCCATTGCACAAACGTGACTGTCTGGACTTAGTAGTCTAGTGGTGTACGCGGTGACGTATGACACGAACCGGACTGAGTTCTAATCACACTGTGAACATCAACATTGGGATGCAGGTACATCCAGCCGATGAGTCCTAAATAGGACGAAACGCGCGTCGTGGATTCCACTTGCCAGTCACAATACAAATTAAATGATATTTCTGAATAATCGCCATATCGAGGCGATCCGCACAGGATGCACATTTAGCAACAGTGAATGACCAGCTTCAGTGTATAACAAATCAATGGGAATATACAAAATCATTCTACTGTTGAAACATTATGGATTTGTGATCTAGTAAATTTCTAAAAAGCTACGTATGTTCATGATTGTTATAAGTCAGAGATTTAAATGAATCACAGTCTACTATCTCAAACGATAGGCCAGTTGACTTTGAATAAAGTAGATTTTATGGAATTCTTAAGTAAAGCTGATTGAACTATTCACCTTTTGATTTGAAAATCATCCTAACTTGCAGATCCTTTCTTTAACGTCCAGGTGGAGAAATAAAGAATGTAGTTCTGTTGTTGTTTGAAACAGTATGTTAACACATCACCGATATTCAAAATTGAAGATGCTTAGTCTGCGTTTCTTATAAGGGTGCCTTGTTTAAATGCTATGAAATATTTTCTGTAGTTACAAATGTTTTATATTTTCAAGTAACATCTAGTGTTTCGTATTCTTTGAAACCCAGATTAAAATATGCCGTAGTGCTGATGATAGCATAGATACGAACTTAGTGTTTACTACTCAAGTTGTATGTCAGCAGAGAAAATGATAATAAATATCAAACCTGTTGAAAATGTTGCTGGTTGTCACTGGTTATAAAACTGATAGTTATTGGATTAGAGACTCGACTTGATCAGTAATCCTGGAATACAAGTAAACTCATCTAAAGAAATTCTAAAAAACAAGATGGAACGTAAATTCAAAATCTAATTGCTAGTCAACACACAAAGGTTTGGTTGATCACTATGTATTGACTAATTTGATGCTCATCATGTCTATTATAATGCTAATCGAATTCTATTGACTGAGTTGTAATTTGGCCACTGGTCTAAGTGACTTAATATTATTGATACTATGTAAAGATGGATGATTGTTTGAGGACAGGTAATTAGTATGAAACCTTAGACAAAGGTTTCGTGTTATTTATCACTTGTCTATTAGGCATACCTCCAATCTTTAAAAACACCTATGTTGCCATATGGATTTAATCTAAAGTCACCCAGTTTCACAATCTGCTCCTGTTTCCACTGAATTATTTAGGCTGCGATTGACCTTCTTCGAAATGAACTCTATACGCTGGCAAAGGTTGCAGACTGTGAAACTGGATGATTCGGGATAGAATTCGTAGGGGAGTATAAATTTCGTTAAAGATTACACGCTTACCTTACTGTCGAGTGTCAAATAGCATGAAACCTATGTTTAGGGTATCCTGCCAAACACATTACTCCCCAAAGAACCAACCTTCCGATCGTATTTATGCCCAAAATATTTACATTTTGCTTTTAATGATATAATAGACAATTCAATCTATAGATATATTTTACTGGTTAGTGTTAAAGTAAGCAACATAATTACATGTATGGCTTTTAACTGACTGTCTATAGGTCAACAACTGTTAGTTGATAATACTGGAAATATTAGATTGTACTAGGAATTGGTATAATTACATTATAAGTCAATTAAATTTATTCACAAGTTATTAATTCGTTAAATTAGGTATACAGTGAACTTATTCTGTTACTACCTCCCCTACTCTGGGATTTGGTCCGACAATTTAATCTTTATCTGCTAATTGAGGCATGGCAACTTGAACTGATGTACGCATGTACAAAGTTCTACGTTGTAACTGACTGACTGACTGACTGACAGTGAACTGGGAATATAACTGTAGGTATGAATTGGTTCATAACTGATGAATTAAGTAAAACATTAATTGGGAATAAACTTATTACTTCTGCGTTTGTCAGTCATATTTTTCACTAAGTTTCATTGTTGTCAACGAGCTGTTTGGTGGATAGACAAGCGAAAACAGCCTTTCATCTTTTAAATAAAGTGATGAAACACTAGTCTAAAAAAGTTGATGCTCGTAAAATAGGCATGAAATTTCCAACCTGATTGACAGAAGTAGCGCCTACAGGTGGTCCAAGTGACAATCATCTAGAGATCATACGAGAGGTCTGATTATTAATTTTGAGGTAAAGTAAAACAGTCCGAAAAAAACGTTTATCTTAGGAAGCATGCAAATGACATTTTCTACTCAACCAATAGAGACACCAATATTCAACGATAAACTACCTAAGCTTTTTCCATAGTTTGTATCTATTACTTGGAGATTGTTAAACTTGAATTTAACATCGAAAATTGACTTTAATTAAATAATTATTCAAAACATGAAGCTAATTCTAGACAACTGTTCGTTTTAAATATGGGACATCTCGACAGTGCCAATCTACTACCCACCAGATAAGGAAGCTTAAAATATTCAGCTAACGACTGATAGTTGGACCACTAATTCAGTACCCGGTAGTTGACACTTCCGACTCCTGTTAAGTCACGATACATTTAAGCAATCATATCCGTCACCATTGTTAAGTAATTGCTTCACTCCCAACATGGTTGAATTCCACTGACTAAGTTATAGCTAAGGTTTCGTGAGTTTATGGTGACACCTAGATAACCGCTAACGAACGTAAGACCAACGACACAGTAACAGGAAACTAAGCTATTCCGCAGCGCCCAGCCCAGCTAACTAGAGTAAGAAGTCCAAAGACAGCAAGAAGCGTTTATTCTACAGGCAGCCTGTCAGACGACATCATCACACACAACTCATGCGTATATATACAAAAATAGAGAGCATCCTTGGAATATCATAAATAACGTACTAAAATAAACAATGAACTAATAAGATTTAGTGTCTTACCAAGTGGGAAACACGAACTGAAGGTGAGGAGGGGAATTGTTTGCGCGAAAACAGGAAATTCAAATTTACACAATAAAATCACAAAAATAACAGGTTTGCCAAGTGAGTTTTGAGGATCTAACATCCTCAACAGTTATCTCACTTGATATCAAGGAATCACCCCTTAAAGTTGATCACTAGTGAAAGGATACTGACTGCATTTTAATATTTTAGTGATTGCCTAGATCACAATCTCCCAATGGGGAAGTTTAATATAGCAATCAAACAGCTCTCCAGTATCTTATCTAACTTTCAATAGTAACTAATCTAGGCGACTTAATGATATCAGATTTCAATAAGATATTTAATCCTAGATTTAAATAATCAATGTATTGTAGACATAGATTTATAACTATCTTACATTTAACAGGGTTGTTGTGGAGATAGTTAATTTGTTAATGTTGATATAACGATTTGATCTGAATCAGACAACCATTGATCACCTGGAAGCACTGGACAGCTGTTTCGTCCTAGTATGGGACTCCACAGCAGTGCGCATCCACAACCCAGTTGGGAATCGAACATTTATTAACTCAACAAATAACTCAATTCATTATATGTTAACAAAGTGACATACATAACCTGAATAGTTAATTCATTTAAATTTTCTAAATGAATATTTAAACATGAAGTAAATAGAAAACTTTATTAATAATTTAGTTAGTTGAGTACTGGTGAAAAATAGGAAAGATTGGGCAACTTTTCATACTTGTATATGGCATTTTGTAGCCTTAATTCTACTAAACAACTGAGCAGAATGCCTTCAGGTCTTTAGCCGAACTCCTAATCATTCATTCTTGAAGTATTAATGGGAAGTCGTAATTTGTCGGGTTCAAACATGTAGGAGTGAAACTGTTAACATTAATTACAATGACTGATCATCGCACTATATCACAAGCTGATGAAAGTGGGAATTCCACCATTAGATGCCGACATATTAATGCATATGTTTATATGTTACCTGTTAAAAATGATGACCTAGGTTCGATTATCTAGAAGAACCTAGAGTGGGCATTGCTAGAGATCCGCATTTTAGGGCAAAAACTATTTTCTGGTGCATTCTAATTTTAGTAGTACCTGATCAATATCAGTCTGTGACGAATACAAGCAATTCGATTTAAATGAAGTGGGATGTTTAGTGGAGATCGCTATTAAGTTCTAGTTGAATGAATTCGTTAACGATTTTTAGTTCATCGAGTTAAAACGATTAACTTTTAAGGCAAATTATACGAGGAACTGTAAATCAAAAATGGATAATCATGAAAGTTCCTATCGAAACCCATATCTGAAAGAAAACCAGAGGTGAAGTTACCAACCTTACTAATGTTTATGAAAAAACAATGATATAGTTAGAGAACACTATTAGAATAATACATAATGTTGTTAGATTGACCCTTTTGTTCTTCAATCAACAGGTTTTAGCGTATTGAAATAAGAATACAATTTCATTGTCTCCTCTTCAGTGTGTATTTATTGGTTTAGTTGCTCATGTGAAGCCACTTAAGTTAGACGTACGATTAGACAAGTTCATCATTGTATTTTTGACCATATTTACACCTGATTTACTAAAGAACAAATATAAACAATAAGAAGCCCACCTGACCAAAGAGGTCTAACACATCTGCGGTTACTTCTGGCGGTAATGAACTTACTGCATAGGCGTAGCGGGTGGCTTCGGTGCCGATGCATTTAGCCTGGAGAAATGCTTCAGCTTGCGCAAACCAAAAGCGAGGGTTATGTATGCTGTATGGCGGGAGGCTAAGGTTTATAATAGCATTGACAATGGGTGTCGAATGGATAGGTGACGGGGTATTTTCAGTGGGTTGCGGCGAAGGGTGTGATTCCATGAAATAATAAAAATAGTAACAAAACGATGCAGAAAAAAAAGCAGGTAGCAAAAAAAGGAAACGTGCAACTATAGTGACAGATGCACAGAATAGTCTAGTGGAAATGTACACACAAAAATAGTGGAATAAAAACCAGTGATCAAAATACTACACGGTAAAATGAAAACAAAAAATTAGGGATGTGCTAATGTCTACTTATGAGTTTTAGTTATAATAATACAATAAAGCACACAAACAATATACACTTAGCGGTGTAAATATATGCGTGGCAAATAATATCAAAAAATAAAAGACGCGCTCATCATTAACATGTGGCGTCCGCGGAACACTACCGAGTCAATAACGCCTTACAAACAGTCAGATAAGAATAAATACTATATTAACAGTTTGTGCAAGTACATATAATAAGTTCAATGTCTATCAGAATTAGTTTACTTGGATTAATTGCACTGTTTGAGGCGAACGATGGGTTCTCCAAATGACCACCACACGATATACATAAACCCGAGCGTCCAGTCCCAGTAAAGAAAAACATTGGGCCACATTGGGGTTTTCGTACTGAAACATTGAGCCACGAAAATTGACATTGGGCCAAATGAGTAAAACACTGGGCCAGCTGTCTGAACCGACAATTTGAGGTTGGGCCAAACGACTGAAACACTGGGCCAAACGTAAGGACTGAGCCAGACGTTGGGAACAGTTGGGCCATTATTTCGTGGCAAATGTGTAACTACTTACAGTTTTGCGAGTAGTGTAATACTTTTGGTATAAAGATAAAATATGATTGACAAATTTACCATTCATGTATTATACAAATAGTCAAATTATCGTTTGGTGACCGCAGTTTAATGAGAAAACGCAACGACGGTTGGTATTAATACTTCTTCGTTTACTAAGTGTTATATTGATCTGTTGCGGTGTTTGCTTTTCATTTCTCATACTGTGTAATCAGTTTACTAAACATCTTCGATCTGTTCTTAGTTAGTATAATATATTCGACAGGTGTCTATTTCTTACCACAGTCAAGTGATCAGTTATCGCTAATTCACCGACATATGCGAATCAACTGTATTTTAAAAACGACTCCTAATCAATCTAACTGTTACGCAACAATCTCTTGATTATTAATTTGATACAACAAAAATTGCCTTTTACCTTGTTATCTAGTCTTCTATTAAATTAAAACAGATGATTAACTTGTAAAGACAACCCTACTATATACGACTATAGCTATGGTATGTAAAACAGATAAAGAGGAAATCTTATTCGCTAAATTGTCTTTAATTCCTTCATAATGATATTATAGGCTTTTTCTTTTATACAAATCCAATGATAACAATGGTTTCATGAGAATATGTTTAGATTACAAAAAGATAAATTTCATATATTTTAGTGGAATCAAGTTGACAACTTAAAGAATAAGTAACTCAGCTGATTGCATAAAGAAGGCTGGTAATGAAATTCACTGATAGTAACTTTCTGGTAAAACTATAATGTGTAGAACAATTGACTGATCAATTTAAGTGTTGTAGGATGAATACAGAAACCGATAGACTGCAAACACTATTGTTATGTAAAATCCACTGAGTATATGTCGTTATCTATGAATGACTAACAAATGAATATTATGAAATGGTCAAATATTTAGGTAACAGGAAACATTTAACATCTAACTAACGTCTTAGCATTAGTTGAGAAAAAAATTAGTATTAAAACATTAATAGCGGTAATATACTGCATCAATAACTTTCCTCCTTATGCCTCATTCGACGCACGTTTTGCAACACAAGAACGACTGCGTACTCTTCTGAATATGCCGACAGGTAACAATCTAACTTATAAAACAAATTGTATGCCTAGTAAGTGTAGTCACAAGCATTTCAGAATTACTACAAGATATTTTTGGAGTCACGATAACCGAAATTTAATTAACCAAGCGGTTCTCTGTTTCGTAAAAACAATTTCATAACATGAAAGTTATTATGAAACAAAAAACAATTGTAATGAAATGTTGTAGGCATTAGAAATCAGGCAGAATGTGAAAAAACAGGGAAACAAGTTACCGTAAAAAAAGCCTAAAACCAATTTACCATCAGATTTTTACAATTTTGAGTTGTTTACATTGTTTTGAAGAGAAAATTTACATTACAAAATAGATTGACTATTGGTAAACAATCTATGAGATAAGCTAGTTGTTAAATGAATGTATTTCATATTTTGGGATAATATAAGTGTTATGAGGAGTGAAATTTGGGGGGTGATTGGGGTTGGCCGAGTGCAAATGACTGGTGCCTAGTTGGTTAGTGCACGCCTGCCCTCTACCCACTTAGTCCCAAGCCGAAATAAGAAGAATCCGAGCCAATAGGTCAGCCAGACAGAATCGAATCTATATTTCAAGCATTCTTTTATATATACATAAAATTAGATCACACAACAAACCAATTAGAAAATTAACATGATTACAGAACGAGGGAAATAGTGGTAGTGAATAGGAACAACTTGTACTCAACTAATTGACTGTAGTCCATAATAAGAAACAGTTTAATAACAGCGATTATGCTAAATGGGAGGATAGGGCAAGTGAAGCGTAACAATAATAGAAACAAAATGTTCACATTACAGAAAGTTCTAATAAATGAAATAGTGTTCGCAACCACAGTTCTGAAAGTTTGTTACACTTCTTTGTATTCCGGCATAACAATAAGTGACGGAAACATTTCATCCATAATCTTTATCTAGTCAGAAATTATCAGTTCACTAAATTATCGGATTGTAAATAATTATGAGTTCTTCGTTATGTTTCAGTTAATTTAACTAGAAACGGTGATTTTATGCAAGGCAGTTGATTTGTAAATCGTAAATGCCTACACTATACATTAGTTTCAACAAAGTGTCGTCATATATCATGCCTTTTTCAGCGTTTTTGCTTTCGCCACCCACCACTGTTCACGGTCGTTGCGTAGGCTTTTTATCAGCGTGCGCTTAAGCTCACTTCGTTCTTCATCATGTTCAGAGCCAGGTGGGATGAGTTTACGAGCATCCATCAGTTCGGTGGATGCTACTGAAATCCACGGCTTCATCCTAGCCTTATGATTTACTTTACTAGCAGATATCACTGCTGTTTCCACAGCCTCTTTGATATCATTCCAACCTGCTTCCGGATGGGAATCGCTTACACGGTCGCCTAACTGTTTTTCTAGTTGTTCCTGAAATATATTCTTAGCTTTATTATCATTAAGTAAAACCCTAAGAGGCTTCATTGCAATGTATTTTCTACGTCCAGTGAGCCTCAAACAAACACGCGCTCGCACTAAAGCATGATCTGAATCTAAACATGTGCCCCAGAACGAGCGACAGTCCTCTATCGAACCCCTCCATCGGTGGCTGATGGCGATGTGATCTAGTTGGGTCCAACGTTGAGACGATTTTGGGGTTGCCAGGTCAATTACGTAAGCTGTACCCATCCCGAGTTAGCTTGTAATGATATTCAAAAAGCTGTTGAAACAGCACTGATATCTATTAGTAAACTAAATCTAAAGGTAAGAAAACTCAGTGGATTTCAGCTGCGTCTACTGAATTGATAGATGCTCGGTAACACATCCCGTCTGGTACTGAACACGATGAGGAAGGTATGCAACTTAAACACAAACTGCATTAAAGCCTATGCAGTGATCGTGAGCAATGGTGGATGGCGAAAGCTAAAAAGATGGAAAAGGCAGCGGCAATAGGTAACAGTAGGCAACTGTTCAGACTTATCAAGAAAATGGGTATCAGAAACCCAACTGTAAGTGAAACTATCTCCGAAAAAGATGGTTCCACTATCCACTGTCAATCCAGAAGATTAGACCGACGGGCAGAACACTTTAGGGAACAGCTCAACTGGCCTATGGCCTCATCCCAGTTGCCCACCATCTCCAAACAATCTGAATGGAAAATTAACATTGGTCCCCCAAGTCTCAGTGAGGTTGAGAAGGCTATTGGAAACTTAAAGCGAGGGAGAGCAGCAGGACCAGATAGGTAGACCCCTGAAATATTTAAGGAAGGTGGTCCAGCCTTAGCAGCGAGATTAACTGAGATCTTGGCTTAAATTTGGTAACTGGACGTAATCCGATCTGACTGGTCTCGAACACTGAACATTTACGGTCCATGAGAAAGGACAGAAGTCCTCGTGTGACAATTACCGAGGAATCAGTTTAACGAACATAGTGTCTAAAATACTAGCTTCAATAATACTTTGACTTCTAACTAAAGCTCATGAAGAGCACACTCGAGAAAACCAAGGTTGTTTTAGACCCTGACGTGGTTGTAGAGACCAAATACTCACACTTTGGCAGGTTCTGGAACATAGACACACTTTTAGACGCCCAACAATAGCTGTATTCCTTGATCTTAAGGCGGCGTTTGACTCTATTGATCGTAAGGTTATGTGGCAATGTCTGTCATAGAAAGGCGTACCGGAGAAGTACATTCACCTTATACAAGCTCTCTACTCAAACACAACATATCGTATTAGAGCTTATGGAAGATTGTCTTCGGAATCGATCACTTCTAAGTGGTGTTCGTCAAGGTTGTCCGCTTTCCTCATTTTTATTCAAGTTTATCGTCAACATACTTTTAGAGTTAACATTGTCATCGTCTGATTTTTCTGGGGTTGACCTTTTCCCAGGAGATAAACTTACTGACTTAAAATATGCAGATAATATAGTTCTACTGAGTGAAGATGCTGATAAAATGCAGAATTTTTCGACAACCTTAAACATGAACGTAAGCATGTTTGGGATGCGATTCTCCCCATCCAAATGTAAAATGTTACTTCAGGACTGGCTTAATTCGGCACCGTAGTTAGTGATAGGGAGTGAAACTATTGAATGCGTTAACCGTTTTACTTTTCCCGGAAGCCTCATCAGTCTTGACGGCCTGGTGTCTGATGAAGTTTCGGCTCATATACATAAGGTCCGATCGGCTTTTGCCAACTTGCGTCACTTGTGGCGCAGGCGAGATATTCGTTTACTGACGAAAGGACGCGTTTACTGCGCAGCATTTAGATCTGTTTTACTTAATGGATGCGGAACATGGCCTTTAATGATAGAGAATATTCGTAGGATTCTAGTATTCGATCATAGATGTCTCCGAAAGATTGCTCGTGTTTGCTGGGACAACCGAGTAAGCAATGCATGGGTAAGGAATAGAGTACTAGGTAAATACGGTAAGTCTATTGATGAAGTAGTGAATCTTCACCGGCTGAGGTGGTTAGGACATGTGTTGCGTATGCCTGACCACCGTCTACTGAAACGAGGAATGTTGTCTGTTGTAGGAGTAGGCTGGAAGAAAGCTAGGGGTGGCCAAACGAAAACATGGCACCAGTCCATGAAGTCATTGACAATTGGGCTTAGCTATGTTGATAGATGTAGACTACCTTGATGGGGCCCACACGATGATCGTAACAAATGGTCAGAGACTTTAGGTGATATGGCTCAAAATCGATTGGAATGGCGCAGGTGCATCCACTCCTTGTCTTCCTCCAAATTCTAATTTCTGAGCTTGTTATAATTCTCTTTACTGAATCACTTTTTATCTCAAATCTCATCACTGATCTCTATGTCTTTCCATTAGTACTTACTCTGTTACTACCTTCCCCTACTCTGGGATTTGGTCCGATAATTTAATCTCTGTCTGCTAATTGAGGCATGGCAACTTGAACTGATGTACGCATGTACCAAGTTCTACGTTGTAACTGACTGAATGACTGACTGACCATTACTGCTCATATCAGTTTTTAGTGAATTCATAAACTGTTGTTGTGTGTACTTACTGGAGAGACAAGATAGATGACAATCGATGAGTAACTGGAGACAGATAAGTCACTGGTATCGGTCCGACTCAAGTAGGTGGGTGTTCAGCTACAGTCTCCATGCTACCTAGATATAAATATATGTCATTTGTGATAGGTAGTACTGTTCAGCGAGAAATATTAAGTCAGTGAACATGAGGATTGCGTCATGTAGTTACTAGGAAAGTGTTGAGTTGACGGTTTTTTTTATAACGGAAATTCAACGTAGCGAGTGGAAAATCTTTGTTGGTGTCTAAGTTTTATGGAAGAGAAAGTGTCTGTTCACTTGATATAGAAATATGCTTCAAAGCATCAGTCTAAGGTTTCTCGTAATATGTTTGAGAAAATGCTTCCCTTCAAAGCATTCTTTTTTTTCAGTGTTTCTGTTTCTGCGAAACAATGAAGCCGTTGTTGGTGAGATCGATGTTTGATGGATGCTACTGGGCAAATCAATTAACGATACCGATGTGCTTGAGACACGTTATTACATATTCACAACCGACATTTAATGGTGAATGAAGCAAGAGTAAATTAGAAGATAATGAATGGTCAAATGGTATCGCAACATCAGTTCATGAAGTTATAGACTTCATATTTTATAATGCAGGAGACCTTATTAGAGTTCACGCGCTTATCACAACCGGTGAAGTTACAATGTAGTCACCGGTATGGATTGCTCTGTATTATTTATTAGTTGTTATGTCATCAATACTAATTAGTTTGTTAACATGACCAGAAAAAGAAGAATCATTAAACATTTTTATTGATGAAGTTATTTCATCATCATCGTCATCATCACTAGTTGTTACTTGTAGAAAATTGGAAAAGTTTTGAAATTGTTTAATAAATTGAGGATTTAGTGTTGTTGTGGAATTGAACATGTTCAATATAGAATGTGAAGTAGTTGAAACATTGACAGTATTAACTACATTGATAATTGATGGTGTTGTACTACTAGTTGTATTTGGTATTATTTGAATTTCTGTAGCAGAACGTATTATATAAGCAAATATTAAACCTAATATTGTTAATATAGCTCCCATGGTAACAATACGTGCTAAACGATGATTTTCTATTAGATTAGAATATGCTTCATCTTCATCATCTGAATTTGTACAACATGTACAGCATAATAGATCGACTAAGATAGATCGATCAACTGTAGTATTTGTTGATAACATTGTATTATTATTATTATTACTACTACTATTACCTGTCAAAGTAGTATTTGGATTAATTGATTTATTATAATGAATATTTGTTATTGTACTAATTGAACTACTAGTTCTATGTTGATCTTGTTGATTATTCTTATTGATAAATGTGTTGTAAATACTTTGATCCATTAAATGTTGACTTGGATCACTACTACGTATACCGATTGTATTAACATCATCATAACTAAACTGTTTAGGTTGTTGTGATAGACTTGTTCTGGATGATTTCCCATGAATAGTTGTGTCAGTACTGAATATATTACTATGATTAGTATTATTACTACTAATAATGTTAAGCTTAGAAATGATATGACTTAATCGTTTACCAGATGATAATTTTGTAGTTAAAGGAATATTCGATGTATATCGATCATTGGAATATTCCGATGGTGTTTGTTGTGTAAATCCTAGATTATTACTAATTTGTGAAAATATCATAGCAAGTGATTTACGTGAATTAGTTCGAATTGATGAACTAGGATGTTTCTCAACAGATTTTTGTTGTTGTAGATGATGATGCTGTTGTTGCTGATGTACTTCATAGAATATTTCTTCATTATTGGATTGTGCTAATCTACAATCAAGAGATTGTTCAGTTATTGGATAAGAATTGTTAGCTTGTTGATGTAGATCATTCATCTTACAATCTGTACTAAGTATTTGATTATTTGCATTTTGTTTAATTGAATTGTTCTCATCTTTCATTATCAGTTGATTGTAATCAACATTCTGAAATATTGACAAAATAAACAAGCATTATGAGTGCAAACAAAATGATTTACAAGGAATATGGACCTACTGAATGACATTTGAAGGTTCCGAAGAACAAAACATTAATGGTGTGTGATCAATCATGTAAAAGTCCTTAGCTTCAAGGTAATTGAGTATAATCTAATGAAGGATGCAAGTCATTCAAAGCGATGCTAAGACGCTTGATAGTTTAATGAGTCGTTTTAATTCTAAAAGAATTGTGGGGTTAAGGTTAAGTTTAGAATTAGAGTATGGATTCGGTTCTAGGGTTAGAGTCTTTCTTACATTAGCAGTAGATTTGGATTGGTGTTTGGGATTGCGTTAAGTGTTATGGTTAGCTGTAGATTTAGGAATAAGGGTTATTTAAGTTAGATTCGTTACTTAGATATGTATTGTTTGAGTTGGTTTGTGATTAGCAAGCGAAATCCAGCACACGTGTTTTGTCTCATTTGGGACTCGTCGGCTGGATGTATCTGCATCCAAATGTTGATGTTCACATCGCAATTCGAACTCAGTTAGTTGTGTACCAAACGTGACAGCGTTCATCACTAGAATACAGTGAATATCAAGATTGTAGTACAGATAAATCAAGCTGAGTAGTTCCAAATAAGACGAAACAGGAATTCTGGGTTCCGCTTTCCAGTCACAATCCAACTCAACTAATATTTGTGTAGTACGGTTATATCTAGGCTATCCACTCAGGATGCACATATAGCCACAGAGACTGATTAGTTTCAGTCCATAACAAATCAATGGGAAGATCCAAATATATTCGAATTATAAATATTTGGAGGTACTGCTTTATCCGTTTCACTTTTGTGATTTGTACTTTACAGCAGTTTAAGTTACTTAATGTATTGTAATTTCATTGGTTTACTCATGAATTCCAGTCATTATTCTTTGCTTTCTTCTGAATGAATTATTTGTTTCAAGATCACTTTATTAGGTTGGTTTGATTGAACTAAATTCATGTTAACCCATTTTAGTGTTCAAGGTTTAGTGTCAACATAAATCAATGTACATCCAATTGGATAGTTGACAACAGCTGCGATTCATCTAGAATTTCATGAATAGTCAATGTGCAAAATGTATTCAATCTTATATTTTATTATTTATCAAATTTGAATGTATAAACATCTAATCGTATATTCAAGAATGTACTTGAAGATGTTGTCAGTGGTTATCTGCAGTATTTACGTTGTTACTTGATTGCTGTGTATGAATCGTTTGCGGCCATTTCCCGTTTCATTTAATAGACAAGTGTTACATATATTTATTTCTAGGTTACACCTTCACAGTTTCTCGTCAGGTGTTTCATCTTAGTTGTTCAGTATGCTATAATGTGACTTAGTTGTAGAAGTCAGATTAGAATGAAATCGTAACTAATAATGACATTGTAGTATACACTACTAACTCACCATGTTAACAGAAAATACATCGTAAAATGCTGGTTATTACGCATTTATCGATAACTAAGTAAGTTATTGGTGACATCCCAACCAAGATTACCGTCATGACACTTTGAATGTCGCTTAGCAATTCGATTTGCTGGTCAGTGTAAGGGATTTTAAATGTCTTTCGATTTTCAATTTAGATTATCAGATTGTCATTGTTTTACGTTTGTGTCATTCCTTACTTTGACCGATCACTGTCATTAATAAATGTTAGTGAGCCTCATGTGAAGTCGTCGGCTTACCATTTTCTTATACCCTACATTCCTTGGAATATAAATCACCATCTGCTTTCTAATTGAAGAGATGAATAACTTCAATCCTATATTATTATAATACTGATTACTAGTAGTTCTTGCGAGTAATGTTAAACTTGGATTATGTCGGAAAAGTGGAATTTAAGAAGCTTGTTTTTGTTGTATTTAGGACTTGTCAAGTGAATGTATCTTATAAATAGAACGAAATATGCTTCCTGCATTGTATATACCAACTACAACTCAAATGTAATCATACTTGTAAACTGAAATTGTATAGGGATTATCTACTTCAGATAATAGGGACTAATCAGTGTCAGTTAAGAATACAATCACCAGGAGTATACAATTACTTTCAAATTAAGTAACATGTACTATAATAGTTGTAGAGGATTTCTTAGAGTTGATCACTTATCATTCATGATTTTTTAAGTTATACTACTATAAGTAGTATATATACTAGTAAGGTGGTTGAATTGAGGTCGATATTTAAGTTAATTTACTATTTGACTTTGTCACACAACGACGTTAGTTGGATGCCATCGAAAACTAGACGACAGAGCGAACTGATGTCTCGTCTTAGTGTGAGACTATTCAAAACTTCGTCTTATCGATTCCATTATGTAATAAAACCCAAACCATCAAGTTTCGTAGTGAATGCATCAGTAACTGCACCACTAGGCCGATATCTAACAATCGAATTTGCACTTAGATCAATTTATGTAGTAACACGATGACGATGCATTGTCATTTTTGATAATTGTTTCATTCTCGACACGAATGGACTCCGTTAGTCAAGGCTTCTCACTAGGACTTCAGTAAAATGTTGAAGTTGGTCACTAGTGAGCTAATGATTATGATTGAACTGAGGTGGTTTTGCAGAAATTGACATTGAATACAATCTTGTTTTTTTATATTCATCACAGGATGACCATTGCGATATATCAGTGACTGATGGAAGTGGGAATTCTACCATTGGATGCCAGTTAACCCAGTGGTGTAGATGGTTGAGTGTACATCACAAGACATGACGATCCTCAGTTTGATTATTTATCGAAAACGAGGCTGCGCACTCTGGAAGATAGAAAATATCATCTTTACTTAGCACATAACTAAATCAATTGAAATGCTTTTTCAAAGTATAGCTCTGAAAGTTAATTGTTCTTTTTGAATAACCCAACATAACAACAACTCAATTTGATATCACGAATTCGATCTGAATTCGATAACTATCGATCACTTGGAAGAACTGAAAAGCTCTTTTGTCCTGGTATGGAGCTCTTCAACACTGCTCATTCACGACGAAATCTAGAATCGAACCCACTACTATCTGGCACTTACGACGAACACTTTACTATTAAACTGATTAGTCAGCTTCTAACGGTTGCTATTCATAATTGACCAACAGTCAACAATCTACACAACATCCAATTATGACGTAGAAATACAAATTCCTGTAGAAGTCTATTAATATTATGAATGTAATAAATTGTTATTGTCCCACTTCGTGTTACCCACTATTTTCCAGATACATTTATCAAAGTGATAACTTTGTAAGATTGACTTTTTCTGTCAGGTTTTGTAAGTCTGTTGTAGAGTTTCATTGTTGTCTTTCAACTATATGAATTTGTAATTGGCGTAAACTACTTATGCTGGATACATGAATGCGAACAGTTAAAAGTAAAATATGAAAATGTATGTATATTATTAGTGATTGTTAATATGGTCAAACCGAACAAAGTTTATATCAACTTAGTTTACTTGATATAAACTGTAACTTGTAATCAGAAAGTAATATTCTTCCACAGATCTCATCACATACATGAAATCGTGATCACGGTATCCTGAACATGCTCAAATTAGATAGGTTTAACGAGAGATGAAAATATCCGAGATAGTTGACCAATTGAATACAGAATATGTCACTATAAGCACTATAATAGGAAGGAATGAAAAACGTATTAATCTTTTATTACAATATCAGACATTTGATTAAGAGTAATCAGTAAGATGAACACATATTGAACAGTCGACAGCGAAGCATAGAAGCAGGCGTACAAAATCTGTCAGTCAGTCAGTAACAACGTAGAACTTGGTACGTGAGTATATAAGTTCAAGTCGCCATACCTCAATTATTAGATAGAGGTTAAATTGTCGGACAAAATCCCGGAATAGTGGAGGCAGTAACAAGGTTATTATTGATGGCAAGGATTGGAAATTGAAGATAAGATTTAGGAAAATATAATTTTAGTTAACAGAAAGTTATGATTTATTCAAAATATCAGAATTTGGAGGAGGACACGTAGTATAAACACTTGCGCCATTTCCAACGATTTTGAGTAATGTCACCTAAAGTCTCTAACTAGTGGTTACGATCATAAAGTGGACCCCAACCAAATAGTCTGCATCTATTAACATGACCCATCCCAATTGTCAACGATTTCACAGACTGGTGCCATGTTTTCATTTGGCCGCCTCTAGATTTCTCTCAGACCACTACACCAGAAAGCATTATTTGTCAAGGAGGATCCGATGCAGATGTAAGAGCAAGGATCGGCAAGCAAGGGCAGCATTCCTACAGCTGAAAAATATATCGGACTCCAAACAACTGTCAACCAACTTCAAAGTCAGATTCTCAAATTCGAACATCAAGACAGTTCTTCTCTATGAAGCCGAAACGTTGAAATCTACTTCAAACATACTCAGGAGGGTACAGGTATTTATAAACAACTGTCTACGCAGAATATCAAATGTCTGTTGGCTGGAAAACATCAACAATAGCCTACTATGGAAGAGAGCAAACCAGCTTTCAGCTGAAGAGTAAATCAGTGAACGACGTTGAAAATAGATAAGACACACATTACGGAAATCATCTGACTGCATCACGAGACAAGCACTAACTTGGAATCCTGTTGGAAAACGGAAAAGAGGAAGGCCAAAGAACACACTGCATCGAGAGCTAGAAGCAGACATTAAAAGGGTGAACAGTAATTGGAGATAGCTGAGAAGCATTGCTCAGGACAGAGTTGAATGGAGATTACTGGTGAGCGGCCTATGCTCCTCCAAGAGGGTTAACAGGCATAAGTAATAACATTTGGAAGGGATAAAAGCTTTTTAGTAATTGATCTCTATTTCGACTTCAGCAAAGCATTTAACAGAGTCCCTCATAACTTTCTCCTCTGAAAACTACACTCTTATGGCATACGGAAGCCACTGCTAATATCGTTTAAATCATTTCTAACAGGACGCCTCCAAATTGTAATGCTTTAAGACCACTACTCTTTCTCCTCTTCATCAATGATGTATGCCAGCGATTTGCGCGAGGTAAAATCTTCCTTTTTGCTAATGGCTTAAAGGTAGACCATTTATTTCCATCCAACATAAACAAAAACAAGATTACGGAAATAATCCAACAAGAAATTAACAAGTTATTAGAATGGACTAAAATATGACATCTTTCTCTAAACGTGCGATATCCAACATTATGTAACGAACTCCCGAAACATATTCGCTGCAGCAAATTGCTAACTGAATTCAAAACACTACTTAATAAACACCTGTTAGGTGAAAGCATATGTAATCGCTTTAATTACCAAGAAACAAATATTGACATATATAAAAAAGGTCCCACTTCTATCTAAACAGTTCAAATTTATCAGAAGCGTTCACATCATACCGTAAGTCAAATGATTTCCTATCTATTTCACCTAATTAGTAATGCATATTACCATTTTGCTACAATCTTTATTTATTTATCATTATTGCTCAGAAGAGAAGAAACTAGTTTATTTTCATGTCACTTTGTTATTTTTTATCTAATTGTAAAGTGAGCGATAACTGGTACTGCTCTTCATTTCCTCCGCTTGACCTTGTTAACTGTGATTGGTTGTAATATCATTTTAGTATGCTAATTACTCGGTTTTTTCCAAGGTCGCTTTTGTAACTATAAATACAGAGTTGAATTACAATAGAATGGAATCTTCCGAGTGCTGCGTTGGTGTATTCTCGATTTCGTGTCGGGGTGAGTAATCAGTATCGAGTCGTTGGTCACGGTTGCGAGTATCAGTTGGCGCAGATAAGTTCCCGATTAGCGTTGCGGTTAGCTCGTGTATAGCAGTAGGCGTTTTAATTGCGACATGACAATTATTCATATTCAATCATCACTGATACAATAAGAAAGAATAAGAGGAGTGAAGAAATTTCTCTTTAATTAGTTTTCCATCATCATAGCTCTACATTAATAGATAAGTTTACAATTTTGTATCTAATGTAAACTTATATAAATTAACATATTAGCGTAGAGTTTTGATGAAAAACTAATTGAGAAGAAATTTTTTCGCTTCTCTCGTTCCTTCTTAATGTCTAAATGAGAATTTTTATTTATTACTACTACTACTACTACTACTACTACTACTACTACTACTACTACTAATAATAATAATAATAATAATAATAATAATAATAATAATAATAATAGTTTATTCTCAGGTAGCATTTTGTACATGAGAGCATACCAGTTTACAGGCATGATCAGAATGATATAGATTGTTTTTAATAGGGAATATATAGAGAGTCATTTTTATGAAAATCATGCTATATGAAGACATTAATCACTAGTTATAAAGTCAACTGTAACAAATTCCAGAGTTTGTAGTGCTAAGGAATTAATGGTGTGTTATGTATTGTAGGACACTTCCAGCATGCGTTCGCGCGTTTTTCGACTGTGGTGCTGTAATCGCAGAAAATGGCTGTGGGTAAGCAAAATGAATCATAGAGACAATCCAGAAACTTATACAATAATTCACAATTTCAATGACCATTTAAGCTTTTACTAATTTTATTCAGTTTAGTAGTTGACTAATAAAACTATTCACACCAAATGTAAGCTAAAATTACGAACTGAACTCTCTACGTTTATTATCTAATTTTATTTACTTATTGATGTATTTTTATTCATGCGTTTTATTCCGAATACTGTTTTAACATGTAAACCAATTTTAATTATTGTAAATGTATACTAATTTGATGTAACCCAAAACGGTTTCCTCACAACGTTTATTGTGAATACGTAGTATGTGATCAAAGTGAAAAAATAAAATAAAATCGAGATCAGATAACCAAAGTAAACTCGACACAGTCATCTCATAAGAGAGTGACCAGTGGGGATTATACAGGGGATCACTCTATACGAGCGATTAACTTAATAATTAGTGATTATAAGACATTGAATAATCTGTGAATTTATTTCTACTCTAGCATGACATGCGATATACTCGGCCTGCTCAATGTGTAACACGAGTGTGTAAACTATATACTACCGAGCAGTGCTTGTAACAATATATCTAGAGATCTGTACCGAATACTCCATGACTTGTCCCTTTATCTCGACGTAATCAGTAATGGCACATTAGGGTTCTAAGCATTTAAACACTGCAAGCACGAATCTGCTACTAGGCAAGATAACAGAAGAAAAAGAATATACTGACTTAAAACTATTTGGTTACCAACTTCTAGCTAATTTTATTTTTGACCAATTTGTATTTTCCTCTATATCATTTTCTGCACGAGCTTATGGATTGCTCTCATAATGAATGGGCCTCCCCCCACAGCAATTTACTTCTAATGCTGGTTAACAATATACTTAATGCATCAATAAATCACCACTCAAAATCGGCTCCAAAATTGTTTGCTTTGTCTACTTTAGTGTGCTAACATTGGATCGGTTGATCGGCATTTTCTATGAGAACGTTATTATTACTAATCTACAAGCTGTAGCATTATTTCGTAGAAAGTTGATTTCTGATTGTGTACTTAATATGGCACAAACACTAACCACAGATACGCCAGATGGAGTCGTCCTTCGTTGTGCATTCTTATTGGTTGTAAGGTGTCTCAAGGTCACTGATATTTGTGCATGTTTGGTTTCACCATTAAATGAGCTAATCTATGCAGATCGGTCTTGGGAGGTGAGTTGTTGATGCGATAGTTACTCTCCTATCCAGCGTTTGGGTTAAGTTGATTGAATGAGACTAATTTTCTACGAAAGCAGATCACAAACTCGGAGAGACAGTGACATAGAAGGATATATAACATACGAGGAAAACGAATTTACTTAGTGCTAGCAAACTAAACGGTTTTAAATCAGTCTTTTTTTTTCTGTGTTTTTTTCGTTGTTTACTACAACGTTCGTGATTGCAGTATTTGCAGTTGTAGAACTCTAATAAACCATTGCTGATTGATTCAAGGTTACGTGATAAGTCCTCAAAGATTTGGTACAAGTCTTTAGATTCGAGATGTCATAATAATAGTTTTATTCTGATGTTTCATGTTGTACATGAGAGCATGTCAGTTCACAGGCATGATTACAATGATATAGGTTTACATGCATACAAATATCATTACGAATTGTCAATGTCAGGACATTCATAACATATAAAGGTAGAAATTAAGAACCGAACCAACTGCAACAAAGTTTATACTATTAGGACACCATATATTTGTATTGCATCATGGTGCTTATATGGCTAAGAACCGCACCCTCCTTGATCACTACGTTACGATTCCAAAAGACAGCTATGAGTTTGGAGTGGATCATTGAGCGTGTTCAGATGCAGGATAAGACCAAGAGTACTTGGAACTTGGGTGTAGAAGACAAGTCGATATTGTTGGGCTAGTAGGTTCCATAATTGCCTTGTATATAATCATCTACAACTATTGAAAAGACAGAAACAGCGAAAACAAGAAACAAAAGCACTGGTATCCTGAAACAATTAGGCGAAGATTAGTGTCTATGCGGGTATTGAAGAATTCGACATGCTACTTACTTTAACAAAATGATTGGGCAGAATTAATATTTATACTCCCGTTTATCAATGGATTAAAGAGGAAGAACACTAGAATATGACTAAGACAGGTAACTGTTGCTTACACGTTCAGAGTCCTCATTATTTCGCTAGTGGAGTAAGAAATAATACTTAGTGTAGACACTTTTTATTAAGTTATCATGAGAGATGAGATTACCAACTTGTCGCACAAATAAAGGAAGTGAATCTGTTCCTCGAATGGTTTGAAGCACATTGTCCCAGATTCTCGAGAATTTATTTGTAAAATAATTCATATAAAGAGCAGATTTAGAATTTGACATCCTTATTTTTGAGGCAGAATTTCGTCGGTTGTAGCAAGAAGGTTCCCCGAACTTAATTGTGCTAGATGATGAAAACGCTAATTTGTTCAGTATCTTATAAAAGAAGATTAGGTTAAACTTGAGTCGGCGCCTCCATAAAGTATCTCGCCCTAACTTAGTGCATCTAGTTTAATAGTCCGCATCAAGAATCCGAAGAGTAAAGCGACGATGTACAGACTCCACTCTGAGTTTATCCTTGATGGAAGCATTACTGAGAATAAAGGTACAGTATTTCAGTAAAGGTCGGACACAAACTTTATATTTCAAGATATGAGAATGATTGCTATAAAAGTTACGTAGTATGCGGCCCAGTAGTCAATGTGACTTTGATATTTGCATATCGACCTGTTCTGTAACAGACAGATTATAAGTATCGTAATCCTAAGTCAACTACTGACTGAAGCCTAGACAAATTCCTACCGTTTATGGAGAGATCGAAATTGAGGCGCTTATCTCTAAAACATCAAACCACACTTAGAAGCATTAAGATCTAACTTCTATTTAGAGCACCATACTGCTGCCTTGTTGAGTTCAGCACTAACGCTACAGAATGTGTGTGCGAATTCACGAAGTAAGGGAACGAGTACGCTATTTTAAAATCATCTGCGGATAGAAAGGGTCTTCCCATGCTGAAGCATTTGCATTTATATAAGCTATAAAGAGTGGTATGCAGTAGTAGTATCTACTGCACATGACCTATTTTCCACTAAATCGCAGATGAGAGACTATCTTACCCACTTGTCAATATCATCAATCTGACTGATCTAAACAGTGACATTGCTGACTATAAAGCGAAGTCAGAGATGTTCAATTAGCATTTACCAAAATACAATCTATCTTAAGTGATCTAGTTCCGTTAACTTACTTCTTTGGAAACCATGAAGACATAGAAATCGATAAAGCGAAGTAAGCTAAAATATTCCTCAATTTCATTACAGCAAAAGTTGTAAAGCGATTTACAAAGCCATTGTCTGCCATATCCCAGAGAAGTTTCCACTTAGAAAGGTTAGAGCGATCGTGTTAAAGTCTAGTGGCATGTCTCATATTCCATGCGAATGTAATAGACTGCGAAAATACTAGCAAACTAGTTGCTGAAATCTATTACACTCTGCATCCACCGTTGATTGCGAGCGCTTTATAAGATCAGTAAACTAGATAAGATCTGATAGTGACTTCTAAAATATACTAATAGTTGCTAATAAAACGCCCCTGCAACGAAGATCCCTTAACCATTACAATGCCGTTGCTCCTAACATACAAGATTCCAAGTTAAAATTAACCACTCCAAATAAATTTTCGTATGCGAATCCTACAACGCGCTCTAGTGGTAGTGCAACGTCACCAAGAATATTCATGCCATACACCAAACTGGTTACTTATGAGCCACCCAGACCATCCATACCCACAATCTTGCCTAGTAGAGACACACATATCACAATATCTCTAACAACCGACGAAAATGGCAGCGACTTAATCAACTTAAACAATTATAATATTCTCTACAACTAGAGAAATTAACAGGGTACAATCATACATTTTAATTAACCATCCTACCGTTAGAATGAAAACCGAACTCAGACCCTATCCTCACAACTTGCATAATATCTTCACTACCAATAAGGTCCAGCATAGCCCCATTCCTAACATTCAGATAATCAAAATTGGTGACAAGCGCCAAATCAATAGGCGCAATGTTTCCGAATCACTAAATTTGAGAGGCGATGCATAGAACAACAACAAACGATTTTACTCCTCTCACCTCAAGTCTATTCCCTCTCACAACTACTTTATAAACAATAAAATGACACATGCAACTGCGTCAGAGCACCTCGTGTCAATGACTCCAAAAGCCGAATCTAAGCAGAGAAGCCTCCTTCCTCTACCCATACTGTTTCCATTCCAACCAGATACTGGGAAGAATAATTTTGACTTCGAAGACTATCCGTTCTACCAATATAAGAGTTCTCTTAGACATGAAACCTACGACCTAAATACTTTCCTACAGTGACTTTCCTACAGTGGCTTTAACTACAACTAAGTGGCTGCATCCCAAAACTTATTACCAAATAACCATGATCCTTATATCACATATGCACACTCCAGACATTTTCTACGGTATCCTCATACAACAATTAGCACCTCCACTGTTTGTTCACTCTGCTATTGCTAAGTCAACAACTGATGACGAGCTCAAATACCGCCAACTTCAGCTCTGTGTGATACATGCTTGTTAGACTATCTAGATGACATAACTACGCATTAGGACAAAACAATACTAGTATTTGGTCTAATTCAAGACTTCAGTGAAGTTATACAGGATGCTTTAAAAGAAGGTATGACTCTAATTCAAAAGAATCTCGACAGCCCAACTACCTGGAGCCATAGTGGCAACTAACACTTAACTACTGTGAATTTGGAATCACACACATGAGCAACCATAACTCCCAGTTCACGTTTTATCTAAATGGGTCCAAAGCACAAATACTTCGATAAACAAACGACTTGGATATTCAATATTTAGGTATCTTAAAGTTCACAAAATACGCCTTCTCTATAATTCCCAAAACTAGAAATATAGCGGGTTTCCTTCTTAAATACTTGTATACGACGGAGGCGAAACTTACTTTGTTTGAGATATGTGTAAGACCTACACTCTAACATTGCAACGTAATTAATGCATCAATCTGGACTCATGTCACAATGTTAATCCTATGTCATTTCGAGTTAACAATGATTACAAAAGGAGTCACCATAAAATTGTTCTACATACTCTATATTTCACCTCCCACCATTATCGTAGTTGTCTACGACACTTTCGTTTCAATCAAATAGCATAACGTAAAGCATTTTGTTTAAATTACTGCATTTAATAATCAATTAAGAAAGAAAGAAAAAATATTATTAATAAATATTTGTTAAAAAGATGAAACATAGTTAGCTTGTTAGTTGTTAGCGTGATTCAATGTACTGGCTACAAATTATTTGAGAGAAGCGTTAGCTACTGGGGTTCGTGTGTGGGTTGGTGGAGTGGGTAGAAGAAAGTGGGTCGGACATTCATCTACATCTCCGAATTTCGATAATCATTACTTTACAGTGGTACCTGTAATAAAATAGATAGCATAGTGATTAATAATTTAACTGATGAAATCCGATTACATGATAGTGGCAAGTGAATTGGCATATGCTCATTTGAGTGAATTCGAGATGAACAAAAGATTCAATGTAAAGATAAAAGAACAACTTAGCTGAACAACGAAAGTTATCTAGTGAGATGAAACGAGTTGTTAAAATTTAAGTCATAGAAGTCAGCATCATTATTGAATGTGGCATCTAGTATGTTGTTTAACCAATAATTACTTCAATTATACCCTTCTTATAGTGTGGAATAATTGTGCATCCATTTGGAAACAACAGATCTCAGTACACTTTACTTTTTCAGACTCTGTAAAGACTTTCAACATTGTGCTGTACACAATACTCATTGAGAAGGTGGAAAACTGAATTCTCAAGGACACATTACATTCTGGCGTTAAGAAGCGTCTAGAAGATACTTGAAAACGTACGCTCGATAAGGTACCTTGCTTCTAACACATTAATAAAGTGCTGCCTAGGTCTGATATTCACAATAACCCTGGCGACAGAGGTAATTCATAAGAGCTATACGATTAAAGTAAACACTACATTGCTGTTTGTGTGTCAAATGGTGGCCTCACAAATGCAGACTCATTTTTGCACATTAATTGTCTGATCTATCAGAAATGCATTTCTAGCCTCTATTTCGGTAGCTTCAAGTAGTGGACAGATGCCAATGTCACACATTATGGACTACTATCAGCTACCTGGAATAGGAGAAAAAAAACTAACCCTAACACATCTACACCTTTATATCATTTTTTACCATACTTAATTACTATCTTCCTACTTTTTCCTATCTACCGAGCATACGTATAGATTACCTCTCAGTTATGAGGTGATTGCTGATTGGTGTTCTACCACTGTTAATCACATCAACTTTTACTATCAAAATAATTAACCAAAGTAAAATTGTATAATAATAATAACACTTAGAGCTGATGCAGCCGACGACAAGCAAACTTCATTTTTCGCTTATTTCAAAACAACCAAGAACCGATGCCAAAATACCGAGAAGTAAATGACAGAAATCAAGTAGTTTATACTACCTCGTCATTAATACACTGAATTTTATATTATCAGAGTTACTTATCAGATCGATCTGCTTTCTTGTACAACGACTACTCCAAAACACTTTTCAGTATTCTGCAACTCTTAAATAATCCGATTGTTAAGGGTGTCATTTAGTTTGTTCACATTATGAAGATAATATAAAGCGTAATACGTGCTAATTTTTATGTGCAATGTTGGCCGCCATAATGTGTTTAAACTCACCACTGTATTCCATTTCTTCCAGGATTTCTTTTAGTACATTAACCATCACTTTAAGCAGATAAAGGAGAGGGAGGATGAAAATAATTGACTTCATATTCAGTACGGAATATACAATTTCAGTGGAATTTAATCGAATGCCTACAAGTTGTTATCAAGTTAATTACCTATTTGATATATCGGTATATGGTATTAGTTCTACTTCTGAAATATACTGACAACTGTTACTAATAAAGGTGAGACAATGATGTCAATGATGATATGCTTATTTATTTCATTAATAATACACTGTAAAATATCATTTTAGATTTCACTAAATGAAATTATTTCAGTTGTTACTTACTATGGTAACCATTGAAGCTCAGAATCTCTGCTTCTAATTTCCGAGCTATCGTGCCTATACCGTTGATATCTGAAAAATAGATTCATTAAACAAAATCAACATTTTCGTTTACCATATTCTCATTATGGAGTGTAGTTGTGTATAGAAGAATTTCACTGATATTTGTACTAGTCAACTAGACAAATGATAGTAGATCATATCGATAACATTTACAATTGATTATGTAGATGATGCATGAATAACCAACCACTTTGTTTGAATACATTACTTTTGCTTAAATTGTTCAATGTAATAAAATTAGTGTGATTGATTGATTAGTCATCATCTTAGGTGTTTCTGTCATATCGTTATCAGTTCACGTGTTATTACTGAAACCATCAGTAATTAACTGTTGTCTGCCACATCGTAAGTGTGAAACTGTCGCCACAGTTCTATTCACAGAAGTTTACAAAAATGTCATATTGCTGGAAATTGAACTTGGATGACGAATAACTTGTGCCTAAAACTGAACCCTATTGAAACATAAACGAGGTTGTTGTGATATGTGAATGAATACTGGATACAATGAACATTTATAATACAATAAAAGTGTATATATATATTACTTGACGGCGATCCTTTTACAAGGTTACGGCAATACAGCAATCCGTTATGCTTTAACAGCTCTGTTAAATTATGAAAGTAAAATAAACAATGGACCTAATACCAAATGTAAATTATTGTTCAAATTATTTGCAATTTATTATCATTGACATTGATGTGTTCAGTACACATTTTCATGATACATTGAAGAAATGTTTGGTTATCTTGACAAGGTGTAAAATTGTTTATTAGTGGAACTGACTGGGGTGACATATACACGCTACGTAATTCCCTACTCTTCGTTAGGTGACTGGTAGAAAGTAACTCAAGTGTCTTCATCATCTGTGACAATCAATCATATACTCTCTGTGCAATGCACATCAATAGAGAGATATCCGAATTCATTTCTGTTAGAATATGAAAGTGTAGTAAACATTCGTCATGGTAGTCGACATAAATTGTTATTTACAACACTTACAATTTGTCATTATTGACAATGATTGTTCAGAATACATGTCACAGAGATGCATTGATGAAATCGTTGATGGTCTCGACAAAATGTAACGTTGTTAGCACTCTGGCAGATTACAATTTATACATATACAAAGTAATTCTGCACTAAGTCAATCACTAGTAGAAAATGATTAGTTTGTCTTGGTCACTTACAACCTTTAATTAGATGGTAATTGTAACAGAGAAGCATTCAAGTATCATTCTTACACAATCAACATTCGAATGATTTTGTGGTCAATTTTCAGTGAGACATTTCACGTAGTCTTTAATAGTTTAATTTATTATTATTTAGAAAATGGGAAAATAGTGTCTCTTATGTTTACTAAAATAATAAGACTACGTTAGGTTGCATTCAATGAAAAGTCGATAAGTCAGTTTGTGGACTCAAATAAAAACCAAACGTGAAACGTCTGCTAAGAACTGACTTGTATATCTTAAAACATAGACAGTGTCAAGTAGACTACATATTAACTTATCGAAGTCTGAATACCCCTTAACATCTATTGTGATGCTTATCTAAACTGAGTTTCAACAATATTCTTAGAGCAAATACACAAACCAAGAAATAAAATACAGTAGGTTGAATTGTAGACGCAATGTGTGACATGACCTGACTATACTGAGATTAGTGATAGCACGATTGGTTATTCAAATAACGGGTGATCAGTAAAATGTTAAATAGAGCATCTACATATGGATGTTGTGTATTTCAGTAACTGATCTTTCTTCACTAATTCAATATTATTTCTTTACAAAAATATGAAATCATTGAAATAAACGAAACAATATGAATGTGCATAAGCAACTATTGAATTATACCTTGAAACTTGTTATCCAGTGTAGTTAAACATTCATTCCAACCTTTAATTGTATCATTGTAATACTCTGTGTAACGTATGTGGAAAATACAATAAAGATAACGTGACATTGGATCAAGATGAACAAAGAGGTAACACATTATGTACAACATGAAATTAGACTGATCTCAATTGAATATCTCGTTTAAATTCTTCACATAATGTACTATATGCATAAATTGTATAGTAAGTCAATCCTATATGACATTACAAGTTGATCATAGAAATATCAACATGAATACATACTGGTATTTTTGACAACATTACTTTCGAGAAATTCGAGCGCCACTAAAACATAAATGAAGGTGTCAGAAGACAATTGATGATGAATCAAATACAAATGTTATTAATAAGATGAAATTACTGTGAACATATTTGAGATTATAACACAGTCTGGTGCATAGATTGCCATCGATGCTATAAATAACAACAGAAACATCATATTGATCAATCATACAGATAGTCAATTGTAGATTGAATCATGTAAGTTTGAATCTGTTAGATAGTACTATCTCCGTTATGTTACTAGTTAATCATCGTTGGAAATGATGTTGAAACCGTCATGTTCTTCATCATGTTCTCGACCAATCAATGATTTCACGTTTTGCATTTATATGACATTAGAAGTATACATTAGCAAAATGCCTGTAAAAGACTTTTCCTACTGTTTATGAATAGAAGTAAATTCACTTGAAATTAGCATCTCACAACAACAAAGTTCTAGTGAAGTGTCAAATGTTTTGTTTATAACACACTGAATCAAACTTTGTTTCATAATTTAAGTAAGTTTTGAATGAAGAAACAAACAAAGTAACAAAACATTGACAAACTTTTTATAAACACTTGTCCACGTAAACCTCTAATATTCCTACGTTCACAGTCTGTAACTAAAATTGATCATGAGTTTAGTTGATTCCAATTACACTGATAGGGATTTACTTACATTTATCAACTGTCATGTTAAATTTTCCCCAGTAACTATTCATTTCATCTAAGAAGAAAACATGCATAACAAATGGTCTCTAGTGAAAGATGAAATACTATTGATATACTCCAATGAAAATATTTATCCGATTACTGTACGATTTTGATAAGACAATAAGTGTAAGTTGTTCTCAATGAGTAATGTGTTATTAATATGGATGTTTATGTGGATACAAATCACAGTTGTGTATATCCTAAGCATTATGTCATTAGCTAGAATTAGTATTTATGCTAATGATTTGGAATTTTTGTTAGAATTGAACTTTTCAACATATTCAAAATAGAATTCTATGTCAGGTTACAGAGGATCAAATAAATCATACGATAAGCATGGATGACAAATGAAAGTCACCACCCTAAAACGTAGTTACTACTCAATCTGCCAACGTATTCAAGAAGAATTTGGTTGTATTAAGAGACTCGTATAATCAGGGATGATATAAGTAATGAAGCCATCTGTCATAACTGCATTGAATCTGGAATCGATTCAACGAACCAATAAGGTTGGTAACAAGTTAAGTAAGATTTGAGAAATAACTATGCGAAACATCAAAGAAAGTGCCTTAAATACTCTGCCCTGTAGTAGTGTCGAAAGTTTGTTGCATCACAGTGCTTTATTAAACCTTCAGTTAAGTAGCACTGCAATGACCAGACACTAACATTTTGCGTTGTGAATATGTTATGCAGTTAGCATTTAGATTTACAAGTGAGGTTGCAATTCAATCACTACGGTAAACAGTATCTACGAATAGTTGTATTGTTACTTTGGATTAGGTGTTTGTATAGTCAGCAATGTAAACCTTATGACAGTATGTCACGTTTTCCTACCCTTCACATCCCTACCCTCCTCTCCCCAACCACAACCAACTCCAACTCATACAAAATTTGATTAAAACAAGATTTATGGTTAGAACCACACATAAGTAAGTGTTTTGTAGTAAGAATCACTGTGATTTGCATTCACCTATGAATAAATCTTTGCCTCTTAGTCAAGATTCTGTTGTTGGGTGGGGAAGGGGTGTAGAATTAGCAGGGTACTAAAGTGAGTTTTTGTCTGGAATTCTTTAAGGAGTAACAGTTTTTCAGTCGAATTAGTGAAATTATTAATTATTTGTATTTATTAGTGCTTATGTGTACTACTATTCACTTTGTATTAAAATGGCATTTCATTTAAATGAAGAAGAGGACAATATTCGGTATTGACATTACCTGTTTTTGTTTCAAGTTGTTGTTCCGATACTTCAATTTGAGATTTTAGTTTATTCAAAGAATCTAGATTTCAATGAAAATAAAATTTTACCGAATTTGAATAGATAATAGTAATGTCAATCGATTGTGAGGAATGAAATACCCACTTTATAAGCATCAATATTCATGCCAACCCGTTTACAGATTGAAGTCACTGACAATTATATGTAGACTCTTTTCTGGGTGACTGTAACAATCTCTGACTAACGTATGAATTAAATGTTGTTTAATTTCATTGGAGCTTTCGTTTATACGACTATTGCACACTGTTATTTATGTATCCCATGTTTGGATGTCTGTGCACTTATTCTCCTCATTGAGTTAAAGTGGTTTTGTGAAGATTAGTACTCTTTTAGTTTGTTGTTTGTGTTCGTCACTAAATGACCTCAATGAGTTATAAATAAAAAGCAGAGACTGATACTGAACTGCTCTTTGTGATAGAATGTGATATGTTAGTACAGACCACCGTTGGATTCATCGAGTTTAATAATCATATTCACACATACATGAGTGTACTACTTATAGTTGAACCATGTGGATTGCATAGATCTACATCGTAAGTTGATTCAATACAATTTTAATGTTGCAGACATCATGTTAGTGATGCAGTATTTTGTTAGCGACTGACATTCAAATTACTTAGCGATGATAACATTACAATCTCTATGTAGGTAATTCAACAGAACTGGAGATTTAACTAACACTATAAACTTGCAATGAATTAAGTCGAAGTGATTTATGAAGAAATCGGAAACACATTTATGAACAGAAAGCACCATCCAGTTTGTATTCGAATTGTCAACAATATAAGATTTCACATTTCAGGATGAATTCGTTTATTCTCATTGATTTGTTATAGACTGAATCCGGTCAGTCCATGTGCATCCTGATCGGATCGCCTCGATATAGCGAATATTTACAAGTATCATTTTTTTGGATTGTGACTGTCTACACTCAATAGTCTAGTAGTGAACGCGATAGCGTTTGACACGAAACAGACTAAGTTCAAATCCCACTGTGAATACCAACATTGGGATGCATGTCTCATCAGCCGACGATTCCCGAATAGGAAAAAACGCGCGTCCTGGATTTCATTAACAAGTCACAATCCATATTACATAATTTTACATTTTACTTACTCTCGGCGTTACTTATGTTCTTTTTTAGCTCGTTTATGACGTCCTCTGAAAATTCTGAAATAAATAAACAAAGTATTGACGCAAATATTTTCAATGTGATAAGTAGATAATTCAGTAATGAATTAAAATCTTTGATTTGAATGTTTCCATGAAAGAAACACTTCAGAAAGTTTTACCATTTGGTGTGAAGAAGTTTATTCTATCCATTTGATGGTGTTTGAATTCCAGAACGATATGTTAGTTGGCAATAATCCATAGTTCTAAACTAGAATATGATTCTTAGTGACAGAAATGTAATAACAATTGACACGGAGGGAGACAATGGCTGATGACATAAGATGTTCAGATGATGTTGCTTCCAAGGATATGCTATCCAGTAACTGACTGTGGAAACTGTCATTATCTCTGAGTATACCAACGTTTGTATTGTACAGTTTTATGTCAGTATGTATGTTTACCATGAGATTAAATATATTTATGAATTTTTCGGTGACTTGCTTGTTTTTCAGTTATTTGTGCATACTAATCTGCTCCAAGTATACGTTTCTCTAAATCATCGTTGTTGATTACTAATTATATTTGATGCCTGTTGAACATGTGTACGGAGTCAGTGGGTGCACGAGAATTCGGATGCTCTCTAGGTGTATTTGTAATGATCAGAACATGGGTTAGTGCCCCCACACAAATGGTACTTAAATCAGTAATGGTGAGTTGTAGTGGTAGTGGTGGAGATAATCTATATAAGAATTACTTAAGGCCTTATTGATCAAATAAAACAGTCAATTTTTAGATACAAAAATAAGCGAGCATGTAATCAACCCAGAGAGATTTTATAACAATTGCTTACTGTAATGCATCACATTGCTGTACTAATCTGTTTTAAAACAACATACATAGCTTAATGCTACTTATTTATGTGTCAGTGCAGGTCTTGGTTACATCTAACTGGGACATTTCTGTGAGAGAACCAAACGAAACACTATTATCAACACACCATTTGAAACTGAAATGTAAGTAGTGAGCCATACTCTCAAATATTCCATAATCTCCATGTCACTCATGTCTACATACATTAAACAAGTACTAAATGATATGATAATTTACAAAAGTACAAGTATAAAACTATTTGCAACTTACTTAATTGTGTAGATTCATGAATCAGCATAAGAGACACATTGATGTATAGTAACAATAACAGCATCATTTTCACTGATCACTCTACTCTCTTTGTCTTTACTCTTCCACTTTTATACTATGAGAAACGTAAGTAATTGGTCATTCTGAAGAATAATATTAACTAAATGAATATGATTTGCTAATAACTGATTATTGATCTGAATACAAACCAATCCAACTCATCTCATTAGTGGTTGTCATGAGTTTCAGTGAATTCACTTTAATCAACTAACTAATCTACTGTTCAACTGAATGTGATCAGAACATTTTCAAATTTACTGTCCGTTACGTACAAACTGAATACATGGAAAGTTAATGAAGGAGACAAGAAATTCATTTGCTGATTTCAACAAAACAATGAATTTGTTGTCCTTTGAAACAAATCTCTTTGTCTAATGCATCAACTAACTACGAGATCAGGTAAGTCTCTATTGTTTACTGTTAATACTGATAGAATTCACTATTTTATGATAATAATAATAATAGTAATATTACTAATAGCCTTATTCTTAAGGATCCTGGTTTACCATATGGTTTAATAAACGTAGTTAAGACAGGGGTAGGCAAACATATTGAGAAATGAATAAGAACATTTTTGACTCATCTAGTTGAACTACTCGCATTATAACACTGATGAAGTCTGACGTTTGACATTTGTAGTAACTGTCGCCTGATGACAAATACACGGTTAGCTACTGTAAATCTATGCCAGTAAAGAATCTGTTTGAAATTCACTCTTAAGATGCATATTTGCAGATTGCTGTAAACAGTATCCAATGAACACACTGCAATTATTACTTCATACAGAATGGTTAGCTCTAAGTATCTCTCTACAAGGTTGGCACTTTCATCTGGTAAATTTCACAAAGCTACAAATCAGATTATCGTCGGGCTCGAAGTCTTTGAGTTTTATGTAGCATTAGTGTCTTGAAATAGTCCTGGAGAAACACCATATTCATAATATATTTAAATACGGATTTTGTATTTAGAGCTTACCACTATCCACCGTGCTGTCGGATACAAAACGACCGTAAAGAACGATAGTATAGTCTCACAAATTTATCATGAAAATAAAGTTCCAAAACCAGACAAATTAGGTAACAATGTCTGAGCAAATAGGCGTATTCAGTCACAATCCAACTCAATCGAAATTCCATGAAGTTGATAGCATCAACAGAAGAAGAAAACTTACGTTCTTTCAAAAATGAGACATTACATGATAAACTGATAATGAAGTACATATGGGTTACTATGTATTGTAGTCTCCACATTATTGAAAGACCACTTTATTAAGTCAGTCAAGAAGAATAAGTAACTTATTAGAAATGAATTACGAAATATTATTTTAGATATCATGATTAAATAATCAGTTGAATATTGTGTTCGTGTTGATTGTATATTGTGTCAGATGCCATCTTCCTGTCTCACCAATTACGTGTGGTGCACGCTCTCATATTTAAGTGTTTTGCGTTATCTCTTGTCTATATTGAGGCTTAATTCTACTTGCAGAGGCCACTGATACATTGACCACCATCTGCATTTGTTGCTGAGTGTGATGGAGAGAAGGGCTAGGTCATTCGCAAAGTTCAATTTATCTAGCTCCATCAAAGTCTTTCAATGTATTCCGTGCTTCTCCCAAGACATTACAGTTTTCATAATCCAGTGAGCCACCAGAAAAAGAGAGAAGGAGGTAGTAAGCGAACCCATCTGACACAAATTTGCAATTAGAATTATTCTGAAGGCTGCATTGCAGAATTTTTAATGAAGTTGACTATCGTCTCAGATATAGGATAGTGTTATAGAAGGCTTCATTATGTTTGCGTGTCGACTATGTTGAATGCTTTCTCATAATCAAGAAAGTTGACGTGAATGGCTGAGTTCCACTTCACTGAGTGTCCAACAGTGATTCGTAGTGTCGTGATTTGGTCATTCTTTATAGATATCGCAATTTTTATCTCAAAGTTGGTTGGTGAAAATTTCATTTGGTTTACAGACGATTTTTCCTCATACTGAAATCGATATCTCTGTAGCTCTCAGACTTACTACAATCATCTTCTCTTGATGTCTTGATGAGGTATTCTTGTTTATAGTCAACTGGTTGGTGTTAAGGTATTCGATTCCTCAAGAATATAACTATTTAGAAATCATACGTAACACTGTCTATTAATAATAATAACAGCTTCAATTACTTGATAGCCTATTATGTAATCAATAATAGTTAAATAACAAAAGTATAGACACATTTTAACCTCGGTTATCCTTAGCTTATGCTCCACATGGGGTAACAGGCACTGACTGATTAAGTGAGTGAGCGTTTGCTTGATTTAGTGAGTGGGTGACTAAGTGATTGATCCTATACAATTCCAAGTGATTTAATCTTGATAAGAACATTCTTAAACTAGAATTAGGTACTTTTAATTCACTACATTTGAATAGTCTAGCATCATGTCGAATAGTTAATTCAATGTTAAGTCGATAGTGTTCAAATTTCCTCTGTATCTAATTATAGCAAAGTAAAATACAATCTTTATATCATTAGAATGTAGTCGGATGTTGGATTCCGTCTGCCAGTTACAATCCAACTCAAACGATCTTTATGTCACTCTGTAATAATATTGATTATCTCGTTATTAGTAATTTATTTTTAGTGGCGATTTCTAAACTCTAATACATTGACATAAATAGCGGAATACAATTATGAAGTTATTCAATACAGTGAAAATCAACTTTGGTTGAACAAAATAACAATTGATTGTTATTGCTGCGATTTAAGGAACAGTTGACTAGCGATGAAGGCTGAGAAGTATCATTCAAAGGAATAAGTAAATATAAACAACTGTCCGAGAATGATACTTAGGATTTACAGACCAGAAAACGTTATCAAAAAAATTCTGTGGCAGTAAACAATCCAGCCGTCGAAAAAATTCGGAAACGACACAAGGAAGAAATCATCAAACTGCGTCACAAAACAAGCACTAAATTATTAAGGGATTATTGAATTCGACTTAGGATTATAAACGATTAAATAATTGAAAATGTTTAGTGAGCACTTATGAAAATGCTGATGATAAACATCTAAAACTAATTATCCGACTGCTGATAGTCGTAATGTATTAGTGGATAAGAGGAAATGCTGATTCTATTAATCATATATTAAAGCCTTCAGATTGTAGTTTCATGTCTACTTTTATAAATAACTTCAAATCTATACTTCAATTGTACATTCAAACTGCGTCTTATTAGTGTCCACTACGTGGTTATTTCAATCCACACCAAATGGTCAATCTCATAAACCATCCCTTTCATTTGATTGTCTATTGGAATATGAATAATGTGATATACAGTGTGTAGGCTCAATTGGATATTGGTAATTAGATATCAGTATTTCATAGTTATACAACTTCAAGAAAACTGCTATGATTTCACTGTTCAATTAGACAATATAATAATATGAGTGAATTAATCTACAAAAGGCTAACAATATGAGCACATACACATAGTTGAATGCATTTTTGTAGTAGTCATGTGTTAACATTGAAAAATTAATTAGATGTAGACAGACTATGATAAAGTTATCTAGTTATTATTTTGTATTTTAAAAAAACAACAACAATCTATAAGGTAAGTATTTCTTATTAAGAGGAACTTCTGTCGATTCAATATTCTAGTGGTAAAAACAGTGGCAGTTGATGCAGAACCGACTGAGTTCGAGTCCCAGAGTGAAAATCAACATTGGGATGTAGGTACATTCAACTGACGAGTGCCAAATAGAATGTAACGCGTGTTCTGAATTCTACTTGCCAGTCATAATCCAACCTAATTAAGCATTTCGGAGTTATTTCTACTATCGTTATATTCATAATGACACCATAAAATTATAATGTAGGTCAACTACAGTTTGTTTTATCATAATTCAACTAAGAAGAAAAAAACAAAATATTGTTGATAAGAAAACTCATTGAAATTATCTCTATTCTTATTCTTCTTATCAAACTTCATCTTCTTATTTCATTATTATTATTATTATTATTATTATTATTATTATTATTATTATTGTGATTATTTTAATAAAACTTATACAAATGAAACTGAATGAACCACGTTGACTGTAACTGTTTAAGCATCGCTATTAAGCCGGATAGAATGAGTGGATCATACTTGTAATTGTGGTGCATTACATTAATTGTAAGCGCACTTCTAGTGATAAGTGATGGTATTAATAATGTATCTAGATGAATCAACAAACGTTCATCTATTTAACTATGTATTTACTACGATTACTATAGCATAATCTAAGGCATTATCCCCTTTTACATCAGAAGATGCACTGGTTAAATCAGCTTACTAATTGTTGTCTCATGCCTTTGTGTTGTGCAATGTTTAAGTGAGAGGTTATCACAAACATGAGTAGATTGTAAAACTTGAAGTTTAAATACACATTATGTCGGCCAACGTTTCACAACAGTTTACAATCAACGTGGTACATTCAGTTTCATTTGTGTAAGTTTTATTTAAATAACCATAATAATCATGATAATGATAATAATGAAGAAATAAGAAGTTTAATAACAAGGATAAGAATAGAGATAATTTTAGTGAGTTTTCTTATCAACAATATTTTGTGTTATTTTTTCTTAGTTAAATTATGATAAAACAAACTATAGTTGACCTACATTATAATTTTATGGTGTGATTATGAATATAACGATAGTAGAAATAACTCCGAAATGCTTAATTAGGTTGGATTACGACTGGCAAGTAAAAATTCAGAACACGCGTTACATTCTATTTGGCACTCGTCAGTTGAATGTACCTACATCCCAATGTTGATTTTCACTCTGGGACTCGAACTCAGTCGGTTCTGCATCAACTGCCACTGTTTTTACCACTAGAATATTGAATCGACAGAAGTTCCTCTTAATAAGAAATACTTACCTTATAGATTGTTGTTGTTTTTTTAAAATACAAAATAATAACTAGATAACTTTATCATAGTCTGTCTACATCTAATTAATTTTTCAATGTTAACACATGACTACTACAAAAATGCATTCAACTATGTGTATGTGCTCATATTGTTAGCCTTTTGTAGATTAATTCACTCATATTATTATATTGTCTAATTGAATAGTGAAATCATAGCAGTTTTCTTTAGGTTGTATAACTATGAAATACTGATATCTAATTACCAATATCCAATTGAGCCTACACACTGTATATCACATTATTCCTATTCCAATAGACAATCAAGTGAAAGGGATGGTTTATGAGATTGACCATTTGGTGTGGATTGAAATAACCACGTAGTGGACACTAATAAGAAGCAGTTTGAATGTACAATAGAAGTATAGATTTCGAATTATTTATAAAAGTAGATATGAAACTACAATATGTAGACTTTATATCATCACAAATAGAATCAGCATTTTCTACTGTTTTCTAACACATTAACAGCACCAACACATAGTTACCTAATTATTAAATTTCTATATTCCACTTTTGAGATGAATTCTTAGTTAGTGTACAGAACTTATTATTGGATTTTGCTAATTTTCGTCGCTTGTGATAAATCAATCTTGTGTTTTTTGAGCAGCATTCTGATGATTTATACGTTTTGGATGTGAAACTTTGCCACTAGGCATGGACGATATTTTTAGTTTGGATTTTTTAGTAACGGATGTTTTCGGAACTTTGGTCGTGTTTTCTGGGCTATTTATTTGGCTATACGCGTGTTTGGAATAGAGTACTTGTTAAGTATGGTTAATCGATTGATGAAGTAGGAAATTTTCATCATCTGAAGTGGTTAGGATATGTCTTACGTCTATCCAGCCACCACCTACTTTGAGAAACAATGCTGTCTGGTGTAGGAATAGTCTGATAGAAATCTAGGGGCGGTCATATCAAAGCATGACACCAGTCCATGAAGTCATTGGCAATCAGGTTGAGCTATGTTCATAGATGCTGACTACCTGGTTGGGGTCCTCCTAACGATCGTAACCACTAGTTAGAGACTTCGGGTGTCATAACTCAAAATCGTTGGGAAAGGTGTACGTGTTTTTATTAGGTGTCCTTTTTCCGAATTCTAATATATTGAATTGATCGTAATTATGTTTACTGAATTATATTTTCCTAAATCATATCTTTAATCTCTAATCCTTGCCATCAATAATGACTCTGTTACTACCTCTACTATTTTGAAATTTCGTACGACAATTTTGTCTCTATCTGATAATTCAGGCATAGTAACTTGAACTGATGTACTTACGTAAGTTCTACCTCGCTATTGACTAACTGACTGACAGATTTCGCACGCCTGCTTTCATGATTTGCTGCCGCCTGTCTAATATGTGTGTTCACATTCCTACTCAATAGAAAGTAATGTAGTTGACAGCATCGAAAGAAGGAGGAAACTTACTTTCTTTTAAAAATGAGACATTGCATGATAAACTGATAATGAAGTACATATGAGTTACTATGTATTGTAGTCTCCACATTATTGAAAGAACACTTCATTAAGTGAGTCAAGAAGAATAAGTAACTTATTAGAAATGAATTTCGAATTATCATTTCATACATCACGATTAAATAATCAGCTAAACGTTTTGTTCCTGTTAATTGCACATTCTGTCAGATGCCATCATTCTGTCTCACCTATTATCTGTTATTATCACTCTTCAAGCATGGAAGTAGTTGTCGTTGTTCTGTATTGATGCTAATATTCTACTTGGTTTACTATGATATCTGAGCTTGAAAGCATGTATGCATGATCAACATAGAATTTGGCACATACGTGCATCGATTCAAGTCGTCTTTCGCTAAAGATGCAGCAAGGTTAACACTATTTTAGCGAAAATTTCTTCAGTGAGAATAGTAACTGAAACAAAGTGTCGACATATGCAATATGGTTCAACTGGAAAGAAGTAGAGAGTAGAAAGCCATGAAATAATTTAGAGACCACTATAGATGGAAAGATGAAGTGTGAATTCACCTGAACCACTATAACTTACTTTCAGTCAGCTCACCCACAATTTCCAATCACTGGTTACGGTACTTACGCGGATCTCAACCAGATAATCTGCATCTTTTGACGCAACTCAAACCAGTAGTCAGTGACTCCATGGATTGATACTGATGATTCGGTTTGTCCTTTACTCACTGTCCTACACAAACTAATGTATTAAACGAGGGAATAATCTTTTGCTAATTCAAAATGTGCTTCTTTCTTCAGCTGATTGCTAAGAGTATCAGGGCGAATTGACAATACGTTAAGAATATCTAATTGTTATTAAAGCCATTTGCAAATATACACCCTTCAGTCGTTCCGTAATCATCATTACATTGATTTACTCCAATTAGGATTTGATAGCAAGCTTATCATCAGATGGTCTATCGCTCACCGTGAGCATAATTCAGAACAGTATGTGTGTACAAGTTATTGTAAGATGAAACGACACACGAGGTGCATACCTTCCTTCTTCCACAACAATTCCAAAATTAGTTCACTTACAATAACTCACATGACAATTTCATACCCTGTATACAATCGGAAATTCATAATCAATTTGATCTTTCATTCACAAATCGTTTTTGTTTCTTGCCTGTATTTTAGTTGGTTTGTTCACTATTACAGTACGTTATTGATGATAGTGCCTGACCAACTAATCTGGAGTATCTTATTCGAAAAACTGTTTGCGACTGCCTCATTACTGAGAAATATACTCTATATATTTAAAAAAGGAAGCAAATGATTAATTTACTTGGCAAAACGTGATGTAAAATTGTTCATGTTGTAAATTCAGCATATTTTTCTGTTGTTTCAGGTAGATGATAGTAATCCATGATATTTGACATTATCATAATGCATTTGATTGCTAAGAAGAGGAGAAACTAGTTTCTTTACATGTAATTATCCTCAATTTCGCTATTTTTTTATTTAATTGTAAAATAAGCGGTAACCGGTACTACTCTTCATTTCCTCCGCTTGCACCTTGTTTATTGTTATTGGTTGTAATATCATTTTAGTATGCTAATTACTCTAATTTCTACAAGGTTGCTTTTATAACTATATATACAGAGTTGGATTATAATAGAATCGAATCTTCGTAGTGCTGCGTTTACGTCTTCTTGATTTTGTCTTGGGGTGAGTAATCAGTGTCGAGTTGTTGGTCACGGTTGCGAGTATTAGTTGGCGCAGACAAGTCCCAGATTAGAGTTGCGGTTAGTTTTTGTATGGCAGTAGGCGTTATATTGCGACATAACATTGATTGAAATTCTACATGACTGTAGCTACCGTAATTAAGGCTAGATATGTATAATACATCTAGTATTTATTCACACATCTAAATAGCATTATTTATGTTTTAATAGGGTTTTATTTTGCACAAGTTGAACGTCATCCAAGTTCAATTTCCATCAATATGACATTTTTGTACACTTCAGTGGATAGAACTGTGGCGACAGTTTCACATTTACGGTGTGACAGACAACAGTTGATTCCCGATGGTTTCAGTAATATTACGTTAACTGATAACGATATGACAGAAACACCTTAGATGATGACTAATCAATCAATCATTGTAATTTTATTTGATTAGACAATTTAAGCAAAAGTGATGTATTTCAACAAACTGGTTGGATATTCATGCATCATCTACATAATCACTTGTAAATGTTATCGATATGATCAACTATCATTTGTCTAATTGACTTGTACAAATGCCAGTGAACTTCTTCAGTATACCCCTTCACTCAATAGTGAAAACATGGTAAACGGAAATGTTGATTTTGTTTAATGAATCGATTTTTCAGATACCAACGGTATAGGCACGATAGCTCGGAAATTGGAAACAGAGATTCCAAGCTGCAATGGTTTCTAAAGTAAGTATTAAATGAGATAATTCCATTTAGTGAAATCTAAAATGATATTTTACAGTATATTATTAATGAAATAAATAAGCATATCATCATCGACATCATTGTCTCACCTTTACTAGTAACAGTTGTCAGTATATTTCAGAAGTAAAACTAATACCATATACCGATATATCAAATAGATAATTAACTTTACAACAACTTGTGGGCACTCAATTAAATTCCGTTAAAATTATATTTTCGCTAAATAATACAAAGTCAAATATTCTCCTTCCCCCAACTTCTTTATCTGTTTACAAGTGTTTGTGAAGTACTATCATATATCATTGAAGAACATGCCAAAAGTTTTAAGTTTCAATGCCCATTACGATGGCCAAATATCTACATAGAAATTAGCACGTATCACGTTTCCGGTTATATTCATAATGTGAATAAACTAAATGACACAATTGAGCAGGATAGTATGCATTCGAGAGTGATATTGCGGAATTCAAGAAGTGCTGGGTGGAAGTCAATGTCACCAGTTTTGAGTACATTAGCTGGTATGGCGTCAGGGATCAAAGTAGATGATTGTTTTAGCATAGTGATGGTCCTGGTGGTATTTTCTCTGTTAAATGTTATGTCCTCGATTTTGCATGATAGTGGCCTAGTGAGTTCGATCCCATTTATGTGGCTTTTCATGGTGAGTGTGGTGCTTACTGAATAAATTATCTATACTGCTATAGAGAGGAAAGTTTTCACCCCTTATCTTACAGTTTACTTTGCTTTATCAACTTCTATGTCATCATGGTTTCCAAAGATGTAAGTTAACGGAACTAGATCACTCAAGATAGATTGTATTTCGGTAAATGCTAATTGAACATCTCTGACTTTGCTTTTATAGTCAGCAATGTCACTGTTTAGATCAGTCAGATTGATGATATTGACAAATGGGTAAGATAGTCTCTCATCTGCGGTTTAGTGGAAAATAGGTCATGTGCAATAGATTCAGGGTTTTTGAAAGAACGGCTATCAAACTTGGACCTTTTAGCCTTGTTTCGAGCCATGTTCAAATAGGATCTTATTAAATAGTTAGGTGGTGTGCGTATACTGTAATTTTAGTAGTCGTGTCCTAAAGACGAAAGTTAGACTTTACTGTGAGGTTCTATTTTATTAAGTAGTGGTAAGTATGAAACAAGGGTTATTGTTATTTGCGTGAAAATGTGTTAGCACGAGTAAAAGCGTAAAGCCAAGTTCAGACTAACCACTGTTACCTAACGACGGCCGCCTTTTCCATTTCGCTCGCCTTCGTTATCCACCACTGCTTTCGATTGTTTCGCAGACATTTTGATTGTTTAAATGTTATGAATTGTTAAGAAGAGAAGAAACTACATAATTTTCATGTGATTCTGCTATTTTTTATTTAATTGTAAAGTGAGCGGTAACCGGTACTGCTCTTCATTTTCTTCGCTGGACCTTGTTAACTGTGATTGGTTGTTATGTCATTTTAGTATGCTAATTACTCGGTTTTTCCGAAGGTTGTTTTCGTAACTATATATACAGACTTGAATTATAATAGAATCAAATCTTCGTAGTGCTGCGTTTGTGTCTTCTTGATTTTGTCTTGGGGTGAGTAATCAGTGTCGATTCGTTGGTCACGGTTGCGAGATCAGTTGGCGCAGATTAGATTCCGATTAGCGTTGCGGTTAGTTCGTGCATAGCAGTAGGCGTTATTTATATTATTATAATTCCGTCATAACAATTGGCGACGGGTGATGGTAACTGTGGATCCTACTAAAATGGATTCGTTGTTGGATGAACAACTTATAATAATAATAATATTAATAGTTTATTCTCAGGTAGCATTTTGTACATGAGAGCATACCAGTTTACAGGCATGATCAGAATGATATAGATTGTTTTTAACTGGGAATATATAGAGAGTCATTTTTATGAAAGTCATGCTATATGAAGACATTAATTAATATTTATACAGTCAACTATAACAAGGTCCAGAGTTTGCAGTGTTAAGGAATTAGAGATGTGTTATGTACTGTAGAACTCTTCCAGCATGCGTTCGCGCGTTTATTGACTGTGGTGCTGTAATCACAGAAAATGGCTGTGTGTAAGCAGAATGGATCATAGAGACTATCCAGAAACTTGAAAACACTGAGTATTTGATATTAGGTTAAAAGAGCCAATTTATGTGGGTTGGTGTAGCACGTTGAGTTGTTGATGCGTTAATTTCGTTCTTAACTATCGTTGGGAGTAAGTCGCATAAAGAAGACCAATTCCATAGGAGAGCAGATCGCAAACTCGGGTCGACAGTGATATAGAGGAATATATGAAACAGAAAGAATATAAACGAATTTTTAATTAGTGAAAGCAAAATAATCAGTATTAAACCAGATTTTTTTTCCGTCGCTTTTTTTTTATTTTTTAGTCACTATGTAGTGTTTGTAGTTTTAGAGCCTTAATAAGCCATTGCTGGTTGAATCAACGTTAAGTGGTAAGTCGTCAACGAATTTGTATAAGTCTATAGATTCTAGGTATGTGGTGATTAGTCGTTTGAACCTTAGGATAGAGTCAGTAGTGCGAATATTTTGTGGTAGCTTATTCCAGAGTTTGCTGTAGAGTACAATGAAGAACTTATAGCGTTGTTGTGCTTGGTATTTATTAATAAGTAATGTTGCCTCGTAGTTTCGAAGATCGTATCTAGGCGTTTGGTTCCATTGAGGAGAGTAGGCTGAGTATGATATTCCGGTGATAATTTTATAAAAAAATATTAAGTTATGTCGTAGTCGGCGATGACTCAAGGGTTCCAAGGAGAGTGTTTTACATCTAGTCGTGTAATTGATGTTGCTGTTAGTTCCTAGAATTCGACGTGTAAAACTTCTTTGTACGCTTTCTATACGTGTTCTGTCTATGCTATTCATGCTCGAGAAGATAAATGAGCAGTACTCGAGAGTAGGTCTTACACATATCTTAAACAAAGTAAGTTTAGCCTCTCTTGTGAAGAAGTTTTTAAGAAGGAAGCCTGTTAATTTTCTAGTTTTCGAGACTATAGAGGAGGCATGCTCTGTGAACTTCAAGTTACCTGAGTATTTGATGCCCAAGTCGCTTGTTGATTGGAGTATTTGGACTTTAGACCCATTTAGATAAAACGTGAACTGGGGGTTATGGTTGCCTATGTGCATGATTCCACATTTACTATGGTTAAGTGGTAGTTGCCATTTTTGGCTCCAGGCAGTTAGTCTATCAAGGTCCTTTTGAATTAGTGTCATGTCTTCTGAAACATCCGGTGTATAGCTATATACTATCTTGAGATCATCCGCATATAAATACGGTCGACCATGTTTTATAACGTTAATTATGTCATTTATGTAAATGATGAACAATAAAGGACCCAGTACACTTCCTTATATTACGCCGCTAGTAATTGGTTTAGGTAATGAGAGGCTATAATTATACTTTACTGTTTGCTGTCTTCCTTCTAGGAAAGATGCAAACCATGAGTGAAGTGGGTCTTTGACCCCGTATGACTTTAGCTTAATGAGTAGTCGTTTATGCGGGACTTTGTCAAAGGCCTTACTGAAGTCGAGAAATAAAGCGGATACTAGAAATCTTTTGTCTCGATGCGTAGTTATGTCATCTAGATAGTCTAGCATGCATGTGTCACAAGACCTAGTTTTTAAGAATCCATGTTGGGAGGGGGAGAGCAGTTCGTTCTTAAGTAGATAACGGAGTAATTCCACCTTGATTATTTTTTCCATTACTCTTGATACAACAGAGGTAAGGTTGATAGGTCGGTAGTTTTCTATATTTCCTACAGGTCCGGATTTAAACTTGGGAATGACACATGTAGTTTTCTGTAAGGTAGGGTAGCATGCAGTGGAGAGTGATATTGTAAATAGTTTAAGAAGTGCCAGGTGGAAGTCAGCACCACCATATTTGAGTACATTGGCTGGTATACCATCAGGGCCCAAGGCGTTTGAGTGCTTTAGCGTAGTGATAGCCTTCATAATATTTTCTATAGTGAAAGTTATCTCCCTTATTTCGCATGGTAGTGGCGTAATAGGTTCGTTCCCATCTATGCGGTTTTCGACGGTATGTGTAGTGGTAAAGTGCTCATTGAATTAATCAGCTATATGGCAAGGGTCATCATATATTTTATTGCCACAGATAAAGAGGTTTCCACCCTTTATCTTAGTGCTACTGATTTTGTTCCGGAGGGTCTTGAGAAGTCTTGTAGGATTATTTTGTATGGTAGCCTGTTTTTCTAGTGCGATTTCCATCTGTATACGGTCCGCCTCAGCCTTAATATATATTTCTTTCATAGTTATAAGAGAGGAAAAATCTTTAAACTTGTAGAATTTAGATGCATGTCTACGTAGGCTTCTTCTTGCAGTAGTGGTGATAAGCATGCATTTTGGGTTTAGTATATCTTATAGGTGCAACTATGTCAAGCGTATTGTAAGTGTTGTAGTAGAGTATATCAGTCAGCTTATCAGCATCATTTTCCATGAAATAGTTGTTCCAGTCAAGGCGTCTGAAGTAAGCCATAAAGCTCGTCCAGTTATTCTTGTGGAGGGGTCTGCTGGGTATTGTAACCGGATATTTATACTTTGTAGTTCCTAAGTTGAAGTTGCACATGACGATATTGTGGTCACTACCTGGGAATTGTTTTCCTGTATGGACGGTACATGGGGTGAGTTCATGTGTAAAAACTAAATCCAAAGTGTTTTTGTATCTGGTAGGGCTACGAACATACTGTGACCAGCCACCAAGCTCTAGACTTTCCATAAGTAAGTCATAGCGCTTCGGTGCCTTGGCGGGAGACCATGAGATATCAGGCATATTAAAGTCTCCACAAATAACCTTGCCTGTAAAGGGTAGGGCAGAAGCCAGTGTAAAAATATCTGACAGTAAGGTTATATCCTCTGTTGATGGGTTAGGGTGGTGGTATACACAGCCGAATAAGTAAGAATCTGAGAAAGTAGGTCTTAAAACAATCGACACTGAGTCTTGTAATTTATTTAGGCCTGCTGTATCAAACAGAAGTGAGTTTAATTTCGAGTTAACATATATGAGGCAACCTCCTCCACGTCCATGTAGCCTGTCACTACGATACAGTTTATAATTATCTACAGATATACTTAGATCAGAGACACAAGGAGTAGTCCATGCCTCAGTTACCATAATAATTGAGGGTTGGAAGATTGATGCAAGCAGAGCTAAGTCGATCATTTTGTTGCATACTGATCGTGCGTTTAATAGGCAAAGATTGAGCGAGTGGCCAATAAGGTTGAAGTAGTTTAAAGCATCAAGGATGAAGGGGTCAGACTTAGAATTTAGGATGAGATTTTGATTTGGAATTAATTGTCGAGCTTCACATTGTTCAGATACTAAGGGGTAGATATTGGGTGACTGCTTTATAAGATTAGTGTTTCGGTCGTCACTGCGATCGTTGTTCTTCAGGCACAATGTGCTTGAGGTAAGAAAAGACAGGTTGCTATTAGACTGTTTACTTAGTAGTGGCAGAACTGGAGATTGGGGGTGTTTGGTCTCGTTACTAGTTGTTGACTTAGTAACGGCTGCAGGGGCAGTGAGTATTGATGGAAAGGGTTGTGAATAGCCGTGTGAGGATACTCTAAAAATGATTCGGGTGTGCAAACGAGACATAGGGATCATAGTAGTTTGGTAATGAGCTATGGGGTGCAGCCAAGTAGTTGTAGTTAAAGCCATCCATTATAGGAAAGTATTCAGATCGTAAGTTATCATGTCTGAGAGAGCTATTATATTGATGAAGCGGGTAATTTCCTAAGTTAAAATTATTCTTCCCAGTATCTGTTTGGGATAGTAATGGTACGGGGAGAGGAAGAAGGCTTTTCCGCCCTGAGTCATCCTTCTGGATCATTGGCACATGATGCCATGGTGCATTTGCATGTGTCATCCTACTGTTGTTGAAGTATTTTCGAGGGGGAACAAACTTAGGGTGAGAGGAGAAAAATCGCTTGTTTCTGTTCAAAGCATTGACCCTCAAATCTAGTGGTACGGGTGTATCGTGCCAAATGGTTTGGCGTTTGTGATTAACTTTATTTCTATGAATGTTAGAGGTAAGGCTATGCTGGGCCTTATCGATAGGGAGGACATTACGTGTGTTGTAATGATAGGGCATGAATTTTGTTTTCAGTTTAACGGTAGGGTGGTGGGTTAAATCGTGTGGTGGTAGTTTGTTCATCTCTTTATTTTGAGGGGTAAATATACCCCCCTTGGGAGTGATGTCTAAATCTACTAGATGGTTGCTATTTTTTTTGGCTGTGAGAGATATTGTTGTATGTGTGTCTATACCAGGAGGGGTTGTGGGTGTGGATGGGCTGAATGGCTCCTCAGTTTCTAGGTTGGTAGGTAGAGCAGGTAGTCTTGGTGGTGTTGTACTACTACTATGGTGCGTTGTTGGGTATGTTTTGGGTAAGTCGTTAAGAGTGGTTTCTTCTAGCTTAGGATCTTTCATGTTGGGAGCAGCGGTACCGTAATGGTTGAGGGATTTACGTTGCATAGGCGTTTTATCAGCAACTATTAGTATGTTTTTGAAGTTGCTACCAGATCTAATATAGTTAACCGAATTTATAAATCGCTTGCAATCTAAAGTGGATGCGAAATTGAATAGAATTGAGCAGCTAGTCTGCCAGTCTTTTTTACGTAGTCTAGTACATTCGCATGGAATCTGTGTCAAGCCACTAGTTTTTAATAGGATTGCTTTAACTTTTTTAAGTGGAGAATTCTCTGGAACATTGTAGACAATGGCTTTGTGAAGCGAGGTGAGTCGCTTTACAACTTCTGCCGCAACGAAATCAAGAAATGTTTCGGCATGCTTTGCCTTATCGATTTCAATGTCATCATGCTTTCCAAGCAAGTAGGTTAACGGGGCTATTTCACTTAGCATAGACTGTACCTTGGTAAAAGCTAACTGGACATCTTCGACTTTGCTTTTATAGTCGGCAATGTCAGCGCTTAGATCTGTCAGATTGATTGCCTTGATAAGTGGTGTACGATTGTCTATTATCTGTAGTTCAGTGGCGAATAGGTCATTAGGAGATTTGTGGTTTTTAGGGGAACGGGTATCAAGCTTAGACCTAATGAAGATTTTCATGAGCCTGAAATCTAATCTTGAATCATTCTCGAATGTTCCTGTCCCCAACTCTGCACTTTCAATTGATGGAATTATTAATAGTATTGCTGAATTTAATTATGATCCAGAAGCTAATGTTACTTTTGATACTTGGTTCCGGAGATATGAAGATTTGTTTACGTATGATTTAGCTTCTCAGGACGATGCATGGAAAGTTCGCCTACTTCTCAGAAAGCTTGGTGCAGCAGAACTTGACAAGTAGTGCAACCTAATTTTACCTCAAAATCCTCGAGACAGAACATTCTCTGAAACCTGCTCAACTCTCAGTCAACACTTTGGTGACAATTCTTCTCTATTCAATATTAGATATCGTTGCCTAAAATTAAAAATGAATGAATCAGATGATTTCTTAACGCATGTTGGAGTTGTAAACAGAGAATGTCAACGGTTTAAATTGAAAGACCTGTCAGAGAACCAATTTAAATCGTTAACACTCATCTGCAGCCTACAGTCAGAAACATTTGCTGATATTTGAACGCGATTGCTATACCGTCTTGACCAAGGACTAACATTGACTCTCAATGACTTTGCCGCAGAATTTCAACGACTGACCAACTTAAAGCATGATACTACACTTGTCCAGTCTGGTGGTAATGGTGTAATTGAAGTTCACGCGGTTCTTCGAAAACCTATTTCTCATCAAGTTACTCCAGCAACCACCTCAACTTATTGTGACAAACCAGCCGATACGAAGTAAATTGCTACCCCCCCCATCCAGATGCTGGAACTGTGGTGCATGGCATTTTGCCAAGTTCTGTCCATTTGAGAACTATCGCTGCAGAAAGTGCAACATGCTGGGACACAAAGAAACTTCGTGAAGGCAGAAAGACTCACGCACTCGGTCACGTTCTAGAAGAAGATTCCGTTCACCCAGTAAGCCGGCTGAGTCACTTTCAGTATCCACCCTGAATCACGCTCCCCAGAGACCAGCCAGAAAGTATTTTTCTGTTCAGATAAATGGTCATACGGTAAGCCTTCAACTTGACACAGCATCTGATATTACTATTATTTCTGGAAAAACATGGATTAAGATTTGGAAACCTGTACTATGCGCTACAGAACAACTCGCCATAAGTGCATAAGGCGGTCGTTTGGTGATTATCAGCGAAATCTTATGCTTAGTGACATTCAACGGTATAACCACGTATGGAGTATGTTATGTGGTTAACAATAATCTTAACTTGTTGGGGTTAGATTGGTTTGCTGCCCTTAAACTAGATGCTGTTCCACTAAGCACCGTATGCCACCGCATCGTAAGAATGAAAGACGAGAAAAATTTCATGAAGCTTCTAAAGGAATTCGACAAAGTATTTACAAAAGGTTTAGGATGTTGTACCACAATGAAAGCTTCTCTTTGCTTGACACCGAATGCTTCCCCAGTCTTCCGTCCCAGAAGATCAGTCTCATATACTTCGCTACCAGAAGTCGACGCAGAACTTTAACGCTTAGAGAAGCAAAGTGTTTTTATACCAGTATCATTCCCGGCCTTGACAGCCCCAATAGTCATTGTAAAGAAACCTTACGGTACACTACGCATCTGCGCCGATATTTCGACTGGTCTGTATACTGCCCCAGAATAAACACCACTATCCTTTACCGGCTCCGGACGATTTGTTTACTATTCTAAACGGCGGTAGTTGTTTTGCCAAACTAGACCTGGCAGATGCTTATTTGTAAGTCGAGGTTGAACCAGCGTGCCGTGAATTACTCACAATAAATACGCATCGGGGACTTTTTCAGTACACAAGACTACCGTTTGGAGTCAAAAATGCACCAGCTATTTTCCAGTAATCTTAACCCGCCATACCGGAGTGGCCGTGTATTTAGACGACATACTCGTTGCCGCAGAATCACCAAAGGTACTGTACAATCGACTTGCGACTGTACTGAAACGAATCCAAAACCATGGATCCCGCCATCGTGCAGAGAAATGTCAGTTTTGCCTTATATCTGTGAAAGATTAGGGAATTATATTCGACAGATCACGTCGTCGTCCAGATCCAGAAAACATTGAAGCCATTCAAAAAATGCTTGCACCCTACGATGTACCTGCTCTGCGATCCTTTCTAGGACTCATAAGTTACTACTCAGCATTTTTACCATCCTTGCATTAAAATCGAGCACCGCTGAACCATCTGCTGGGGAAAAATGTTAAGTGGAACTGGACACAGCAGTGCCAAACAGCCCTCGAAGGTTTGAAAACGCTCCTTACATCTAATCTTTTATTGACGCATTATGATCCAAAAGTGCCGATTATTGTTGCTGCGGACGCATCTGCATATGGTGTAGGTGCAGTTATCTTGCATAAATTTCCAAATGGAAATGGGAAAGCCATAATGCACGCTTCAAGAACGCTGACACCTACTAAAAAGCGCTATAGTCAAATTGAGAAGGAAGCTTTGGTTATCGTTTTTGCAGTACGGCGATTCCATATGATGGTGTATGGACGACACTTCACAATACTAACTGATCACAAACCCCTGCTGGCAGTCTATGGGTCGAAAGCTGGAGTACCAGTGCATTCCGCTAATCAGTTACAACGTTGGGCATTGACGCTGCTCGGATATGATTTTGATATACAATACAAGAAAAGTGGGGATTTCGGTCAAGCAGATGCCCAATCTCTACTCATAAGCACCTATCCTACGACGAGCGAAGAGTCGGTGATTACCACCATCGATAAATGAGATTACGCTAAAGAAAGTTTCATTCATGCTGTGAGAGCACTTCCTGTTACCACACAGCAAGTTGCTGAATTCACAAGAAGAGACAAAACGATTCAACGAGCAATCTAAAACATGCAGCACAAATGGCCACGCTCTTTAGATAAAAAACTGAGACAGCTATATCAATGTCGACAAGCCCTGTACCTAGTAGAAGGATGCCTTATGTTTGGGGATCGAGTGGTGATACCATGTGAGTTACGTCGAGTAGTACTCAAGCAGTTTCACGCAGGACACTCTGAAACAGCTCGAATGAATTCAGTGGCACGGAGCTATGCATACTGGCCGAAACTGGACGCCCAGATTGAAGACTTGGTGAGGAAGTGTGACCGCTGTCAGCAAGCATCGAAAAACCCACCGATGGTTGAACAAGTAAGCTGGCCAGTTCCTGCAAGACCATGGAGCAGAGTGCATTTAAATTTTGCCGGACCTATGTCAGGAGTCTACTACTTGGTGTTAGTAGACGCATATTCGAAATGGCCAGAGATCCATCCTGTAGTTCTTCCGACTACGCAGAAAACCCTGCAAATATTGAGGAAGATATTTACGTGTCATGAGTTCCCAGGGACACTATTCACCGATAACGGGTCCCAATTTCGTCACAAATTTTCAGTGATTTCTGTCGAGAAAACGCCATCACACATATTCGCTCCCCACCGTACCATTTACAATCAAATGGACAAGCAAAATGATTTGTGGATACTTTCAAAAGTGCTATACTAAAGGCAAAGGGGGAGGGGAGCCTAGCAGAAATTATTCAGCGTTTTCTACTTGTATACAGAAGTACCCCAAACAACAGTGCTCCCGAACAGAAATCACCAGCAGAAGCACTTATGGGACGGAAACTAAAAACGATAAATGAGGTAATGAAACCGGCAAAAGTGAAAAGCAAGGAAGATGACATCTATAGAAACGGGACGCAGGTGTACGTGAGGAACTACAGATCGGGAAACGAGAAATGGAAAAACGGAGTAATTAAAGGTAAAAGAGGAAAGGTGATATATGAAGTGGCAGTAGAAGGACAAATATGGATTCGACATCGCAATCAGCTACGCAGAAGGTTTGGTGGAGGAAAAGCGAATGAACCGAACCTTGCACTTCAACTTCTTCTTGACACTTTCAAGCTACCCACCGAAAAAACCAACAATGATTGAAGCAAACAACGAGAAAAGAACATCTGCAGAAAAACAGTCAATAAGACGCAGTGAAAGGGAACAAAAAGCCACATTAAGGTCCCAAGAAAGTGAACTTTTCTCAAAAAGGGAGGTGGTAAGAAGAGAAGAAACTAGTTAATTTTCATGTAATTATCCTCAATCTTGCTATTTTTTTATTTAATTGTAAAAATAAGCGGTAACCGGTACTACTCTTCATTTCCTCCGCTTGGACCTTGTTTATTGTTATTGGTTGTAATATCATTTTAGTATGCTAATTACTCTAATTTCTACAAGGTCGCTTTTGTAACTATATATACAGAGTTGGATTATAATAGAATCGAATCTTCGTAGTGCTGCGTTTGCGTCTTCTTGATTTTGTCTTGGGGTGAGTAATCAGTTATCGGGTTGTTGGTCACGGTTACGAGTATTAGTTGGCGCAGACGAGTTTCCGATTAAAGTTGCGGTTAGTTTTTGTATGGCAGTAGGCGTTATATTGCGACATAACATCGATTGAAATTCTACATGAATGTAGCTACCGTAATTAGGGCTAGATATGTATAATACATACAGTATTTATTCACACATCTAAATAGCATTACTTATGTTTTTATAAGGTTATATTTTGCACAAGTTATTCGTCATCCAAGGTTCAATCTCCAGCAGTATGACATTTTTGTAAACTTCAGTGGATGGAACTGTGGCGACAGTTTCACATTCACGGTGTGACAGACAACAGTTGATTCCTGATGGTTTCAGTAATAACACGTTAACTGATAACGATATGACAGAAACACCTTAGATGATGACTAATCAACCAATCTAATTCTAATTAATTGGTCAGTCAGTCAGTCAGTCAGTTACAACGTAGAACTTTGTACATGCGTACATCAGTTCAAGTTGCCATGCCTCAATTAGCAGATTAAGATTAAATTGTCGGACCAAATCCCAGAGTAGGGGAGGTAGTAACAGAGTAAGTACTAATGGAAAGGCATAGAGATCAGAGATAAGATTTGAGATAAAAATTGATTCAGTAAAGAGAAAATTATAATAAGCTCAAAATTTAGAATTTGGAGGAAGACAAGCAGTGGATGCACCTGCGCCATTGCAATCGATTTTGAGCCATATCACCTAAAGTCTCTAACCATTTGTTACGATCATCGTGTGGGCCCCATCCAGGTAGTCTGCACCTATTAACATGACTCAACCCGATTGTCAATGACTTCATGGATTGGTGCCATGTTTTCGTTTGGCCACCCCTAGCTTTCTTCCAGCCTATTCCCACACCAGACAACATTGCTCGTCGAGGTAGACGGTGGTCAGGCAAACGCAACACATGTCCTAACCAACTCAGCCGGTGAAGATTCACTACTTCATCGACAGACTTGCCGTATTTACCTAGAACTCTATTCCTAACCCACGCATTGCTTACTCGGTTGTCCCAGCAAACACGAGCAATGTTTCGGAGACATCTATGATCGAATACTAGGAGCCTACGGATATCCTCTAACATTAGAGGCCATGTTTCACATTCATAAAGTAAAACGGATCTGACTGCTGCACAGTAAACGCGTCCTTTTGTCATTAAACGAATGTCTCGCCTACGCCACAAGTGACGCAAGTTGACAAAAGCCGATCGGGTCTTATGTATACGAGCCGAGACTTCATCAGACGCCAGGCCGTCAAGACTGATGAGGCTTCGGAGATAAGTAAAGCGGTTAACACATTCAATAGTTTCACTCCCTATCACTAACTTTGGTGCCGAATTAAGCCAGTCCTGAAGTAACATTTTACATTTGTATGGGGAGAATCGCATCCCAAACATGCTTACGTTCAAGTTTAAGGTAGTCAAAAAATGCTGCATTTTATCAGCATCTTCACTCAGTAGTACTATATCATCTGCATATTCTAAGTCAGTAAGTTTATCTCCTGGAAAGAGGTCAACCCCAGAGAAATCAGACGATGACAATGTTAACTCTAAAAGTATGTCAATGATAAAATTAAATGAAAATGGAGATAGCGGACAACCTTGACGAACACCACTAGAAGTGGTCAATTCCGAAGACAATCTGCCATAAGCTCTAACATGACATGTGGTGTTTGAGTAGAGAGCTTGTATAAGGTTAATGTACTTCTCCGGTACGCCTTTCAATGACAGACATTGCCACATAACCTTACGATCAATAGAGTCAAACGCCGCCTTAAGGTCAAGGAATACAGCTATTGTTGGTCGTCTGAAAGAGTGCCTATGTTCCAGAACCTGCCAAAGTGTGAGCATTTGGTCTATACAACAACGTCCGGGTCTGAAGCCACCTTGGTTTTCTCGAGTTTGCTTTTCGCGAGCTTTAGTTAGACGTCGAAGTATTATTGAAGCTAGTATTTTAGACACTATGTTCGTTAAACTGATTCCTCGGTAATTGTCACACGAGGACTTCTGTCTTTCTTAAAGACCGTAATGGTTAGTGTTCGAGACCAGTCACATGGGATTACGTCTAGTTCCATAATTCTAGCCAAGATCTCAGTTAATCACGCTGCTAAGTCTGGACCACCTTCCTTAAATATCTCAGGGGTCAATCCATCTGGTCCTGCTGCTCTCCCTCGCTTCAAGTTCCCAATAGTCTTCTCAACCCCACTGAGACTTGGGGGACCAATGTTAATTTGCCATTCAGATTGTTTGGGGATGATGGGCAGCAGGGATGACGCCGTGGGCCAGTTGAACTGTTCCCTGAAGTGTTTTGCCCACCGGTCTAATCTTCTGGATTGACAGTGAATAATGAAACCATCTTTTTCGCAGATAGTTTCACTTACAGTTGGGTTCCTGATACCCGTTTCCTTGATAAGTCTGAACAGTTGCCTACTGTTACCTATTGCCTCTGCCTGCTCCATCTCTTTAGCTTTCGCCACCCACCACTGCTCACGATCATTGCGTAAGCTTTTGATTAGTTTGTGTTTAAGTTGTCTTTGTTCCTCATCATGTTCAGAACCAGATGGGATGTGTTGCCGAGTATCTATCAGTTCAGCAGATGCAGCTGAAATCCACTGAGTTTTCCTAACCTTTAGGTCTAGTTTATTAGTAGATATTACTGCTCTTTCGAAAGCTTTTTGGATATCATTCCAGGCTAGCTCAGGTTGAGAACAGTTTACACTGTTTACTAATTGGTTTTTTAGTTGTTCCTGGAATGTATTCTTGACTTTTTCATCATTAAATTGAACTCTGTGGGGGATCCTTGTCGTGGATCTTTTACGTCCAGTGAGTCGCAGACTAATACGCGCTTGCACTAAGGCATGATCTGAGTCTAAACATGTGCCCCAGAACGAGCGACAGTCCTCTATCGAACCCCTCCATCGGTGGCTGATGGCGATGTGATCTAGTTGGGTCCAACGTTGAGACGATTTTGGGGGTCGCCAGGTCAATTACGTAAGCTGTACCCATCCCGAGTTAGCTTGTAATGATATTCAAAAAGCTTTTGAAACAGCACTGATATCTATTAGTAAACTAAATCAAAAGGTAAGAAAACTCAGTAGATTTCAGCTGCGTCTGCTGAACTGATAGATACTTGGCAACACATCCTGTCTGGTTCTGAACATGATGAGCAGCGTAGGCAACTTAAACACAAACTAATCAAAAGCTTACGCAATGATCGTGAGCAGTGGTGGGTGGCGAAAGCTAAAGAGATGGGAAAGGCAGCGGCAATAGGTAACAGTAGGCAACTGTTCAGACTTATCAAGGAAACGGGTATCAGGAACTCAACTGCAAGTGAAACTATCTCCGAAAAAGATGGTTCCATTATTCACTGTCAATCCAGATTAGACAGATGGGCAGAACACTTTAGGGAACAATTCGACTGGCCCACAGCATCATCCCTGCTGCCCACCATCCCCAAACAATCTGAATGGCAAATTAACATTGGTCCCCCAAGTCTCATTGAGGTTGACAAGGCTTTTGGAAAATTAAAGCGAGGGAGAGCGGCAGGACCAGATGGATTGACCCCTGAGATATTTAAGGAAGGTGGTCCAGCTTAAGGAGCCAGATTTACTGAGATCTTGGCTAGAATTTGGTAACTGGACGAAATCTCATCTGACTGGTCTCGAACACTAACCATTCCGGTCCATGAGAAAGGACAGAAGTCCTCGTGTGACAATTACCGAGGAATCAGTTTAACGAACATAGTGTCTAAAATACTAGCTTCAATAATACTTCGACGTCTAACTAAAGCTCGTGAAGAGCAAACTCGAGAAAACCAAGGTGGTTTCATACCCGGACGTGGTTGTATAAACCAAATATTCACACTTTGGCAGGTTGTGGAACATAGGCACACTTTCAGACGCCCAACAATAGCTGTATTCCTTGACCTTAAGGCGGCGTTTGACTCTATTGATCGTAAGGTTATGTGGCAATGTCTGTCATTGAAAGGCGTACCGGAGAAGTACATTAACCTTATACAAGCTCTCTACTCAAACACCACATGTCATGTTAGAGCTTATGGCAGATTGTCTTCGGAATTGACCACTTCTAGTGGTGTTCGTCAAGGTTGTCCGCTATCTCCATTTTCATTTAATTTTATCATTGACATACTTTTAGAGTTAACATTGTCATCGTCTGATTTCTCTGGGGTTGACCTCTTCCCAGGAGATAAACTTACTGACTTAGAATATGCCGATGATATAGTTCTACTGAGTGAAGATGCTGATAAAATGCAGCATTTTTTGACTACCTTAAACTTGAACGTAAGCATGTTTGGGATGCGATTCTCCCCATACAAATGTAAAATGTTACTTCAGGACTGGCTTGATTCGGCACCAAAGTTAGTGATAGGGGGTGAAACTATTGAATGTGTTAACCGTTTTACTTATCTAGGGAGCCCCATCAGTCCTAACGCGCTCGCACTAAGGCATGATCTGAGTCTAAACATGTGCTTCAAAACGAGCGGCAGTCTTCTATCGAGCCTCTCCAACGATGGCTAATAGCAATGTGGTCTATTTGAGTCCAGCGTTGGGTTGATTTTGGAGGCCGCCATGTCAACCGACGTCTTTCCTTATGCTTAAAGTTGGTGTTTTTGAGAAATAAACGCTTGTCTGAACAAAGTTGTAGTAACCGGTCGCCATTGTCTGTTCGTTGAGCCTCAACACCATATGATCCACCTAGGTGCCTTTCGGTTTCATCTAGTCTACCTACTTGGGCATTAAAATCACCAGCCACTATTACTATATCAGTGCGCTTAGCTTTACATAGCAGGTCGTAAAGCTTTCTGTAAAATTCATCTTTCATTTCATCTGAGCTGCAGTCAGTGGGAGCATAGGCAGAGACAACAAAGAGACAACGGCGTGTGTCCCTATCTTTGCTAGTCCTTACTGTTCCATTTAGACGGACTGCGCACAAGCGACTGTCTATTGGAATCCAGTCAAGGAGAGCCTGTTTAGCTTTTAAACTTAGTGCTATACCTACACCAGCAAGGCCTCGAGTGGTAGCAGTGGGGTCCCCGGAAACACGAAGAGTGAACCGAGCAGGTTCCTTATTTTCACAAGGTGAAGTCAAGCGAATGACTGTGTTTGGATCCTGTATACGCGTTTCAGAGATGCAGCAGATATCGATGGAGCGGGATTCTAGAGTCATGGATAAACAAGTCTGTTGTCCTATCTGACATAACGTTCGAACGTTGAAAGCTCCACTATACAACTTAGAGCGCGGTTTTAGGAGACCAGGGATAACGTTTCGTGAACTCAAATCATTAGCATTAGAGACGCAAGACGATAATATTATGTTAGAAGGATTAGGCATGGTGATAAGAGAGTTATTAAGAGTTGGGATTTGGCTTTGGTGGGATTTGGCTTCGAACAAGATGATCTCGTGTGCTGTAAGAGGTATGAGGGCGGATTTCACTTCCTGGCTGCCCACACCATGGAAGGGTGTTTCTTGACGAACCTGAAAAAGAAGATAGATTAATGTTGGTCTTAGAGACCTGAGAGCGTGATCGCAGAGCCCAACGGACAACTGCTTGAGGCCTGTCACGCACGGCCTTTTTATGAAAAGTTTTTCGAGTATTAGCTCCGCACTTAAAAGCCCTTAGTGGGCACCCTTACCGCCGGAGACGGAAGTCCGTGAGGTAGGGTGAGGTGTGATATTTTTAGGGCCAACCTTTTCTAACCCCTCATTCCTTGTGAGAAGGCAGCATCGCTGCAGATGCTGGTTGTACGAGGGAAACACCTTACTGCTGTCACACCCCTCTGCAGTCAGCAGTATGACTTCGACCTCATACCTTGAGTAGCTGCTTTTAGTCTCATCGTTCTCCAATCGACCTGCCTGGCATGGTAGAACCTACAGGAACATATGTTCCAGCCAATATAGCTCGGTTGGGTCATCACGATAGGCAAGCACGACCACCACGTCAAGGTAGCAGCTACGGTCGGGTCTAATTAATTGGACAGTTTAAGCAAAAGTAATGTATTTCAACAAACTGGTTGGTTATTCATGCATCATCTACATAATCACTTGTAAATGTTATCGATATGATCAACTATCATTTGTCTAATTGACTTGTACAAATATCAGTGAAATTCTTCTATACACAACTACACTCCATAATGAGAATATGGTAAACGGAAATGTTGATTTTGTTTAATGAATCGATTTTTCAGATATCAACGGTATAGGCACGATAGCTCGGAAATTAGAAGCGGAGATTTTGAGCTTCAATGGTTACCATAGTAAGTAACAGTTGAAATAATTTCATTTAGTGAAATCTAAAATGATTTTTAACAGTGTTTCATTATTGAAATAAATAAGCATATCATCATCGACATCATTGTCTCACCTTTAATAGTAACAGTTGTCAGTATATTTCAGAAGTAGAACAAATACCACATACCGATATCAAATAGGTAATTAACTTGACAACAACTTGTAGGCATTCGATTAAATTCCATTGAAATTATGTTTTCCCTATTAAATATAAAGTCAAATATTCTCCTTTCCCCTACTTCTTTATCTGTTTACAAGTGTTTGTGAAGTACTATCATATATCATTAAAGAACATACCAGAAGTGTTAAGTTTCAATGCCCATTACGATGGCCAAATATCTACATAGAAATTAGCACGTATTACGTTTCCGATTATTTTCATAATGTGAATAAACTAAATGACACAACTGAGTAGGATAGTATACAGTCGAGAATGATATTGCAAAGAGTTTAAGAAGTGCTGGGTGAAAGTCAGTGTCACCAGTTTTGAGTACGGCTACAGAGAGAAAAGTTTTCACCCTTTATCTTAGAGCTACTTATTCCGTTTCGGAAGATGTTGAAAAGGCATCTAGAATTATTATGCGCAGTAGCCTGTTTTCGTAGTTCGATTTACATCTGTATACGTTTTACCCCGGCCTTATAACATATTACTTTCATAGTTCAAAGATAGGAGAAATCTTTAATTTTATAAAATCTAGATGCATGTCTACGTAGGCTTCTTTTTGCAGTAGTAGTGACAAACATTCATTTTGAAATTCTGGATTTAATATATGTCAAGAGTGCGAATGTTCTAAGCATTTTATGAGTGTTGAAGTAGGGTTTACTAGTCAGCTTATTAGTATTGTCTTACGTGAAGTGAATATTTCACTCAAGTAAGTCCTATAGCTTGTACAGTTTATCATGTAGAAGAATCTACCAGGTATCACAACATGATATTTTCGCGTTGTAGATGGAATACATATCCGCTCTCAGTTCATGCCTCAATCACCATAATAACTGAGGGTTGGCAGAATCAACCAGAGCTAAGTCGAACATTTTGTTGCATACTGATCGTGCGCTAACTACGCATTGACTGAGCAAATGGCTAATGAAGTTGAAGTGATTTAAAGCGTCATGAATGAGGAGGTCAGGTTTAGAATTTTAAGTGAGATTTTGACTTGAGATTAATTGATGAGCTACACGTTGTTCGGGTTATTAGTATATTTTAAAAGTCACTATCAGATCTTATCTAGTTTACCGATCTTATAAAGAGCTTGCAATCTACGGTGGATGCAGAGTGTAATAGATTTCAGCAACTAGTTTGCTAGTATTTTTGCAGTCTATTACATTCGCATGGAATATGAGACATGCCACTAGACTTTAACACGATCGCTCTAACCATTCTAGGTGGAAAATTCTCTAGGATATTGTAGACAATGGCTTTGTAAATCGCTTTACAACTTTTGCTGTTATGAAATTGAGGGATGTTTTAGCTTACTTTGCTTTATCAATTTCTATGTCATCATGGTTTCCAAAGAAGTAAGTTAACGGAACTAGATCACCCAAAATAAATTGTATTTTGGTAAATGCTAATTGAACATCTCTGACTTCGCTTTAATAGTCAGCAATGTCAGTTTAGATCAGTCAGATTGATGATATTGACAAATGGGTAAGATAGTCTCTCATCTGCGGTTTAGTGGAAAATAGGTCATGTGCAATAGATTCAGGGTTTTTGAAAGAACGGCTATCAAACTTGGACCTTTTAGCCTTGTTTCGAGCCATGTTCAAATAGGATCTTATTAAATAGTTAGGTGGTGTGCGTATACCGTAATTTTAGTAGTCGTGTCCTAAAGACGAAAGTTAGACTTTACTGTGAGGTTCTATTTTATTAAGTAGTGGTAAGTATGAAACAAGGGTTATTGTTATTTGCGTGAAAACGTGTTAGCACGAGTAAAAGCGTAAAGCCAAGTTCAGACTAACCACTGTTACCTAACGACGGCCGCCTTTTCCATTTCGCTTGCCTTCGTTATCCACCACTGCTTTCGATTGTTTCGCAGACATTTTGATTGTTTAAATGTGATCACTGTTTTTTATTCATAGTGTTTGGAGCCTGACGGTATAGGCTACCGAGTGTCCATCAATTCAACAGAAGCCATCAAGTTCCACTGACTCTTTTTGACGTGTTGATTTAATACGTTTATAAATGAAAATATAGATGCCTAAAATATTCAGAATTCTAGCTAATTAGTATCTAAATGGGTTGCATCAATTTAGTTGCACAAGTGATTTCTTAGTTGTTCATGGGATTCAATCTTTGTTGTCTTGTTACTGAACTGAATTCTAACGGGTTTTCTGGTAGTGGCTATCCTTCGCCAAGTAAGATGTATAGCAATCTTCTTTTTAGAAAATATGATTAAAATCTAAACATGTACTTTAAAAAATCGTCAATCTCCTATCTAACACATTCAATGATAACTAGTGGTGATATGGTCTGTTTGAGTCCACCATTATGTAGGGCCAGGAGGTCAGCATGTTAAACGATACCGTTCCTTATGCTCAACGTTCGTGTTTGCTAGAAATGAACGACAATCCTGGCAAAGTTGTAGTAGACAATTTCTGTTATCCATTATCTGAGATGGAACAATGAAGCATTCACCTGAATATCTTACAAGCTCATTGAACGTACATATATGAGCACAAAAATCACCAGTCACGAGTACCAAATCTGAGTGTTTATCCCTATGAAGAAGTTCAGAAAGTTTTATATAAAACTGATTTTTTACTTCATCCGAGCTGCAGTCAGTGATAGCAGGGGCAGAAACAACGAAAAGACATCGGTATGTGTCTCAATCTCTCTGAATTCTTACTAAACCATTCAATTGGATGACGAATAGGCAACTGTTGACAGAAATCCTTTCATGAAGTGCCTGCTCTGCTCCCATACTTGTCGCAACACCTATACCGACTAGCTTACGAGAGGTTGCTGTATAGTCGCTATAAAAACGAAAGGTATATCATGTAGATGCGTCATAGTGATTAGGTAAGGTCAAGTGAATGACGAAGCTAGTATCTTGTATGTGTGTATTGAAGGCATATTGGTATCATGACCTTTTTGTGTAGATGAGGTCACAAAACGTTGATTAGAGCTTACCTTTAGTTTCAACACTCCTTTTTTTGCCCATTTCATCGCACTTAAGTTGTTTAATGGGCCAACCATTGCTTTCACCTGAGCTTTGGGAATCCGAATAATTTCACCTGAGTAAGGTCACGACTACAGGTCAACCTGCATTCTCCAAAGCACGCCGACTAGCACTTTAAAAATTAAGGATCACGAAGGACGAATTCGATCATATGATTGACCTGGGAAGAATCCGCGCATCCAGCAGCCCATGGTCGTCTCCATTACATATAGTCTTGAAGACAGATAACAATGATTAACGTCCCACCGGTGATTACCGACGTCTTAACGCACAAACTACGCCTGATTGTTACCCTTTACCACATATCCTCGATTTAACGGCCACGCTGAAGGAAATGACAGTATTTTCAAAAATTAACCTAGTGAAAGCGTACAATCAAATATCGATGGCCGATGACATACCGAAAACGGCTATTGTAACCCCGTTCGGTCTTTACGAATTCCTCTGAATGCCTTTCGGTTTGAGGAATGCAGCACAAACATTTCAGCGTTTCATCGACGACGTGTTCCGAGGGTTCGACTATGTCCATGCATATGTCGACGACTGCTAGATATCAAGCCCATACGAAGAAACACATATGAAACATCTAGACACAGCTTTGAGAAGACTGCAGCAATACGGATTTATCGAAAATTTACAATATTCACTGATCACAAACCACTGACGTTTTCCATGTAAACATCTTCCGATAAGTACTCTCCACGAGAGTCACGTCATCTAGATTATATCCCCCAATTCTCTACTGACATACGACATATATTGGGAGCTAACAATACAGTTGCCGACACCTTATCGAGAATAGATTCCTTGAATCGTATCCAAGAAATCGATTTTGTTGAACTTCCTTGACTTCAAAGTGAAGGTATCGGTTTTCATTACGAATTAGCCGCAACAACACTCAAACTCCAAATTAAAACGATTCGGAAAGGTAAGAACACTTTAATTTGTGATTCTTCTACAGGTATGGCCCGTCCAGTCGTCCCCAGGAGTTATCGACGAGTGATCTTCGACACATTGCATAACCTCTCTCATGCTGAAGTTCATGCTACGAGTAAACTGATTACTGAGAGATAATGCTGGCCGAAGATGAATAAGGATATTAAAGAATGGGCGCGCACTTGCATGGCCTGCCAGAAGAACAAAGTAATTCAACATAATAAATGCCCCCTAGGCACTTTCTCAACCCCTGACGCTCGATTCGATCACGTCCACCTTGATTTGGTAGGACCTTTACCAGAATCAAATGTATTTTCTTATCTTCTGACATGCGTGGACCGATTCACACGCTGGCCAGAAGCGATTACACTCAAAGGCATCACTAGTAAAACGATTGCTCTTGTTTTCGTCGTAAGATGGGTAGCCAATTATGGTTTTCCATCCACAGTAACAACAAACCAGGGACGTCAGTTTGAATCTTGATTGTTCCACGCTCTGACCAAACTTCTTGGAACTACGCGTTTCAGGACGATCGCCTACCAGTCACAATCTAACGGTTTGATAGAAAGATTCCATTGACAACTGAAAGCATGACTTTCAGCTACGAACATCCCTCAGTGAATCGACGTCTTACCACTAGTGTTACTCAGGATTCGTTGCACGGTGGAAGATGTTGGATGCAGTGTTGCCGAATTAGTCTACCGAGCGACTCTTCGACTAGAAAGGTGAGTTTGTGGAAACTGCTTCCACTCCGGAAAACCTGGATGTGAATTCTTACGTAAACCGGCTTACAAATGCTATGCGTTCATTTAAGCCAGTTCGACAACTCGACAACAATCGACAGACACCTTTATCCAACCTGCATTAAAATATGGTCCACGCGTTTTCGTACGTCGTGATGCTGTATGCCGACCTCTCGACGCAACTTACGAAGGGCCATACAAGGTTCTTAAACGTGAAACAAAGTACTATACGATTGACAAGAATGGCCACGAGGATGACGTCAGCATTGACCGCCTCAAAGCAGCCTACCTAGAAGGTAAACCTTTGTGTCGAATTCGCTGCAACACCCGCAAAACGTGACATGAACGAAGTCACTACGCCTCAAGCAACGACTAACACGCAGATGGAAATATCAAAGAGCTTCGTAACGCCGAAAGCTACGCGTCCTAGTAGAAAAATATGATTTCCAGAACACCTTAACGAATACTATGTCTACTAATATCATCCCGCTATCCACGTGCTTATTACAATTTATGTCGTTGTCTTAAAAATATTAAAATAAAGTAAAAATCCTGAAAACTCATTATTCTTATTTCTTATGAAAAATAATTTTACGGTGTGCATTTTAGTAATTTTTGTTTAAAAAAAACGTTTTATTATTTGTTGTCAGTGTTCAACACGTGTTTTTATAGACGCATTGGGTTACCAATTATTTTTTATGTATACAAAATGCACAGATTTAAATTTTCTGTTTTCTTTTCGACTTTCAGGTCGTCTGGAAACAGACAGAAGGACGTGGCAGGAACAAGTATTCAATATGTACAAATATTTTAATCAATGACACCATATTGTAAGGACTGTCGTCCAGAAGCTGCACAACATCGCAAGCTATCGAAAGAACGTTTACCGATGTCTGACGCATTGGGTTTTATCCTTTCTCTGATACGTCTTAGGGTCCTCACAAACCCATTAGTTGGGGCAAGGGGAGTGAGCTGTAGCGGTAAATAATCCCCAAATTAAATAGTTGCATAAGCTCTCGACATTGATGCTGACCATGTTTGTTTTAACGGACACTACTAGTTGAAGGCGCGCGGTCACGCATCTTTACCAGACCAGATCACGATTCGAACCACTGTGGGTAGCATCTCTCTCTAGTTCGCCAGCCTAGACATTGCTATCCCATTAAAGCTCTGTTAGCGATCAAATATAATTTCTCTTCGATCCTACAGTGCCATCTGATTTCGCATTCGTAAGAGTGGGGTCCATTCAATAGAAGTGGCTTTGGTTATACGACAAGCGTAACTTGGTCATATATCCGGGTACACTTCAAGATAGTGAGCAGACCCATCTGACACTAAATTTCAATTAGAATTATTATGCAGTCTGCTTTACGTAAACGATTTTACAATACAACCCATTGTAGAATTTCTAATGAAGTTGACTATCTTTTCAGATATTGAATAGTGTTATAGTAGGCTTCATTGTGTTTGCATGTCGACTACGTTGAATGCTTTCTTATAGTCAAGAAAGTTGACGTGAAGGCCTGAGTTCCACTTTACTGAGTGTTCAACAATGATTCGTAGTGTCGTGATTTGGTCATTCTTTATAGATTTCGCAATTTTGATCTCAAAGTCGGTTGACTACTGGAACTTTCATTTGGTTTACAAACGACTTTATCTTATACTAAAATTGATATCTTTGTAGCTCTCAGACTTACTGCGATCATCTTCTATTGATATCTTGATGAGGTATTATTCTTTTTAGTCAACTGGTTAGTGTCAAGGTTTCCGATTCCTCAAGAATATAACTATTTAGAAATCATACATGACACTGTATAATGATAATAATAATAAATTTGTTCAATAATATATTTAGTACAATAGGAATTTTCAGCATGCAATATCACGACAAGTTGCTCTCTTACCGTGTGCACATCTGAAAACAGGATACTTTTGTATATAAAATGTAAACAGCAACTACAAGAATACATATAATAAATACAATATGTGTAAGTGTGAATAAAATTCAGATTACGTTAACATAAGAAACATGGCACTGCTGCCTCCATACCCTTCTTCAATTATCAGATGATAATGCTAATTTTTTTGACTGTTGTTAAGGCAACATTCATAGGGAGGTCTATAGATTCTGCTTCGATGACTGGTCGGTTCCATAGGTATAATTTTTACCAAAAAGTTCTTGGAAGCGATCTACGTACCTACCTGTCTCACTGTCCCTGTGTTTCAATGATTAGTTTGCCATCCTTGTCCTTGTCTGGTTGTTCCGGTTTAATGTATTTCACAGCTGGTATAATATTGATGTCTTATATTCCCTTCCCTTACAGCATTTTCCGTTGTCATTACTAGATTTTATACATATTCCAGTTTTTCCTACCTAATTCTGTAAATTGTTATTAATACACTTTACTCTTTAAAACAATTTAAGTAGATATATTCATTTTTAATGAAACTTCACGATTGATTGAATATATTTTTGTGTCAAGAATTGAAATTATAATTCAATCACTAAAAATTGTAGATACTTCAAATTATATTGTTGTAAACACTTTCCCATCTGATATTTCAGTTAGTATTGGTTTATATGCATTAACAACAACTTATACTAGAGAATAATATTTAAGTTAAATGTTGACATAATTGTTGACATAGTTCAACATTATGATAAATATACTTGGGATATACTTATATTCATCTACTTGGAAAGTGTTACTTTAAAATTGGTCTAATTTATGGTTGATTTTCAAGAATAACAAGTGAACTAGTTGTGCATGTTGACAATATCACATGAAAGTCTCATTTGCATTAGTAGGGTAATGCTTGATAAAATCTCAACATGAAATCAGAGAACATCCATGAATTTTGCAAACTTGGTGTACTTAAAGCTTAAACAAAGCACTCGAGACACCAAGACTTGGAAAAAGATGTACTCTTATTATTCATTTTATTCAACGGACATATTCATCTATTTCTTCAATTGTTTTGTCTGTTGAGTTTTGTTCAAAAGTGTTTTCGATGTTCAGGAAATGCATTGTATTACTCAGTGTTTTTAATAGAATAGAACTATGCATGTTGCACTTATATATATTATATAGCTGTCTATTGAATTGTACCAGCAATATTTTAAAATAGAACTATGATCAACGCATTAACTTGTTAAATAATTCATGAACATTATCTGACTTGTAAACTATCCCTATATCGAGGTGACTCGCTCACAATGCACACACAGCAATAGAGACTGACTAATTAAAGTCTATGATAAACCAACTGGAAGATTCAATTACATTCAAATCCATAAACATATTGTTAGTATTTGTCATAGATTGATATAGATTGGTTAACATTGAAAACAAAAAAACATTAGACAGCGGTGTTATCTTAGTTATGGGCTTCTTAGTAGTGCTCACTAATGAATACAGATAGCAAATAGAATCAATCCCTACAAAGCTGCATCAATTTTGAGTAAAAATTGTGACTGGTCTAGTTTAAATATGCCATCAGTGAGACAGTTGTCGGTATCGATTGGTCATCGAACTGTATTACAAATTAATCAAAGTGGTAAATTCACTATTTAACGATGGCTTCATTCACACAACTGTTAGATTTAACGAACATATCAAACTTATCTCAATACAACGGTGGATGAATATTGTATAAGTATTATAATACAATAAGCTTTGAAGGGATCACAACAATTAATGCTGGATTATAGTATCGCAGGACATGTTAATCACTCAGCTTAGGATATTTCCCCATTCATTTTGTCAATCAAATCATATTCTTAATTGTTAACAATAGGATAATACAATGTGTCTACTATATACCTATGTTGTTTAACAGAATGAATATGCAACGGTGTATGTCGTATTAGTATAACAAGTTAACTTCTTTTTATTCACTATGTATTGTTGAATTCTGATAACAGTCCCAATCTATGATGACAACTGATAATGTTCAGAAAAACGTATACGTGACAACTGTATACAATAATCACGTTACATTCTTAACTTGTAACTGGTATTTTGTTATGGCGGAATAAAAACTGACTGTTAAAATAATGACAAAATTGGCTTCCCTAGTAGGTCACTGTGAATCTACGCTATGCCCACTTAGTCCCAAGCCGTAATACAAAACACAGATTGATGTACCAACCAAACAGAATCATATTGTATTGCACACAATTCTTTACATATACACGAAAGCAGACCAAACCGTCAACCGATTTGAAAACTAACATTTATACAAAACTGGAGTAATAGTGAATACGAACTGAAGCAACGTATACACAATTGATTTACCATAGTTCATCAATGAGAAATGATATACTAACAAAAGTATCAAATTAAAGGATAAAGCACAAGGGAGCTCAATAATAATAAGACTAAAATGTTCACAATGAATATAACTAGAAATAATGAAATGATCTACAAAAAATCATTCTAGAAGATAATCGAAAAAAAGATCGATTATCAAGAGAAGATAGCTCGTCGAGGCAGACGGTAGTTAGACATGCGTAACACATGTCCCAACCACCTCTACAGATGAAGTGTCAATACCTCATCTATTGGTTTGCCATCCTTTCCTAAAACCCGTTTCCTAACGACAGCATTGCTCACTTGGTTGTCCCACGATACTCAAGCAATGCTTCGGAGACACCTATAGTCGAAGACCAGTAACCTACAAATGTCCTCTACTCTTAACGGCCATGTTTCGCTCCTATATAGTAGGACAGAGCAAACTGCTGCACGGTACACTCGTCCTTTGGTTAGCAAGCGGATATCTCGCCTGCGCCATAAGTGACGCAACTTGGTAAAAGCCAATCGAGCTTTCTGTATCCGTGCTGAGATTTCGTCAGTCACCAGGCCATCAGCACTGGTGAGACTCCCCAGATACGTGAAGCGATCTACACGCTCGACTACTTCACTCCCTACCACTAGTTCAGGTGCTGGTGCAACCCAATCCTGAAGCAACATTTTGCATTTCGAGGGGGAAAACCACATCCTGAACATGCTTGCATTGTTGCTCAGGGTAGTCAGAAGACTCTGCATTTTGTCAGCGTCTTCACCAAATAGGACTATGTCATCAGCATACTCTAAGTCAGTAAGCGAGGCTCCTGATAGAAAGTCAACTTCTGAAAAGTCAGACGAAGACATGGTTATATCTAGGAGCATGTCTATGACAAAATTAAACAAGAGTGGAGAAAGTGGACATCCCTGACGGACACCACTTGAAGTGAGGAATTCTGATGACAGTTCGCCATAAGCTCTCACTCGACCTGTAGTTTTAGAGTAGAGAGCTTGTATAAGGTTAATGTACTTCTTTGGTACACCTTTCAATGACAGACACTGCCACAGAACCTCACGATCAACAGAGTCGAATGCCGCCTTTAGGTCCAGGAAGACAACTATTGTAGGACGCCTAAATGTGTGTCTGTGTTCCAGGACCTGTCGCAGTGTGAAGATGTGGTCTATACAGCCACGTCCAGGTCTGAATCCAGCCTGGTTTTCTCTAGTCTGCTCTTCACGAGCTCTAGTTAGGCGTCTAAGTATAATCGAGGCTAACAACCTAGAAACTATATTAGTTAAACTGATTCCCCTGTGATTGTCACAAGAAGACTTTTGTCCTTTCTTATAAATTGGGACAGTCACGGATTGAGACCAGTCAGATGGTATTACGCCCAGTTCCCAGATTCTACCTAAGATTTCAGTCAATCTAGCTGCTAAAACTGGACCACCATCCTTAAACATTTCAGGGGTAAGCCTATCAGGACCTGCTGCTCTACCTCGCTTCAGATTTCCTATAGCCTTCTCAACTTCATAAAGACTAGGAGGAGTCAAGTCGATTTGCCATTCAGGATGACTGGGGATCGTGGGCAATCGAAGTGTGGCTGAAGGCCAGTTGAACTGATCCCTAAAGTGTTCTGCCTATCGGTCCAATCTCCTGGACTGAGAATGAATTATAATCCCATCCTTTTCCGAGATAGTTTCCCTCACATTCGGAATACTAATACCAGTTTCATTGATAAGTCGAAAAAGTTGTTTACTGTTACCTATCGCCGCTGCCTTTTCCATCGTTTTTGCTTTCGCCACCCACCACTGTTCACGGTTGTTGCTTAGGCTTTTTGTCAGCCTGCGCTTAAGCTCACTTCGCTCTTCATCATGTTCAGAGCCAGGTGGGATGAGTTTACCAGCATCCATCAGTTCGGTGGATGCTACTGAAATCCACGGCTTCATCCTAGCCTTATGATTTACCTTACTAGCAGATATCACTGCTGTTTCCACAGCCTCTTTGATATCATTCCAACCTGCTTCCGGATGGCAATCGCTTACACGGTCGCCTAACTGTTTTTCTAGTTGTTCCTGAAATATATTCTTAGCTTTATTATCATTAAGTAAAACCCTAAGAGACTTCATTACAATGTCTTTCCTACGTCCAGTAAGCCTTAAACAAATACGCGCCCACACTAAAGCATGATCTGAATATAAACATGTGCCCCAGAACGAACGACAGTCCTCTATCGAACCCATCCATTGGTGGCTGATGGCGATGTGATCTAGTTGGGTCCAACGTTGAGACGATTTTGGGCGTCGCCAGGTGAAAAGATGCTTTTCCTTATGCCTAAAGTTAGTATTCGCTAAAAACAGACGGTTATCTGAGCATAGTTGCAACAGACGATCGCCATTATCTGTTCTTTGAGCCGTGACACCATAACATCCACCCAAGTGTCTCTCATTTTCACTTGGTCTACCTACTTGAGCATTAAGGTCACCAGCCATTATAACTATATCAGAGCGCCTAGCTTTTTGGAGGAGGTCCGTAAGCTTGCTGTAAAACTCATCTTTCACCTCGTCTGAACTGCAGTCAGTGGGGGCATAGGCAGATACGACAAAGAGGCAACGACGAGTGTCTCTATCTTTCCGAGTCCTAACTGTCCCGTTCAGTCGGACAGCGCACAACCGACTATCTACAGGGATCCAGTCTAGGAGAGCTAGTTCTGCCCTACGACTCAATGCTATACCTACACCAGCGAGACCCCGGGAAGCAGCATCCGGGCTACCGGATACACGAAGAGTAAATTAGGCTGCTTCTATATTTTGAGACGGTGAAATCAGGTTAATGATTTTACTAGGATCCTGTATGCGCGTTTCTGAGACGCAGCATACATCGATTGAGTGAGATTCTAAAGTCTTAGCTAAGGAAGCCTGTTGCCCTATTTGACTTAATGACCGTACATTAAAAGCTCCAACATATAGTCTAGAACGGGGTTTCAAGAGACCAGGAATGACTTTTCGTGAGCTCGCATCGTTTGCATTAGCGGTGCAGTGAGATGAAGGAATGTGAGTAGAGTTAGTCGTAGAGATAAGAGAGATATTATGGGGTGTAAAAAGAATTTGATTTTGACCAATTTGAACTCTCGTGCTTTTGCGGGTATGAGGGCGGTTGTCACTTCCCGGCTGTCCACACCATGGAAGGGTGTTTCTTGAGGAACCTGAAAAAGAAGGTAGATTAGTGTCGGTCTTAGAGACATGAGAGCGTGACCGCAGAGCCCAAGGGACAACTGCTTGAGACCTGTCACGTACGGCCTTTTTATGAAGGGTATTTTGAATATTAGCTCCGCACTTAAAAGCCCTTAGTGGGCACCCATACCGCTGAAGACCGAAATCCGTGAGGTAGGTTGAGGTATGACATTTTTAGGGCCGACCTTTTCTAACCCCTCCTTCCTTGTGAGAAGACAGCATCGCTGCAGATGCTGGTTGTCCGAGGGAAACACCTTACTGCTGTCACACCCCTCTGCAGTCAGCAGTACGACTTCGCCCTCAGACCTTGAGTAGCTGCTTTTAGTCTCATCATTCTCCAATCGACCTGCCTGGCATAGTAGAACCTACAGAAACATATGTTCCAGCCAGTATAGCTCGGTTGGGTTATCTCGATAGGCAAGCCCGACCACCACGACAAGGTAGCAGCTACGATTGGGCAGAGATTCATTAACACGTGAATGCAAATTACAGGGATTCTAACTGTAAAACACATACTTATGTGTGAATCTAACCATAAATCTCGTTTTAATAAAAGATTGCATGAGTTGGAGTTGGTTGTGGTGGGTAAGGAAAGGGTGAGGATGTTAAGAAAAGATAAGCAAATAGACACGGAACGTAAATCTGTTGATATAAAATTCAGTGTTTCGGTGACAAGCTACGATGGCCAACATTCCACACATAAATTACCACGTACTACGCTTTTTATTATCTTCATAATGTGAATAAACTAGATGACACCTATAACAATCGGATTATTTAAGAGTTGCAAAATACTGAAAAGTGTTTTCGAGTAGTCAGTATACAATGAAGCAGATAGACCCGATAAGTAACTGTGATAATATAAAATTCAGTGTATTAATGACGAGCTAGTATAAACTCCTTGATTTCCGTCACTCACATCTTGGTATTTTGGCATCAGTTTGCTTGTCTTCGGCTGCATCAGTTCCAGTTCCTGTTATTATTATTATTGTTATATTATTTCATTTTGATTAATTATTTTGATATCAAAAGTTGGTGTAATTAACGGTGGTACAACACCAGTCAGCGATTACCTCATTACTATGAGGTTATATATATGTATAATGAGTATATAGAAGAAAAAAGGGAAGATAATAACTGCGTATGGTAAAAATATGATGTATGGGTGTTGATGTAGTGGTGTTATTATGCTTTACTCCTATTTCAGGCAGCACATAGTAGTCCATGGCGTGTGACATAGGCATCTGACCTCTACTCAAATCTCTCCATTGAGGTGGCTACCGCCATGGAGGCTTAAATCGCATCTTAGATAGAGCACATTACTGTGCAAAAATGAGTCTGCATTTGTGAGGTCGCCACTTGATACGAAAATTTCCAAGGATTGTTTATAAAACACGGAACAGTAAATGTCTTATTATCGAACATTGTATAAACTTACTTGATACTCTGTTCAATAATGAATGACTTCTACGTTTTTTAATCGGATTTCATCAGTTTAATAATAAATCACTATTTTATCCACTTCATTACAGGTGTACTGTAAAGTAATGATTATCGACATACGGAGATGAGGGCGAGTGCCCAATCCACCTAACTCTACCCACTCCATTAACCCGAACACACGACCCCAAGTAGCTAACACTTTTCTCAAATAATTTGTAACCAATGCAAAAAATCATGCTGACAACTAACAAGCTAACTATGTTTCATCTGTTTAACAAATATTTATTATTAATATCTATTCTTTCTTAATTAGTTGATGATTAAATGCAGTAATTTAAACAAATGCCTTACGTTATGCTATTTGAGAAAATCAAGAGGGTTGTGGCAACTATGACAATGGTGGGAGGTGAGATATATAGTATGTAGAACAATTTTGTGGTGACTGCTTCTGGAATCACTGTTAACTCGAAACGACATAGGATTAACATTGTGACATGAGACTAGATTGATGCATTAATTACGTTGCAATATTGGAGTGAAGGTCTTACACATATCTCAAACAAAGTAAGTTCAGCTTCCGTCATATATAGTTTCAAATAAAGAAGTCTATTAATCTTCTAGTCTTGGAGACTATAGAGAAGGTGTGCTCCGTGAACTTTAAGATACCTGAATGCTGAATACTCACGTCGCTTGTTGATTGGTGTATTTGTACTTTGAACACATTTAGATAAAATGTGAACTGGGAGTTATAGTTGCTCATGTGTATGATTTCAAATGTACAGTAGTTAAGTGGTAGTTGCCATTATGGCTCCAGGCAGTTAGGCTATCGAGATCCTTTTGATTTAGAGTCATACCTTGCTCTGAAGCATCCAGTACAACTTCACTGAAGTCTTGAATTAGATCAAATACTAGTATCGTTTTGTTCTAATGTGTAGTTATGTCATCTAGATAGTCTAACAAGCATGTATCACACGACTTATCTTTAAGAATCCATGTTGGGTAGGGGAGAGAGGTTCGTTATTAGTGAATAATGGAGTAATTTCTCGGGAATTATTATTTGCATTGTTCTTGGAGTAACATATATTAGGTTGATAATGCGGATTTACCACATATAAACAATCAAAATGTCTACGAAATGATCGTGAGCAGTGGTGATAACGAAGGCAAACGAAGTGTAAAAGCAGCCATCGTTAGGTAATGTATGATTCCATATTCACAGTAGTTAAGTGATAAGTGAAGATAGGGTGCTCTCAGATTGGTCACTTGGTGGTGGCAAAGCTGAAGTTTAGCTGTATTTATGCACGTCATCAGTTGTTGAATTAGCAATGGCTGAGTGGGCAATCAGTGAAGGTGAGAATGGTTGTGAATTGTTGCACGAGAATTCCGTAGAAAATGGCTAAAGTGTGCATACGTGAAATCAGGATCATAGTAATTTGGTAATGAGTTTTGGGATGCAGCCACTTAGTTGTAGTTAAAGCCATTCACTGTAGGAAAGTATTTTGGTCGTAAGTTTCATGTCTAAGAGAACTCTTATAGTGGAAGAACGGGTAGTCTTCAGTGTTAGAATTATTTTTCCCAGTATCTGGTTGGGATGGAAACAGTATGGGTAGAGGAAGGAGGCTTCTCCGCTTAGATTCGGCCTTCGGAGTCATTGACACGTAGTGCTCTGACGCAGCTGGATGTGTCATTTTATTGTTTATAAAGTAGTTGTGAGAGGGAACAGACTTAAGGTGAGAGGAGTGAAATCGTTTGTTGTTAATCTTAGCATTGCCAGGGTATGAATTCGGTTTTTATTCTAACGGGAGGATGGTAAATTAAAATGTATGATTGTACCCTGTTCATTTCTCCAGTTTTAAAGAATATAGTAATTGTTTAGGTTGATTAAGTCGCTGCCATTTTCGTCGGTTGTAAGAGATATTGTAATTTGTGTCTATACTGGGTGGGATTGTGGGTTTGGATGGCGAATTGCGCTGATGTATATGACCAACTTACGCTTGTCATACAATCAGAGCCACTTCTATCTATTGGACCTACTCTTAAGAATGAGAAATTACAAGGCACTGAACGATGGAAAAGAAATTATATTTGATCGCTAACAGAGCTTCAATGGGATAGGAGCGTCTTGGCTGGCAAACTAGAGAGAGATGCTACCCACGGTGTTTTGAGTCGTGATCTGGTGGTGATTCGTGACCGCTTGCCTTCATCTAGTAGTGTCCGTTAAAACAAACATGGTCAGCATCAATGTCGAGAGCCTATGCAACTATTTTTTTGGGTATTATTCACCGGTTACCCTCATTCACCCCTCTTATGGGTTCGTAAGGACCCTAAAACGTATCAGTAAAAGGATAAAACCCAATGCGTTGTTAACGTCCCTTTGATGGCTAGCAATGTTGTGCAGTTTCTGGACGTCAATCCCTACGCTGAAGTGTCGTTGCATAAAATATTTGTATATAGTAAATCCTTGTTCCTTCCACCTTCTTCTATTTGTTTCCATATGGCCTGGAAATCGAAAAGTAATTATAAAATTTAAATCTGTGCATTTTGTATACGAACATTTAATTGTTATCTCAATGCGTCTAATAAAAAAACGTGTTGAACACCGGAAACAAATAATCAAACGCCTTTTTAAGCACGAAAATTTATAAAATGCACACCGTAAATTAAAAAAAATAATAATGATGGGTTTATCGAGTTTTTTATTTCTTTTAGTTATTATTACTCTTAAGGCAGCAAAAATAATTGTTATACGTACGTAGGTAGTGGGAATCGAAAGAAAATCAGTAGACATAGTATTCGTTTAGGTGTTCTGGCAATCGTACTTTTCTACTAGGACGCGTAGCTTTCGGCGTTACGAAGCTCTTTGATATTTCCATCTGCGTGTTAGTCGTTGCTTGAGGCGTAGTGACTTCGTTCATGTCACGTTTTGCGGGTGTTGCAGCGAATTCGACACAAAGGTTTACCTTCTAGGTAGGCTGCTTTGAGGCGGTCAATGCTGACGTCATCCTCGTGGCCATTCTTGTCAATCGTATAGTACTTTGTTTCACGTTTAAGAACCTTGTATGGCCCTTCGTAAGTTGCGTCGAGAGGTCGGCATACAGCATCACGACGTACGAAAACGCGTGGACCATATTTTAATGCAGGTTGGATAAAGGTGTCTGTCGATTGTTGTCGAGTTGTCGAACTGGCTTAAATGAACGCATAGCATTTGTAAGCCGGTTTACGTAAGAATTCACATCCAGGTTTTCCGGAGTGGAAGCAGTTTCCACAAACTCACCTTTCTAGTCGAAGAGTCGCTCGGTAGACTAATTCGGCAACACTGCATCCAACATCTTCCACCGTGCAACGAATCCTGAGTAACACTAGTGGTAAGACGTCGATTCACTGAGGGATGTTCGTAGCTGAAAGTCATGCTTTCAGTTGTCAATGGAATCTTTCTATCAAACCGTTAGATTGTGACTGGTAGGCGATCGTCCTGAAACGCGTAGTTCCAAGAAGTTTGGTCAGAGCGTGGAACAATCAAGATTCAAACTGACGTCCCTGGTCGGTTGTTACTGTGGGTGGACATTCATAGTTGTCTACCCATCGTTTGACGGAAGCGAGAGCAATCGTTTTACTAGTGATGTCTTTGAGTGAAATCGCTTCTGGCCAGCATGTGAATCGGTCCACGCATGTCAGGAGATAAGAAAATACATTTGATTCTGGTAAAGGTCCTACCAAATCAAGGTGGACGTGATCGAATCGAGCGTCAGGGGTTGAGAAAGTGCCTAGGGGGCATTTATTATGTTGAATTACTTTGTTCTTCTGGCAGGCTATGCAAGTGCGCGCCCATTCTTTAATATCCTTATTCATCTTCGACCAGCATAATCTCTCAGTAATCAGTTTATTTGTAGCATGAACTTCAGCATGAGAGAGGTTGTGCAATGTGTCGAAGGTGATTCGTCGATAACTCCTGGGGACGACTGGACGGGCTATACCTGTAGAAGAATCACAAATTGAAGTGTTCTTATCTTTTCCAATCGTTTTGAGTTGGAGCGTTGTTGCTGCCAATTCGTAATGAAAATCGATGTCTTCACTTTGAAGTTGAGCTAGTTCAACAAGGTCGATGCCTTGGATACGATTCAAGGAATGTATCCTCGATAAGGCGTCGGCAACTACATTGTTAGCTCTCGATATATGTCGTATGTCAGTAGAGAATCGGGAGATATAGCCAGGATGACGTGGCTCTCGTGGAGAGTACTTACCTGAAGATGACTTTATCGAAAACGTCAGTGGTTTATGGTCAGTAAGTACTGTAAATTTTCGGCCTCTATGGAATGTTGAGAATGTCGTACGGCACAGTTCATGATTAGTAGTTCACATCCAAAAGTGCTGTATCTCGACTCAGTGTCGTTTAATCGTCTTGAGAAGAATGCTAAAGGCTGTCAAGCTTGGTCAGTCCATTGTTGCAGAACTGCGCTGATGGCTGAGTCAGAAGCATCTACCGCAATGCTGAGGGGAGCTTCAGTATTGTAGTGTGCCAGCATAGGTACATAGGCTATTGCCTTTTTAGTTGCAACGAAGGCTTTCTTTGATTCTGAATCCATTGTGACCATTTATTTATTTCCACGAAGCTGATCCGTTAGTGTTTTCACAATAGATGCAAAGTTGGGGATAAATCGTCTGTAGAAACTTATCAACCCGTTGAAAGCTCGTAACCGCTTAATAGTGGTTGGTTTCGGATACTCTAGAATTGCCTCCACCGTGTGTTTTTGAGGCTGTATACCATTAGCATCAATAGTATGCCCCCAGGAAGTCTAACGAAGTTGTTCCGATTTGGCATTTCTGTATATTAATGGTAACTGCAAATTGCTGCAGTCTTCTCAAAGCTGTGTCTAGATGTTTCATATGTGTTTCCTCGTATGGGCTTGCTATCAAGCAGTCGTCTACATATGCATGGACATAGTCGAGCCCGCGGAACACGTCGTCGATTAAACGCTAAAATGTTTGTGCTGCATTCCCCAAGCCGAATGGCATTCGAAGGAATTCGTAAAGACCGAACGGGGTTACAATAGCCGTTTTCGGTATGTCATTTTCAGCCATCGATATTTGATTGTACACTTTCACTACGTCGATTTTTGAAAATACTGTCATTTCCTTCAACGTGGCTGTTAGGTCGTGGATGTGTGGTAAAGGGTAACGATCAGGCGTAGTTTGTGCGTTAAGACGTCGGTAATCACCGGTGGGACGCCAATCATTGTTGTCTTTCTTCGGGACAATATGTAATGGAGACGACCATGGGCTGCTGGATGAACGGATTATTCCCAGGTTAATCATTTGGTCGAATTCGTTCTTAGCAATCCTTAAATTTTCGGGTGCTAGTTGGCGTGCTTTGGAGAATGCAGGTTGACCTGTAGTCGTGATGTGATGTGTGACATTACTGGTTACACATGGTAACTTCGACGTCGCCTTATTCAGATCTGGATACTTATCAAGTACTGGCTAAAAATAAGGGTTAATTAAATGTTTAAAGCGAAGAGAACATAGACAACAACCTGTTACAGTTGTTACACGCACGTATAGCTTTGTGTCGCCGTCAACTAGCCTCTTTTCGCAAGAGTCCACAAGCAAGTTGTAGTGACTTAGTAAATCTATGTCTATGATAGGTATTTTCACATCGGCGATAGTAAAAATCCAGTGTATGGGTTTGCGCAAGCCCACGTTCAAGAAGACATATCTTTTACCATACGTGGCTATTCGTTTTCCGTCGGATGCTTGTAGATCAAACACAGCTTCATGTTGGCAATCAGATGAAGTTGCAGGAAGGATGCTGACTTCTGCGCCATTATCGACGAGGTGGCGAACATCTGTTATCACATCAGTGTAGAAAAACAAGCAGGTGTTTCCACCGGCTACGGTTGCCGCTGACGCGTGCCAGCGGGATAGTTTCCCGAGGCATCAACAGTGGGTTCGCGGCTTAGTAAACAACAGGGGTCTATACACTACTTTGAGTCCTTGCCATAAGTGTTGTGGTACCAACACCAATGTGGATTTTACCTTGGTCGAGGTTGAAAGGAGGGTCTTTTGCGCGATGAACTTGGTCGTCAAAGATCGCTTGGTCTACGTTGTTTCTGTAGATCGAGGAAACGAGAAAAAGTATTGCACAATTAGGTTATTTGCTTTTCGGTCTCAAGAGGTTTTTCTGTAACGGAATGAACCTCTTTGTAGAGAGTTATTGTGATCTTCGGAATTCGATCAGCAGATGAAGCTAGTTAATCTACTGCGTTGTCGTTAAATGCTACCAATACTTTTTGCACTTGTTGTGGCAGTTTTGATAAGAAGAGTTAACGGAAGAGACCTTCATCAAAAGTGCGTTGACCAATTACCTCATTGATACGCGATAACATTTCGGTCGCTGAACCGCTACTAAGTTCACTGCTGTGAAACAATTCATCAAGACGTTGTCTGCCGGACAAGTCTCATCGTATGAGAATCGATCTTCTGAGCTGTTCGTATGGTTCTTGGCAGTCGAGACTAAAAAAAGAAGGGGTGACGTACCTGTTCAATTCACGCGGAAGTGACCTTACAACCACCAGAAATTGAACGCGTGGATCCGTCACATATTGGTCTCGAAATTCCGCTTCTGCGAAGCAGAACCAGGCTTCTACATTATCTGTACAGAAAGGAATGCGCTGGAAGTTTGGAGGCGTGAGGGTTTTAATCCTAATAAGCTTAGTAGTCTGATCGCACATCATAAAAATAGTAATGTATGCAAATGCAAAGATACTGTGTAAAATTTGCAGGAAAAAGAGAAAAAAAATAAAAACACCAATAATGCTATGTTAAAAACTGTAAAAAGAAACGAACTTACAGTAAATGGTCGTGTCCAGATCACGTCGGGCTCACCAATGAAGTGTACCCGGATATATGACCAAGTTGCGCTTGTCGTATAACCAAAGCCACTTCTATTGAATGGACCCACTCTTACGAATGGGAAATTAGATGGCACTGTAGGATGAAAGCAAAATTATATTTGATCGTAAACAGATCTTCATTGGGATAGCAACGTCTAGGCTGGCAAACTAGAGAAAGAAGCTACCTACGGTGTTTTGAGTCGTGATCTGGTGGTGATTCGTGACCGCGCGCCTTCAACTAGTAGTGTCCGTTAAAACAAACATGGTCAGTGTCAAATTGGAGAGCCTATGCATCTAATTATTCTGGGGATTATTTACCGCCACACAGTGTTTTAGTTGGCATCTACTATTACACATTTGATGACTGGATCAACAGTTATTGAGGCAATGATAATGTTTTCAGGTCCAGGATGTTGGACTGATAAACCTAGGGAGAGCATCGGCCTAGTCAATGATGCTTGTCGATTGATACTTGATGTTGAAGTTCTAGTCTAGAAGCATTGTCGCCCAGCGCTGTAATCTATTAGCTGTATACAAAGCGATTCCTTTCTTAGAACCAAAAACTGCAACTAAGGGTTTATGATCAGTTATCAAGGTAAACGTACGTCTATAGAGCATTTTATGAAATCCTTTAACAGCGAATATGATTGCAAGAGCTTCTTTCTCGACCCGGCTGTAGTTTCTTTTGCTGGGATGAGTGCTCTAGAAGCGTGAGCAATTGTCTTTTTTTATTTATCCGGGAACATGAGATACCATTGCCCCGACTCTATGACTTGTGGCATCTAATGCAACAAACAATCTCCAAGTTGGGATCAAGGAGTGTTAATAAAAGCTTCGAGCTAAGCATTGATTTGACTTTGTCAAATGATGCTTGACATTCTGACGACTAATGCCAATGTTAGTTTTCCGTCAGTAAGCCATTTAAGGGACCTCTTTAGTGGTGCATTCTGAGGGGAGAAATGTGCTGAAGTGACTAATTAAACCCAAGAAAGATCATATTGAAGAAACATTAGTTGGTGTTGGCATTTTCTGAATGGCTTCTATTTTGTCTGGGTCTGGTCGACGGTCGCCCTTATCAAAAATGAAACCAAGATATTTGATGGAATGCATGGAGAAGATGCAATTTTCTTCACGTAGGTGAAAACCTTACTCCATCACTTTACTCAGTACTCGGTGTAGAAGATCCGCAAGTTTTATCTCAGTTGACTCCATTACGATTATGTCATCTAGGTATACTGCTACTCCATATATACCTGTCAACATTGTTTCCATTATCTGCTGAAAGATGGCTAGTGCGGTCTTAATGCCAATTGGTAAACAAGTATATTGAAATAATCCTGATGAGTGTTAATAGTTAGAAGCTATCTGGACTCATCAGCTACTTCCACTTGAAGATAAGCGTCGGAAAAGTCTAGTTTTGAGAAACATGCACCACCATTTAACTTAGCAAATTGATCTTCAGGGACTAGTAAAGGATATCGATATGTGTCCAATGCAGCATTTAAACCGGTAGAAATATCAGCACATATGCGTATTGTCCCGTTAGACTTATTAATCATCACAATAGGCGCTGTCCAAGCAGAGCAGTTAACCTGCTGAATAACACCAGCTTGTTGTAAACAGTTAATTTCCTTATCGACCAGTTCCAGCGCAGTATACGGTACAGGTCGTTTTGGACAAAAAATAAAGTAAGCATCTGCTTTCACAGGTAGATGAGCTTGCGCCATCGTGAAGCAACCCAAACTATTATGGAAAAAAGGTGCAAACTTATCTCGTAGCTTCTCAACTAGATTTTCACTTGTCTTCTCTGACAAATTTAGTTGCAAATACTATTGAAAGGAATGTCCATTAGTAGTAGTAATCAAAGTCGTAAGCACTCACAGGCTGTACGTAACCAATCGAAACATAGCTTATTTAACTACCAGCGTAAGCCATGTGACGAACAATTATACAACACTTCTTACTGCTCTGACGCAAATAACTTTGTAAAAAATTCTAAGTCGCCAAGTGCATATCAGTGTGCTCTATGTCCTGGTAATCCCACACCACACACAGCCTACTCAGGTCGTATAAGTGATTTTACTCTTCCTCCTCACTTTTATAATTATACTCCTGATGGGCTACTAGGACATCCTCCATATTTTGTACATCGACAACGAGCTGACATGTCGTCTAACTTAAGCTACTCAGAATATCTAATACCTCTGACAACTACGATAATTTTTTTCGGATCGGGTAGTCACTAGTCCCCTTAGCAATACAGCTTACTCAGACATTAGCTCAAACAGTCGGACTGCCGTTTTAAACCAGCATCTAGTTATACCGAACACAAACGATTAAGACGAAGGTCTTATTCGACTCTTCAAAATTCACTCTTCATTTCCAAACTCTTTAGTAATTAACGCCCGCTCGCTTTTTAATAAAATATCGACCCTAAGAACTAGCCTTATTAGTTAAACCTTCATTAATATTTGTCAAAAAAACATGGTTTTCCTCCTCAGTAACTGACTCAGAATCAGCCATTCGAGACTCTGTGTTATATAGCGGCAATAGAGATTGTAGACGGGGTGGCGGCTGTCTGATATACGTAAGTGTCTGTTTTTCGTCTAGTAAAATCGACGACAAAATACCAGATAAGGTACCAGAGTCGGTCTGGGTCTCATTTAATACTCCGAACCACAGTTTACTTTTCGAATGCATATATAGAACCTTTAACACATTGACTACTGTAGATAACACCATTATTATTACTTCGCCCTCTGCTCTAAATTATAATCCGAAAGTTATCGCAGGTGACTTTAATCTTCCTAGGATAGACTGCAATGTTGGCTGACAATGAGGACTGTCATATGATGAAGTAAATCTTCTTAGTACATTAGACATGCACTGTTGGACACAATGTGTACACTTAGGACGTCAAGTAGTTATGGAGTAGACGGGATGGCATCCATTTACTTCAAACTAGGTGCACCTAATTTACCATTAATCCTATTGAAACTATTTGGCCTTTTATTGACAGTAGGTAATAATAATAATAATAGTAACAATAATAATAGTTTATTCTCAGGTAGCATTTTGTACATGAGAGCATACCAGTTTACAGGCATGATCAGAATGATATAGATTGTTTTTAACTTGGAATATATAGAGAGTCATTTTTATGAAAATCATGCTATATGAAGACATTAATTAATATTTATAAAGTCAACTGTAACAAGGTCCAGAGTTTGCAGTGTTAAGGAATTAGAGATGTGTTATGTACTGTAGAACACTTCCAGCATGCGTTTGCGCGTTTTTTGACTGTGGTGCTGTAATCGCAGAAAATGGCTGTGGGTAAGCAGAATGAATCATAGAGACTATCCAGAAACGGGAAAAGACTGAGGTACTTACCCTAGTAGATGGAAAACCTCTTATATCTACCCTCGCTTTAAATTAGGCGACAGGACAAACTTGCATAACTATAGGCCAATAAATATCACCCCAGTTATCTATAGAATAATGGAAAATGTAGTGCGTGACAAAATGCTCGGTTATTTACTCTCTGAGAAACTTATCTCTAATTCCCAACATGGTTTACTTAAAACTAGGTCTTGCATGACTTGTCACTTTGAATTCTTAAATTTTGTCTTTAATGAACGAAGCCCTGGGCACTTGGTGTTAGTAATGTACTTAGACATATCTAAAGCTTCTGACATGGTTAACCACAGGCTTCTTATAGGCAAACTCTTCTCTTATGGGATTAAGAATCTATAACATGCATGGTTAAACTCTTTCCTCAGTCATAGACACCAAATTTTTAAAAGTAACTCCACTCTGTCCAAGGCCGAAGCAGTTGCAGTTTCACTTATCCTTGACTTCTTAATTCCAGTTTCCTTGATTAGTCTATAAAGCTGCCTAGTGTTGCCTAAAGCCGCTGCCTTTTCCATCTCTTTTGCTTTCGTTGCCCACCACTGCTCACGATCGTTTCGTAAACTTCTACTTAATTTAGACTTGATTTGTTTTCGCTCTTCATCGTGTTCAGAGCCTGACGGAATTAGTTGGCGAGAGCTCATCAGTGCTATAGATGTCGCAGAAATCCACTGGTTTTTCGTGCTCCTTCTGTTCAAATTACTGATAGATGACGCTGCTGTTTCTACAGCTGTTTTTAGATCATTCCAGGCAAAATCAGGATCAGCCTGGTTTCCAGAGTTACCTAATTGTGACCCTAACTGTTCTTGAAATTTACTTTTGACCTTTTCGTCGCTCAGATCAATTATAATGGGTTTTCCTAATGTGGCCTTTCTACGTCCAGTAAGGTGCAAGCAAATGCGTGCTTGTACTAGAGCATGATCAAAGTCTAAACATGTACTCCAGAACAAGCGGCAATCTTCTATCGAGCCTCTCCAACGATGACTGATGGCAATATGGTCTATTTGAGTCCATCGTTGTCTTGGTGAAGGGGGTCGCCACGTTAGGCGATGTCTCTGCTAATGCCTAAAATTAGTATTCGCTAAGAATAGACGATTGTCTGAGCAAAGTTGCAGCAGACGGTCACCATTATCTGTTCTCTGAGCTGTAACACTAAAATACCCGCCTAAATGTCTTTCTGTTTGGTCTAAACTACCTACTTGGGCATTAAAGCCACCTGCGACGACCACTTTGTCTGAGTGCTTGGCTTTTTGAAGAAGTTCACAAAGGTTTCTGTAAAATTCATCCTTCAGTTCGTCTGGGCTGCAGTCAGTGGGAGCGTAGGCGGAAACGACGAAAAGACAACGACGAGTGTCCCTATTCCTCCGAGTCCTTACAGAGCCGTTTAGTCGAAAAGCACATAGGCGACTATTGACAGGGATCCATTCTAATAGTGCTTGTTCTGCTCTCATGCTTAGCGCTATGCCCACACCCGCCAGTCCACGAGAGCTGGCTATCGAGTCGCCAGATAAACGGAGAGTGTATCTTGTCGACTCGCCGTTTTGGCGAGGTGAGGTCAAGTGAATGACCACGCTAGGATCTTGTATGCGTGTTTCGGAGACACAGCACACATCAATCATACGAGATTCCAGGGTTTTAGCTAAGGAGGCCTGCTGACCGATTTGACATAGGGTGCGTAAGTTGAAAGCTCCAATGTGTAGTTTGGAGCGGGGTTTCAGTAGACCTGGGACATAACTTCGAGTGCTAGAATCGTCGGACGTGGTGACACTTGAAGAAAAAGTTAGAAGAGGAAGTTCAGAGTTGATAGTCAAGGTAGGAGCAATGATAGGGATTGAAGAGAATAAATGATTTTGAATACGGTGGTCTTGAGTGCTGTCAGAGGTATGAGGGCAGTTATCACTTCCCGGTTGCCCACACCGTGGAAGGGTTCTTCTGGAGGTACCTAAAAAGGAAATTGGATTAGAGCGTGACTGCATCGCCCAAGGGACAACTGCTTGAGGCCGGTCACACACGACCTTTTGGTGAGTAGTTTTAGTGTTAGCTCCGTACTTGTTGAAGACCATATCGCCGGAGACGGAAATCCGTAGGATAAGGCGAGGTGTGCATTTTTAGGGTTAACCTTTTCTAACCCCACCCCTCCTTGTGTGAAGGCAGCATTGCTGTTATGCTGGTTGTCCGAGGGAAACACCTTACTGCCGTCACATCTCTGTACAGTCAGCAGTACGACTTCGCCCTCAGACCTTGGATCTGCTGCTTTTAGTCTTACTGCTCTTCAACCGACCTGCCTGGCATGGTAGGACCTTGAGGAACTATTGTTCTAGCCAGTATAGCTCGATTGGTTCATCACGATAGGCAAGCTCGACCACCACGTCAAGGTAGCAGCAACGGACGGGCATAGTTGTAGATGATTATATACAAGGCAATTATGGAACCTACTAGCACAACAATATCGACTTGTCTTCTACACCCAAGTTCCAAGTACTCTTGATCTTATCCTGCATCTGAACACGCTAAATGATCCACTCTCCAAACTCATAGCTGTCTTTTGCAATCGTAACGCACGCAGTGGTCAAGGAGTGCGCGGTTCTTAGTCATATAAGCACCATGATACAATACAAATATTTGGTGTCCTAATAGTATAGACTTTGTTGCAGTTGGTTCGGTTCTTAATTTCTACCTTTATATGTTATGAATGTCCTGACATTGACAATTCGTAATGATATTTGTATGCATGTAAATCTATATCATTGTAATCATACCTGTAAACTGACATGCTCGCATGTACATTATGAGATATCAGAATAAAATTTTATTATTATATCTAGAATTTAAAGACTTGTACCAAATCTTTGAGGACTTATCACGTAACCTTGAATCAATCAGCGATGGCTTATTAGGGTTCTACAACTGCAAATACTGCAATCACGAACGTTGTAGTAAACAACGAAAAAAACAGAAAAAAAGACTTTGGTTTAAAACCGTTTAGCTTGCTAGCACTAAGTAAATTCGTTTTCCTCCTGTTTTATATATCCTTTTATGTCACTGTCTCTCCGAGTTTGTGATTTGCTTTCGTAGAAAATTAGTCTCATTCAATCAACTTGTCCCAAACGCTGGATAGGAGAGTAACTATCGCATCAATAACTCACCTCCCAAGACCGATCTGCATAGATTTGCTCTTTTTATGGTAATACCAAACTTGCACAAATATCAATGACCTTACAACACCTTTTAACCAATAAAAATGCACCGGTAGATAAATTCATTATGAAAAACGATGAATTCTCTAAAAGATTTAACAAGATATAATGTTTACAGATGACTTTTTGCAGGTTGGAAACGAGCTCATTGAATTTGAACTCATAATATAATCGATATTAAAGCCCATCCATATGGCTCCATATCATGTTGTTTCTAGAATCTTTATACGGTCTGAAAAACTTCTTTAGGCGTGACCAATATCCTTCGATGTTTTGTGTATATACACCCGTAATTGGATCCACAATATGTCTTTCGTGAACTACAACATGGTGAACATATCCAAGTTTACGAATAAGCTGATATGCTCTCCAGTCGTCAGTATAAATTGTTGATCCTGGTAAAACAAATAACCGGATTACTGGTATCAGAGTCCTTGCAGTTCAATCTAGGACATACTGGAAGTGTCCCTTTCCTAATGTTCGGTCGTAAATACCAAGTACCTATCAGTAAGATTAAACTAGTTAGTACTTACCCGTTCAGTTTATACAGATCATTCTGTACTATATGTTCTCTTCCTTATAGTTGTTGCGTTTATTACGACAATTTTTCCAACGCTTCCCACCGACAGATTTAAACGCAACAGGATTTCTGAGTATGTCTCTACAGTGCTTATACCATTGTGCTGTTGACACTTTGCTTACATTTATAAGGAACGATACCAGAGAAACAGGCAACTGCATAACCCACAACACGACTAACATGCAGGTTTGATAAGGCGTCAGTTTAGACTGGCTTATAAAGCTGCCTGTTCCAGTTGATTTCTTTTACCACCAACCAGTACAACGAAGGACAACTCCATCTCGCGTATCTGTGGATAGTGTTTGTGCCATATTAAGTACACAATCACAAATAAACTTTTTACGAGGTAACGCGATAGCTTGTAGATTAATAATAATAACGTCATAATAGAATATGCCGATTAACCGATCCAATGTTAGCATTTTGAACTAGATTTAGCAGACGACCTTGAAGCAAATTAACCTTGGTTTCCATTCGCGCCTCCAAGTTTGCCAGCAATGTTTAGTTCCACCCTGTCAACCAAATTTCGAATACTCAGCCTTATTCCGCTTCTGGATAGTCTCTATGGTTCATTCTGCTTACTCACTGCCATTTCCTGAGATTACAGCGCCAAAAACATAAAAGCGCGCGGTGGTTTGTTGGAAGTGTTTCATAATACATAACATCCTAATACTGTAAACTGTGAACCTTGTTACTGTTGACTTTGTCATTGATTACTATTTTGAAATAGCGTGATTTCCGTAACAGTGACTCTCTATCAAAACCCTACTAAAAACAAACCATATCATTCTGATCACGCTTGTAAACTAGTATGGTCTCATGTATAAAATGCTACTTACGAATAATCGTTTATTATTAGTAGTATTCAACCTACCAGGTTGATTAAAGAAGCCGGAGTTAAAAAATCATGCGTTAGTGAAACGGATGGATTAACTCCGGAGGTCATTAAGGATGGTGGTCCCAATTTAACAATTAAGCTGATTCATATTTTGACTAAAGTTTGGAAATTTGACATAAATCCGTCTGACTGGTGTCAATCGTTAATTGTTCGATTATGAAATAAAAAGCTAAATTCGTCCTGTGATAGTCATGGAGAGATTAGTTTGGCTAATATATTGTCAATAATGCAAGTATACATTAAGTGGTATTCGTCAAGGCTGCTCATTATGTAAATTTTTGTTTAATTTTATAATAGATCTAATGTTGGAAATAACATTCTCATCGTCTGACCCTTCAGGAGTTGATCTTCCACCAGTAAATCCACTAATTTGTCTAGAATATACTGATAACGTAGTCCTATTTGACAAAGACTTTGAAAAGATGCAGGATTTTTTGACAGCAATAAGCACCAAGACAACCTTGTTCACAGAGACAGCATAATGTTTAAACTAAATACTAGATTGACGATAAGTTACAACGTGATAATGTCAATGTCAGTTCAGTTAATAATACAAAATGACAGGAATACGCCAAAGTAACGCTGAAGAAAGATCCTCAGCCCGCTTGCCGTGATACCACCTATTCAAAATCATCTATTTAATCGCCATCCGCATTTTGACACCACACTTTTATTCGTTCAATTACTTCCACCTATTTTTGGCATTCTTGTAACTTCATCCTAGTTCTGTCTGTTCGTTTCTCAATAAAGATATAATTTTTCAATTATTACCACTGCACATTTTTAATCAGATATCAATGTTAGTTAAGTTGCAGTATGTGATATGTATGAGTTACTATCTAGTCACATAGTTTTTAAAAAATTGATATTTTCTAATCAATTATAAATTTTAGAAAAAGCACTTGAAGTAATAAAGCTAGTAGTAAGAAACCAGTTGCTTAAGAGCTACTTCTTCCATTATTTTGATAATGAATTCTTTGATTCTTTACTGCTCACATCTTGTTGTTTAGGTAGCAGTTCATAATGTAATCTGATTGTTTGAATTTGATGTGACTCACTTAAGCTTTATTGTATGAGAAATATGAGGATGTTTGTTTCGGAAAGATTACTTCATTTCGTAACCGATTTCATTGTTCTCCCTGGTTTGATACAAGCTTTCTGAAGCTACGATGGAGTAAGAAGCACCTTTGAGACTTATTCTCCTCAACAGATATTGATGCATTCTAGTCAGTACGTAAGGTTAGGAACTAATGTTAGACAGAAATAGATTAGTCTTACACTACCTGGGGAAAGTAGTGTATTTAATTCTTGCCAAATTTGCTAGTTTCATATCGAAGGGGGCAACAAGGTTTCTGCGCTTCGTTTACGTGATAATTCTGATACCATAGCTGAGTTACACGCGGCCAAAGCTGGAATATTTCTAGACTAACGTTAGCTGAGTCAATTAGAATGGATATCTATTTTGACATTTAACGCAATCACATTGTGGAACAACCAATCATGTTACCATTGTTTGTTAATTGGATGAGTGTTTTAAGATGTTTTTACTAGTTTAAAACCAGGTAAGCTGAAGGGTCCTGATTAGCCACATCGACTGTTGATATCGCTGAAGAATATTGTCGTACAACCGTGGTTGCTCAATACATCTTTTCTAAAGCTTAACTTCTAGGGAATTAAGAGAATGACACATTGAGTCATATTTATGAGAATTGGAAGAGTTGATTTATGTCACTTCATGATGCATCGCATGACAGTATAACTGCCAAATACACTTTACGAAATCCGGCTTACGCTCATATTTCTGTGGACGAAATAAACAATTAAAGGATTAAGTTATTGTGTTAAAGTCTACAATGGAGTTCAGCTACCGTTACACTCCTGTAGGTCGACTTTAGTTCATGTAAATTTATGTTTCATATACAGCATTGTTTATGACTGACTGATTAATTAGTTTGTTTTGGATAATAATAGATATATGACTATTATAATTGTTTCTCATCGACAAATATTATAAACATTCAATATGATGTATTCAACTAAACAAGATTCACATAAAGACATATCTGATGTATTACGATTGTATATCTATGTATAATCAATATAGAACCTGTCATGTGTGTGCAACGGTCTAAGTTGCCATACCTCTATGGCACAGCAAGATTAACACTAAATTAGTAGAAGTTACTTTATTGATAATAATAATAATAATAATAATAATAATAATAATAACAAGGAGTTTGAACATATAGTATATGCTTCGGGAAGCGTAGAGAGAAAAGGCATGGAATGATTTGAATCATACGATTCGAAACAGGATAATAGTTGAATGCATCTGCGCCATTGTGACTGTTTCTGAACCATGCCACTCATTGTTTCTGGCCACTGGTTACGGTATTCGCGTGGACCCTAATCAAGCAGTCTTCGGCTACCGAAACGTCTCAAACAAGCAGTTAGTGACATTGTGGATTGGTGCCATGTTTTGTTCTGGCCGCCTCGAACTTTCTTCATTGCTGCTCGTATATCAGCCAACATCGCGCATTGAGGTAGACGGTTGTTAAGCATACGTAATACATGTCCCAACCACCCTAGTAAATGATAATTCACAACCTCATCAACTGGCTTGTCATCTTTGTTTCACATCTGTCGTCTAACCTTGTTATTACTTTCTCGGTGATCCCAGCTAGTGCGAGCAATGTTTTGAAGTCACCGATGGTCAGAATGAATGACCATCGAATGTCGTCTACTCTTAATAGTTACGTTCCACATCCATGCAGTTAGACAAAGCCAATTTCCGCGCAGTACACTATTCCCTTTGTTGAGAGACGAATATCTCGTCTACGCCATAGGTGACGTAAGTTTAAAAAGGCCAAATGAGCTTTATGAATTCGTACTGAGATTTCGTCAGAGACCGACAATAGGGGTTGACCAGACTTCCAAGATAAGTAAAGTGGTTGACATGCTCAACTAACTCACTCCCTATCTTCAGCTCAGGTGTTGACGAAGACCAGTCCTAAAGCAGAGGTTTAATTTGGAGGGGGGATAAACGCATTCCAAAATAGTTGCATTGGTGTCTATTGCTGTTAAAAGATCCTGCATCTTATCACCATCTTCTTCAAACAGGACAACGTCATCAGCATATTCTAAGTCAATAAGTAAACCCCCTGGTAGAAGATCAGATCCTAAGAAATAAGACTATGAGAATGTATTTTCCAACAGTGATTCGACTATGACATTAAATAAAAATAAAGGCAGTGGGGAACCTGGACGGACACCACTTGAAATTCAAAATAAGCGCTGACACGACTGACAAAATTTAAGTCATGATCCTTGGTATCAGCAATCTTCTATCAAACCGCTTCAACGGTATCTAGTGGTAATATGGTCTATTTGAATTCATCTTTATGTAGGGCCAGGAGCTCAGCATGTTGCACGATGTCGTTCCTTATGCTCAACGTTCGTGTTTGCTAGAAATGAACGATAATCCTGGCAAAGTTGTAGTAGATAATTTCTGTTATCCATTATCTGAGATAGAACAATGAAGCATTCACCTGAATATCTTACAAGCTCATTAAACGTACATATATGAGCACTAAAATCACCAGTCACGAGTACCAAATCTGAGTGTTTATCCCTATGAAGAAGTTCAGAAAGTTTTATATAAAATTGATCTTTTACTTCATCCGGGTTGCAGTCAGTAATAGCAGGGGCAGAAACAACGAAAAGACATCGGTATGTGTCTCGATCTTTCTGAATTCTTACTAAACCATTTAATTGGATGGCGAATAGGCGACTGTTGACAGAAATCCTTTCATGAAGTGCCTGCTCTGCTCTCATACTTGTCACAGCACCTACACCGACTAGCTTACGAGAGGTAGCTGTATAGTCGCTATACAAACGATGGGCGTATCATGTAGATGCGTCATAGTGATTAGGTGAGGTCAAGTGAATAACAAAGCTAGGATCTTGTATGTGTGTACAGAAGGCATATTGGTATCATGACCTCTTTGTGTAGATTAGGTCACAAAACGTTACCTTTAGTTTCAACACTCCTTTTGTTGCACATTTCATCGCACTTAAGTTGTTTAATGGATCAGCCATGGCTTTTACCTGGTCTTTGGGAATCCGTATACACCATACAGCATATCAAGATACGGGATAAGGCTAATAATATTTAGAACCTGGATAACGGCGATTTCATGATGTATTTTTCCGTAGTGTTGGTATCTATGTGTGCTGATTTCGAACGGTGATTTACTGATGCATTAAGTACGTCGTAAAGCAGCATTAGAAGTAAATTACTGTGGAGTAGGCCCATTCTTTATGAGAGCAATCCATAAGCTCGTGCAGAAAATGATATAGAGGAAAATACAAAATGCGCGAAAATAAAATTAGCTAGAAGTTGGTAACCAAATAGTTTTAAGCCAGTATATTCTTTTTCTTATGTTATCTTGCCTAATAGCAGATCCATGCTTGCATTGTTTAAATGTTTAGAACCCTAATGAACCATTACTGATTATGCCGAGATAAAGGGACAAGTCATGGAGTAATCGGTACACATCTTTAGATACATTGTTCCAAGCACTGCTCGGAAGTATATAGTTTACACACTCGTGTTAAATATTGAGCGGGCCGAGTATATCGCATATCATGCTAGAGTAGGAATAAATTCATAGATTATTCAGTGCCTTGTTCTCATTAATTATTAAGTTAATCTCTGGTATAGAGTGGTCCCCTGTATAATCCCCACTGGTCACTCTCATATTAGATGACTGTGTCAGGTTTACGTTGGTTACCTGATATCGATTAATTTAGAATGATTTTGGTTAGCTCAGCCTAGGGTTTTGAATCCCCATAGGGTATAATTTCTCATACAGTATGCTATGTGATACTTTTTAAAAGGCTTTAGATTTATCAAACTATAAGACGAGGTCTATTTTGAATAAGTCGCGGCAAGATGTAATGCGATTCAAGAAGTCAAATGACATGTTGTGCACGATCGACTCTTAATAAAACCACGTTGGGATTTAGATGTTTGGGTTTGTGTTAACAAGTATTCTGAGATGTCACTTAAGCAATGTCCTCTACATGATTGGTGAAGGAACGGGAGTAATAATTATAGGCCTATAATTGCTTGCGTATGTCCCATCTTCGGCCTTGAACTTGTGAATGATGTAGCTAGTTGCCCAAATGTTCGGGTATTCTACTGTGTCTAGCAACAAGGAGAACAATTTAAGGAGTAGAATTGGCATATATTCGCTACATTCTTTGAGGAAGAATGATTGGAGGCCATCAGTTCCTGAAGCTTCTCTAAACCTAAGGTTTTCGACATCCACAGATATGCATTTAGCGCTGAAAAGTATTCTGGACGATGTACTGTCTCTAAGTACCATTCGCATATAGTTCGTAGGTAGTTTGGTATCAAAATTGTTAAACAAGCTATAATCAATTTCGCATTTTGCTCTGAAGTCGTCACACGAAGACATATCTGATGTATTACAATTGTATATGTATGTATAATCAATATAGAACTTATCATGTGTGTACAGAAATATAAGTTGCCATACCTCTATGGCACAGCAAGATTAACACTAAATTAGTAAAAGTTACTTTTATAATGATGATAATAATAATAAGGAGTGTGGACATACAGAGAATGCTTGAGGGAGCGTGGAGAGAAAGGAATGAAATGATTTGAGGCTGACGATTCATATGAGGATAATAAGTAAATGCAACTATGCCACTATGACTGTTTCTAAACCATGTCACTCGTTGTTTCTGACCACTGTTTACAATTATGTGTGGACACCAACAACGCAGTCTTCAGCTTAATTTGAATAAGAGATCAAATTGATTATGAATATCCAATTGTATACAGGATGTGAAATTGTCATGTGAGCCATTGTAAGTGAACTAATTTTGGAATTGTTGTGGATGAAGAAAGGTGTGCACCTCGTGTGTCGTTTCATCTTACAACAACTTGTACACACATACTGTTGTGAGTTATGCTCACGTTGAGCGATAGACAATCTGATGATAAGCTTGCTATCAAATCATAGTTGAAGTAAATCAATGTAATGATGATTGCGGATCAACGGAAGGGTGTATATTTGCAAATGGCTTAATTGGCAATTAGATATTCTTAACGCATTGTCAATTCGGCCTGATACTCTTAGCAATCAGTTGAAGAAAGAAGAACATTTTGAATTAGCGAAAGATTATTCCCTCGTTTGATACATTAGTTCGTGTAGGACAGTAAGAAAAGGACAAACTGAATCATCAATATCAATCCATGTATTTACTGACTACTGGTTTAAGTTGCGTCAAGAGATGCAGATTACCTGGTTGAGATCCGCGTAACTACCGTAACCAGTCGTTGGAAATTGTGAGTGAGCTGACTGAAAGTCGATTATAGTGGTGCAGGTGGATTCACACTTCATCTTTTCATCAATAGTCGTCTCGGAATTATTTCATGGCTTTCTACTCTCTACTTCTTTCCAGTTGAACCATATTGCATATGTCGACACTTTGTTTTAGTTATTATTTTCACTAAAGTAATTTTTGCTAATATAGTGTTGATCTTGCTGCACCTCTAGGTAAAGATGACTTGAATCGATGCACGTATGTGCCAAATTCTATGTTGATCATGCATACATGCATCCAAGACCAGATCGCATAGTAAACCAATTAGAATATTAGCATCAATACAAAACAAAAACATCTAATTCCGCGCTCGAAGAATGATAACAGATGATAACAGATAATAGGTGAGACAGAAATATGGCATCTGACACAATATACAATTAACAGTAAGAAAGTATTCAACTGATTATTTGATCATGATGTATGAAATAATAATTCAAAATTCATTCAATCTTCTCGACTCACTTGATAAAGTGATCTTTCAATAGTGTGAAGTTGACAATTCTTAGTGACCCATTGTTACTTTATTATTTGTTTAGCATGCGATGTCTCATTTTTGAAAGGAAGTAAGTTTTCTCACTCTGTTGATGTTATCAACTACATGGATATTTAACTGAGTTGTATTGTGACTGACAAGCGAAATTTAGAATGTGCTTTTCTTCATATTTACGACTCACCGCCCAGATGTATTCACACCTCTGTGTTGTTGTTTACATCAGGACTCGAATTCAGTTCGTTTTGTACCAAACGCCACCGCGTCAACCACTAGACTACCGAGTTCAGATGAGATGGTGTTTAACGAGTAACGAACTAAGTTCGAGTTCATGTAATTATCAACACTGGAATGCGAGTACATCCAGTTGACGAATCCTATATGAGACGAAACGCGTGTACTGAATTCCGTTCACCATTCACAAGCCGACTCAATAAATGCTTGTGTACTGTCGTTATATTGAGGTAATTCACTCAGAATGCACATATGGCAACAGAGACTGACCAATTTCAGTCCATGATAAATCAACGAGACGATCCAAACACATTCTAACTATATATGGGTTTTCATTGATTAGTTAATAGGAATATGTTTAAGAAAGAGATTAGAAATGAAAAACCTAGAAATCATCATTTCGTGTTTACATTCAGGCTCAAACGAGGTGTTCATTAAATGCCAACGTCTGATGAATATCCAATTACCTAGTAAGTCACAATAGATGCAATCCTACTCAGTAGATATGATATTCAAATTCTGTATTCAGTAGACTACAATGTATGAACAGAGGTTGTTCGACATAATAATGAATGCTAAGATTGGTGTGAATCGAGGAATCACTTATCAATGTTCAAACATCACTTTCGAAGAGTTTACATCATCATGCTTCAATTTTATAGATATTAGGTTCTCTGAGGTGGTTATTTTGATTTGTTGTTCTATTGGACAATATCTTCTAGAACTATACTTGTTTACAACTTCATTGTCAGTGTGTTCTGATAACGTTGTGTGTAAGTGATGTTCACATATTTGGCATTTTCTGTTGGTTCGGTTCACTTTATCTCTGACCATGTGATCGATCAGTTTGTCCTGTACATATTTGAAGTAAGCACTGAAGATGTTATTCAGGATAACAGTAGAAGTTCTACAATCACATGAACAATTGATCAATCTTAGCCTGTCACTCCTCGTGAAGCACAGGTCACCGACAATCAATTTTCAATCAACTCTGTATTGAGCTTTCTTTACATTTCTTCTTAATCCCTATTCATTTATTACATGTCTGACTTCGGTTCTTGGCACGATGTGCTTTTTGATCTTTTACTTTTTCTGTTAGCTTAAGGATTCCAAGCTAGAAATTGTGTTGTGATGTAGCTTGTTGACTTTCCCTATATGGGATGTATCCACCCCGTGTTTCTTTCTTGCCTAAATTTTGTTTGTTCACCATCGCATTGCGTTATCGGTGATAATCCCTGGTCAACAGATCTGAATAATCTTACTAGGAAGAGTGTTTACTAATGCCCCATTCCTAAAAAGTATGTCTGTAAATTGAAAAAAATAAGAAAATGATAAATTTATTTGGTTAAACGTGATGTAACGTTGTTGATGAAGTAATGTCAGTATAATTTCTGGGATATTATTTAGCATTTGGTTGAAATACTACATTTATGTAGCTAATGTTAATAAGGCTAGAAATGTATAATACACACAGTATTTATTCACACATCCTAAAAAATATTTATGATATATTAGGGTTTTAATTCGCACAGGTTATTCGTCAGGTTGTAAGTGACCAAGACAAACAATCCATTTTCTACTAGTGATTGACTTAGTGCAGAATTACTTTGTATATGTATAAATTGTAATCTGCCAGAGTGCTAACAACGCTACATTTTGTCGAGACCATCAACGATTTCATCAATGCATCTCTGTGACATGTATTCTGAACAATCATTGTCAATAATGACAAATTGTAAGTGTTGTTAATAACAATTTATGTCGATTACCATGACGAATGGTTACTTCACTTCCATATTTTAACAGAAATGAATTCGGATATCTCTTTATTGATGTGCATTGCACAGAGAGTATATGATTTAATGTCACAGATGATGAAGACACTTGAGTTACTTTCTACCAGTGACCTAACGATGAGTAGTGAATTACGTAGCGTTCATATGTCACCCCAATCAGTTCCACTAATAAACAATTTTACACCTTGTCAAGATAATCGAACATTTCCTCAATGTATCATGAAAATGTGTACTGAACACATCAATGTCAATGATAATAAAATGCAAATAATTTGAACAATAATTTACATTTGGTATTAGGTCCATTGTTTATTTTACTTTCATAATTTAACAGAAGACATTGACAACCACCGTATGAAAAAGTGCGATGGGCTAATAAATCGCAAGCTACATGGTAATATGCAGTTTTCTATAACATTACAAATTGATATTCCATCAAGTATTCATTCACAGGTCTCGATAGGATTATTTATGTTTTAATAGGGATTTATTTTGCACAAGTTATTCGCCATCCAACTTCAATTTTCAGCAGTATGACATTTTTCTTAACTTCAGTAGACAGAACCGTAGCGGCAGTTTCACATTTATGATGTGGCAGACAACAGTTGATTACTGATGGTTTCAGTAATAACACGTTAACTGATTACGATATCACGGAAACACCTAAGATGATGACTAATCAATCAATCACTCTAATTTTGGTTAATTGGACAATTTAAGGAAAAGTAATGTATTTGAACAAACTGGTTGGTTATTTATGCATCATCTACATGATCAATTGTAAATGTTATTGATATGATCAACTATCATTCATTTAGTTAACTACTACAAATATCAATGAAACTCCTCTATACACAACTATACTGCATAATGAGAACATGGAAAACAAAAATGTTAATTTTATTTTATGAATCTATCTCTCAGGTCTCGGTTTGCTAAGAAAATTCATTGCAGATTACTACGACAATAATTTGCAATACAACATGTGGTTATGTAAGTAATAGTCAAGTAATAAATAAGAAAATTTCATTTAGTGAAATCTAAAATGATTTTTAACAGTGTTTCATTATTGAAATAATTAAACATATCGCCATTGACATCATTGCATCACCCGTAATAGTAACAGTTATCAGTGTATTTCACAAGTCAAACAAATACCACATACTGATGTCAAATAGGCAATTAACTAGACCACAACTTGTAGGCATTCAATTAAATTCCATTGAAATTGTATATTCCTTATTGAATATGAAGTCAATGATTCACCTTCCCCTCTCTTCTTTATCTGTTAACAGTTATTTATGAAGTACTATCAAATATCGTTGAAGAACATGAAAATAGTGGTGAGTTCAGATGCACATTACGATGGCCAACTTTACACATAGAAATTACCACGTACTACGCTTTTTATTATCTTCATAATGTGAATAAACTAAATGACACCTATAACAATCGGATTATTTAAGAGTTGCAAAATACTGAAAAGTGTTTTCGAGTAGTCAGTATACAATGAAGCAGATAGACTCGATAAGTAACTCTGATAATATAAAATCCAGTGTATAATTGACTATCTAGTATAAACTCCTTGATTTCTGTCACTCACATCTTGGTATTTTGGCATCGGTTCGCTTGTCGTTGGCTGCGTCGGTTCCAGTTCCTGTTAATATTATTATTGCTATATTATTTTATTTTGATTAATTATTTTGATATCAAAAGTTGGTGTGATCAACGGTGGTACAACACCAGTCAGCAATTGCCTCATTACTAAGAGGTTATATATATGTATAATGGGTATATAGAAGAAACAAAGGAAGATAATAACTGAGTATGCTAAAAATATGATGTATGGGTGTTGATGTAGTGGTGTTGATATGTTTTACTCCTATTCCAGGTAGCACATAGTAGTCCATGGCGTGTGACATAGGCATCTGACCTCTACTCAAATCTCTCCATTGAGGTGGCTACCGCAATGGAGGCTTAAATCGCATCTTAGATAGAGCACATTACTGAGCAAAAATGAGTCTGCATTTGTGAGGTCGTCACTTGATACGAAAATTTCCAAGGATTGTTTATAAAACACGGAACAGTAAATGCTTTATTATCGAACATTGTATAAACTTACTTGATACTTTATTCAATAATGTCATTGACTTCTAAGACTTCTAATCGGATTTCATCAGTTTAATAATAAATCACTATTTTATCCATTTCACTACAGGTGCCACTGTAAAGTAATGATTATCGACATACGGAGATGAGGGCGAATGCCCAATCCACCTAACTCTACCCACTCCATTAACCCGAACACACGACCCCAAGTAGCTAACACTTTTCTCAAATAATTTGTAACCAATGCAAAAAATCATGCTGACAACTAACAAGCTAACTATGTTTCATCTGTTTAACAAATATTTATTATTAATATCTATTCTTTCTTAATTAGTTGATGATTAAATGCAGTAATTTAAACAAATGCTTTACGTTAAGCTGTTTGGGAAAACAAGAGGGTCGTAGACAACTATGACAGTGGTAGGATGTAAGATATAGAGTATGTAGAACAATTTTGTGGTGACTGCTTATGAAATCATTGTCAACTCGAAACGACATAGGATTAACATTGTGACATGAGACTAGATTGATGCATTAATTACGTTGCAATATTGGAGTGTAGGTCTTACACATATCTCAAACAAAGTAAGTTCAGCTTCCGTCGAATAGAAGTTTCGAATAAGGAAGCCTATTAATTTTCTAGTTTTTGAGACTATAGAGGAGGTGTTCTCTGTGAACTTTAAGATACCTGAATACTGAATATCCACATCGCTTGTTGATTGGTGTATTTGTACTTTGAACACATTTAGATAAAACGTGAACTAGGAGTTATGGTTGCTCATGTGTGTGATTCCAAATTCACAGTAGTTAAGTGGTAGTTGCCATCATGGCTCCAGGCAGTTAGGCTATCGAGATCCTTTTGATTTAGAGTCATACCTTGCTCTGAAGCATCCAGTACAACTTCACTTAAGTCTTGAATTAGACCAAATACTAGTATCGTTTCGTTCTAATGTGTAGTTATGTCATCTAGATAGTCTAACAAGCATGTATCACACGACTTATCTTTAAGAATCCATGTTGGGAAGGGGAGAGAGGTTCGTTATTAGTGAATAATGGAGTAATTTCTCCTGAATTATTATTTACATTATTCTTGGAGTAACATATATTAGGTTGATAATGCAGATTTACCACATATAAACAATCAAAATGTCTACGAAATGATCGAGAGCAGTGGTGACAGCGAAGGCAAACGAAATGTAAAAGCAGCCATCGTTAGGTAATGTATGATTCCATATTCACAGTAGTTAAGTGATAAGTGAAGATAGGGTGCTCTCAGATTGGTCACTTGGTGGTGGCAAAGCTGAAGTTTAGCTGTATTTATGCACGTCATCAGTTGTTGAATTAGCAATGGCTGAGTGGGCAATCAGTGAAGGTGAGAATGGTTGTGAATTGTTGTATGAGAATACCGTAGAAAATGGCTAAAGTGTGCATACGTGACATCAAGATCATAGTAATTCGGTAATAAGTTTTGGGATGCAGCCACTTAGTTGTAGTTAAAGCCATTCACTGTAGGAAAGTATTTAGGTAGTAAGTTTTATGTCTAAGAGAACTCTTATAGTGGAAGAACGGGTAGTCTTCAGTGTTAGAATTATTCTTCCCAGTATCTGGTTGGAATGGAAACAGTATGGGTAGAGGAAGGAGGCTTCTCCGCTTAGATTCAGCCTTCGGAGTCATTGACACGTAGTGCTCTGACGCAGCTGTATGTGTCATTTATTGTTTATAAAGTAGTTGTGAGAGGGAACAGACTTAAGGTGAGAGGAGTAAAATCGTTTGTTGTTAATCTTAGCATTGCCATGGTATGAATTCGGTTTTCATTCTAATGGTAGGATGGTAAATTAAAATGTATGATTGTACCCTGTTCATTTCTCCAGTTTTAGAGAATATAGTAATTGTTTAAGTTGATCAAGTCGCTGCCATTTTCGTCGGTTGTAAGAGATATTGTGATATGTGTGTCTATACTAGGTGGGATTGTGGGTATGGATGGTCTGGGTGGGTCATCAGTTATCAGTTTACTGTGTGACGTGGATGTACTTCGTGGTCTACGTATGATTTTCTATATTAAACGATATTTTCCTGATTTTACATGATAGTAGCACGGTGACTTCGATCCTTTCTACGTAGTTTACGATGATTAGTGTGGTGGCAAAGTGGTTACTAAATAAATTAGCTGTACGGCTACAGAGGGGGAAGTTTACACCCTTTATCTTAGAGCTACTGATTCCGTTTTGGAAGATGTTGAAAAGGCATCTAGATTTATCATATACGGTAGCCTATTTTCCTATTTCGATTTCGATTTGTATACGTTATTCCTGGGCGTTGTAACATATTACTTTCATAGTTTAAAGATAGGAAAAATCTTTAATTTTGTAAAATCTAGATGCATGTCTTCGTAGGCTTTTCATTGCAGTTGTGTTGATTAGCACACCACTTGTTGGGGTCGTTAATCTGACTCAATATTAGAGTTACTTAGAATGTCACTTGATCGAGATAAATGGAATTAAGACTTTGATGGGCTTAGAAGTAATCCTAAAACGAATAATCTGACAGCATTTCTGAGTAGGTGTACACTCATTTCCACAGATATCCGGTTTTCGATCGAAGACTACAAGGTGTACAACAACATCAGAGCAAGATGCGAAATTGTTTATAGCTTGTTCAACAGCTTTGATACCAAACTACCTACGAACTATATGCGAATGGTACTTAGAGACAGTACATCGTCCAGAATACTTTTCAGCGCTAAATGCATATCTGTGGATGTCGAAAACCTTAGGTTTAGAGAAGCTTCAGGAACTGATGGCCTCCAATCATTCTTCCTCAAAGAATGTAGCGAATATATGCCAATTCTACTCCTTAAATTGTTCTCCTTGTTGCTAGACACAGTAGAATACCCGAACATTTGGGCAACTAGCTACATCATTCACAAGTTCAAGGCCGAAGATGGGACATACGCAAGCAATTATAGGCCTATAATTATTACTCCCGTTCCTTCACCAATCATGTAGAGGACATTGCTTAAGTGACATCTCAGAATACTTGTTAACACAAACCCAAACATCTAAATCCCAATGTGGTTTTGTTAAGAGTCGATCGCGCACAACATGTCATTTGACTTCTTTAATCGCATAACATCTTGCCGCGACTTACTCAAAATAGTCCTTGTCCTATAGTTTGATATATCTAAAGCCTTTGACAAAGTATCACACAGCATACTCTATGAGAACTTATACCCTATGGGGATTCAAAACCCTAGGCTGAGCTGACCAAAATCATTCTAAATTAATCGATATCAGTTAACAAAAGCAAACTCGACACAGTCATCTCATAAGAGAGTGACCAGTGAGGTTATACAAGGATCACTCTATACGAGCGATTAACTTAATAATTAGTGATTACAAGGCACTGAATAATCTATGAATTTATTCCTACTCTAGCATGACATGCGATATACTTGACCCGCTCAATGTTTAACATGAGTGTGTAAACTATATACTACCGAGCAGTGCTTGGAACAATATATCTAGAGATCTGTACCGAATACTCCATGACTTGTCCCTTTATCTCGAAGTAATCAGTAATGGCACATTAGGGTTCTAAACATTTAAACACTGCAAGCATGAATCTGCTAGTAGGATAAATAACAGAAGAAGAAGAATATACTGGCTTAAAACTATTTGGTTACCAACTTCTAGCTAATTTTATTTTTGCGCATTTTGTATTTTCCTCTATATCATTTTCTGCACGAGCTTATGGATTGCTCTCATAAGGGATGGGCCTCCCCCACAGCAGCTTCCTTGTAATGCTGCTTTACGACGTACTTAATGCATCAATAAATCACCGTTCAAAATCAACCCACATAGATTCCACCACTACGGAAGAATACATCATGGAGTTGCTTGGTTGAAGCCCTTATCCAGGCTCCAAATACTATTAGCCTTATCCTGTATCTTGATATGCTTTCTGGTCCATTCTGTTTGCTCCTAGCCGGCTCTTTGAATCGTAGCGCCAGAGATGAAAAGCGCGCGGCTATTTGTCAGAAGTGAACTATACTACAACACGCAACTCTGGCACCCTAGTACTGTGAAATATTATGCTGTTGATCATGCTTTTAATTAATATCATCATATAGTGTATATCCCGCATCAATGACTCTACCAAATCCTTGTATGCAAAATAGATCTATATCATTGTGATCATGCCTGCAAACTCGTATGCTCTCATGTACAAGAAGCCACTTAATAATGAATTTATTATCATTATTGTTCCCACTTAGAAAGGTCGAAGAAATCCTAAAAAAGGCTAGTGGCATATCTCAAATTTCATGCAAATGTAATAGACTGCGAGAAAAGACGGGCAGATTAGTAGCCTAACTGCCTGGAGCCATGATGGCAACTACCACTTAACTACTGTGAATTTGGAATCACACACATGAGCAACCATAACTCCTAGTTCACGTTTTATCTAAATGTGTTCAAAGTACAAATACACCAATCAACAAGCGATGTGGATATTCAGTATTCAGGTATCTTAAAGTTCACAGAGAACACCTCCTCTATAGTCTCAAAAACTAGAAAATTAATAGGCTTCCTTATTCGAAACTTCTATTCGACGGAAGCTGAACTTACTTTGTTTGAGATATGTGTAAGACCTACACTCCAATATTGCAACGTAATTAATGCATCAATCTAGTCTCATGTCACAATGTTAATCCTATGTCGTTTCGAGTTGACAATGATTTCATAAGCAGTCACCACAAAATTGTTCTACATACTCTATATCTTACATCCTACCACTGTCATAGTTGTCTACGACCCTCTTGTTTTCCCAAACAGCTTAACGTAAAGCATTTGTTTAAATTACTGCATTTAATCATCAACTAATTAAGAAAGAATAGATATTAATAATAAATATTTGTTAAACAGATGAAACATAGTTAGCTTGTTAGTTGTCAGCATGATTTTTTGCATTGGTTACAAATTATTTGAGAAAAGTGTTAGCTACTTGGGGTCGTGTGTTCGGGTTAATGGAGTGGGTAGAGTTAGGTGGATTGGGCATTCGCCCTCATCTCCGTATGTCGATAATCATTACTTTACAGTGGCACCTGTAGTGAAATGGATAAAATAGTGATTTATTATTAAACTGATGAAATCCGATTAGAAGTCTTAGAAGTCAATGACATTATTGAATAAAGTATCAAGTAAGTTTATACAATGTTCGATAATAAAGCATTTACTGTTCCGTGTTTTATAAACAATCCTTGGAAATTTTCGTATCAAGTGACGACCTCACAAATGCAGACTCATTTTTGCTCAGTAATGTGCTCTATCTAAGATGCGATTTAAGCCTCCATTGCGGTAGCCACCTCAATGGAGAGATTTGAGTAGAGGTCAGATGCCTATGTCACACGCCATGGACTACTATGTGCTACCTGGAATAGGAGTAAAACATATCAACACCACTACATCAACACCCATACATCATATTTTTAGCATACTCAGTTATTATCTTCCTTTGTTTCTTCTATATACCCATTATACATATATATAACCTCTTAGTAATGAGGCAATTGCTGACTGGTGTTGTACCACCGTTGATCACACCAACTTTTGATATCAAAATAATTAATCAAAATAAAATAATATAGCAATAATAATATTAACAGGAACTGGAACCGACGCAGCCAACGACAAGCGAACCGATGCCAAAATACCAAGATGTGAGTGACAGAAATCAAGGAGTTTATACTAGATAGTCAATTATACACTGGATTTTATATTATCAGAGTTACTTATCGAGTCTATCTGCTTCATTGTATACTGACTACTCGAAAACACTTTTCAGTATTTTGCAACTCTTAAATAATCCGATTGTTATAGGTGTCATTTAGTTTATTCACATTATGAAGATAATAAAAAGCGTAGTACGTGGTAATTTCTATGTGTAAAGTTGGCCATCGTAATGTGCATCTGAACTCACCACTATTTTCATGTTCTTCAACGATATTTGATAGTACTTCATAAATAACTGTTAACAGATAAAGAAGAGAGGGGAAGGTGAATCATTGACTTCATATTCAATAAGGAATATACAATTTCAATGGAATTTAATTGAATGCCTACAAGTTGTGGTCTAGTTAATTGCCTATTTGACATCAGTATGTGGTATTTGTTTGACTTGTGAAATACACTGATAACTGTTACTATTACGGGTGATGCAATGATGTCAATGGCGATATGTTTAATTATTTCAATAATGAAACACTGTTAAAAATCATTTTAGATTTCACTAAATGAAATTTTCTTATTTATTACTTGACTATTACTTACATAACCACATGTTGTATTGCAAATTATTGTCGTAGTAATCTGCAATGAATTTTCTTAGCAAACCGAGACCTGAGAGATAGATTCATAAAATAAAATTAACATTTTTGTTTTCCATGTTCTCATTATGCAGTATAGTTGTGTATAGAGGAGTTTCATTGATATTTGTAGTAGTTAACTAAATGAATGATAGTTGATCATATCAATAACATTTACAATTGATCATGTAGATGATGCATAAATAACCAACCAGTTTGTTCAAATACATTACTTTTCCTTAAATTGTCCAATTAACCAAAATTAGAGTGATTGATTGATTAGTCATCATCTTAGGTGTTTCCGTGATATCGTAATCAGTTAACGTGTTATTACTGAAACCATCAGTAATCAACTGTTGTCTGCCACATCATAAATGTGAAACTGCCGCTACGGTTCTGTCTACTGAAGTTAAGAAAAATGTCATACTGCTGAAAATTGAAGTTGGATGGCGAATAACTTGTGCAAAATAAATCCCTATTAAAACATAAATAATCCTATCGAGACCTGTGAATGAATACTTGATGGAATATCAATTTGTAATGTTATAGAAAACTGCATATTACCATGTAGCTTGCGATTTATTAGCCCATCGCACTTTTTCATACGGTGGTTGTCAATGTCTTCTGTTAAATTATGAAAGTAAAATAAACAATGGACCTAATACCAAATGTAAATTATTGTTCAAATTATTTGCAATTTATTATCATTGACATTGATGTGTTCAGTACACATTTTCATGATACATTGAGGAAATGTTCGATTATCTTGACAAGGTGTAAAATTGTTTATTAGTGGAACTGATTGGGGTGACATATGAACGCTACGTAATTCACTACTCATCGTTTGGTCACTGGTAGAAAGTAACTCAAATGTCTTCATCATCTGTGACAATAAATCATATACTCTCTGTGCAATGCACATCAATAAAGAGATATCCGAATTCCTTTCTGTTAGAATATGAAAGTGTAGTAAACATTCGTCATGGTAGTCGACATAAATTGTTATTAACAACACTTACAATTTGTCATTATTGACAATGATTGTTCAGAATACATGTCACAGAGATGCATTGATGAAATCGTTGATGGTCTCGACAAAATGTAACGTTGTTAGCACTCTGGCAGATTACAATTTATACATATACAAAGTAATTCTGCACTAAGTCAATCACTAGTAGAAAATGGATTGTTTGTCTTGGTCACTTACAACCTTTAATTAGATGGTAATTGTAACAGAGAAGCATTCAAGTACCATTCATACACAATCAACATTCGGATGCCTTTGTGGTCAATTTTCAGTGAGACATTTCACGTAGTCTTAATAGTTTAATTCATCGTCATTTAAAATATGGGAAAAAAGTGTTACTTATAGGCATAAACAACTGTTGAATTATACCATCAAACTTGGCCTTCATTTTACTAAAACAATTATTCCATGTTTCAATTGTTTCATTGTAATACTCTGTGTAACGTATGTGAAAAATACAACAAAGATAACGTGACATTGAATCAAGATGAACAAAGAGGTAACATATTATGTACAACATGAAATTAGACTGATCTCAATTGAATATCACGTTTAAATGCTTTACATAATGTACTATATGCATAAATTGTATAGTAAGTCAATTCTACATGACATTACACCTTGATTATTAAAAATATCAACATAATTACGTACTGGTTCCAATGACAGGATCAGTTTTCATAAATATGGACATCTCTGAAACATAAATGAAGGTGTCAGAAGACAATTGATGATGAATCAAATACAAATGTTATTAATAAGATGAAATTACTGTGAATATATTTGAGATTATAACACAGTCTGGTGCATAGATTGCCGTCGATGCTATAAATAACAACAGAAACATCATATTGATCAATCATACAAATAGTCAATTGTAGATTGAGTCATGTAAGTTTGAATCTGTTAGATAGTACTATCTCCGTTATGTTACTAGTTAATCGTCGTTGGAAATGATGTTGAAACCGTCATGTTCTTCATCATGTTCTCGACCAATCAATGATTTTACGTTTTGCATTTATATGACATTAGAAGTATTCTTTAGCAAAATGCCTGTAAAAGACTTTTCCTACTGTTTATGAATAGAAGTAAATTCACTTGAAATTAGCACCTCACAACAACAAAGTTCTAGTGAAGTGTCAAATGTTTTGTTTATAACACACTGAATCAAACTTTGTTTCATAATTTAAGTGAGTTTTCAATGAAGAAACAAACAAAGTAACAAAACATTGGCAAACCTCTTGTAAAATCATTTCCACGAATACTTCTAATGTTTATTTTTGCACAGTCTGTAACTAAAATTGATCATGAGTTTAGTTGATTCCGATTAGATTGTTATAGTTTTACTTACATTCATCAATCGATCTGTTTTGATTCTTCAGGTGACTTTTCATTTTATCTAAGAAGAAAACATGCATAACAAATGGTCTCTAGTGAAAGATGAAATACTATTGATATACTCCGATGAAAATATTTATCTGATTACAGTACGATTTTGATAAGACAATAAGTGTAAGTTGTTCTCAATGAGTAATGTGTTATTAATATGGATGTTTATGTGGATACAAATCACAGTTGTGTATATCCTAAGCATTATGTCATTAGCTAGAATTAGTATTAATGCTAGTGATTTGGAATTTTTGTTAGAATTGAACTTTTCAACATATTCAAAAGAGAATTCTATGTCAGGTTACAGAGGATCAAATAAATCATACGATAAGCATGAATGACAAATGAAAGTCACCACCTTAAAACGTAGTTACTACTCAATCTGTTAACGTACTCAAGAAGAAGTTGAATGTATTAAGAGACTCGTATAATCAGGGATGATATAAGTAATGCAGCCATGTGTCATAATTGCATTGAAACTAGAATCAATTCAACGAACCAAAAAGGTTGGTAACAAGTCAAGTGACTTTTGAGAAATAACTATGCAAAACATCAAGGAAAGTGCCTGAAATACTCTGCGCTGCAGTAGTGTCGAAAGTTTGTTGCATCACAGCGCTTTATTAAACCTTCAGTTAAGTAGCACTGCAATGACCGGACACTAACATTTTGCGTTGTGAATATGTTATGCAGTTAGCATTTAGATTTACAATTGAGGTTGCAATTCGATCGATACGGTAAACAGTATCTACGACTAGTTGTATTGTTACTTTGGAATAGGTGTTTGTATAGTCAGTGATGTAAACCTTATTAGAGTATGTCACGCTTCCCTTCCCTTCACATCCCTACCCTTCTATCCCTCACCACAACCAACTCCAACTCATACAAATTTTCATTGAGTCTTTGCCTAGAATTCTTTAGGGAGTAACAGTTTTTCAGTCGAATTAGTGAAATTATTAATTATTTGTATTTATTAGTGCTTATGTGTACTACTATTCAGTTTGTATTAAAATGGCATTTCATTTAAATGAAGGAGGGTACAATATTCAGTGTTGACATTACCTGCCTGTGCTTGCATATTTTGTTTAGCTGTTCTAGTAATTCGTATCCAACTTTGTAATCCGTCTAGATTTTAATGAGAATAAAATGTTGACAAATATGAATAGACAATAGGAATGTCAATAGGTTGTGAAAAATGAAGTACCCATTCCATAAGCATCAGTATTCATGCTAACCGTTCACAGATTGAAGTCACTGCCAGTTACATGTAGATTCTTTTGTGAGTGACTGTATCAATCTCTTACTAACGTATGAATTAAATGTTGTTTAATTTGATTGAAGCTTTCATTTACAAGACTATTGCACACTGTCATTCATGTATCCCATGTTTGGATGCCTGTGTTGAGTTGAAATAATTTGGTGGAGATTGGTTCTCTTTTAGTTTGTTGTTTGTGTTCGTCACTAAATGACCTCAATGAGTTATAAATAAAAAGCAGAGACTGATACTGAACTGCTCTTTGTGATAGAATGTGATATGTTAGTAGAGACCACCGTTGGATTCATCGAGTTTAATAATCATATTCACACATACATGAGTGTACTACTTATAGTTGAACCATGTGGATTGCATAGATCTACATCGTAAGTTGATTCAATACAATTTTAATGTTGCAGACATCATGTTGGTGATGTAGTATTTTGTTAGCGACTGACATTCAAATTGCTTAGTGATGATAACAGTACAATCTCTATTTAGGTGATTCTACAAAACTGGAAATTTTACTAACACTATAAACTTGCAATGAATTAAGTCGAAGTGATTTATGAAGAAATAGGAAACACATTTATGAACAGAAAACACCACTCTGTTTGTATGTGAATTGTCAATAGTATAAAAATCTACAATTTATTCACCTTTTATGTTTAGTATGTTATCTTTTATTCTAATGATCTCTTCCCCTGAATGTTCTGAAATAAATGAACAAAGTATTGACGCAAATATTTTCAATGTGATAAGTAGATAATTTCAGTAATAAATTGAAATTTTTGATTTGAATGTTTCGATGATAAAAACATCAGAAAGTTTTACCATGTGATGTGAAGAATTTCATTCTATCCATTTGATGGTGTTTGAATTCCAGAACGATATGTCAGTTGGCATTAATGCATAGTTCTAAACTAGAATATGTATCTTGGTGACAGAAATGTAATTACGATTGACATGGGAGAGAGACAATGGCTGATGACATAAGATGTCCAGATGATGTTGCCTTCAAAGAAGTGCTATTCAGTAACTGACTGTGGAAGCTGTCATTATCTCTGAGTATACCAACGTTCATATTGTACAGTTATATGTCGGTATGTATGTTTACCATGAGATTGAATGTATTTTTGAATTTTTCGGTGGCTTGCTTGTTTTCCAGTTATTTGTGCATACTAATCTGATCCAAATAAATATTTCTCTTAATCATCGTTGTTGATTACTAATTATTAGTGATGTCTGCTGAACATGTGTACGGAGTAATTGGGTGCACGAGAATTTGGATGCTCTCTGGGTGTATTTGTAATGATCAGAACATGGGTTAGTGTCCCCACACAAATGGTACTTAAATCAGTAATGGTGATTTGTAGTGGTAGTGGTGGAGATAATCTATATAAAAATTACTTAAGGCCTTATTGATCAAATAAAACAGTCAATTTTTAGATACAAAAATGAGCAAGCATGTAATCAACCCAGAGAGATTTTATCACAATTGCCTACTGTAATGCATCACATTGCTGTACTAATCTGTTTTAAAACAACATACGTAGCTTAATGCTACTTATTTATGTGTCAGTGCAGGTCTTGGTTACATCTAACTGGGACATTTCTGTGAGAGAACTGAACGGAACACTATTATTAACACACCATTTGAAACTGAGATGTAAGTGAGCCATACTCTCAAATATTCCATTATCTCCATGTCACTCATGTCTACATACATTAAACAAGTACCAAATAATATGATAATTTACAAAAGTACAAGTATAAAACTATTTGCAGCTTACCTAATTGTGTAGATTCATGAATCAGCATTAGAGACACATAGATGTATAGTAACAATAACAGCATCATTTTCACTGATCACTCTACTCTCTTTGTCTTTACTCTTCCACTTTTATACTATGAGAAACGTAAGTAATTGGTCATTCTGAAGAATAATATTAACTAAATGAATATGATTTGCTAATAACTGATTATTGATCTGAATACAAACCAATCCAACTCATCTCATTAGTGGTTGTCATGAGTTTCAGTGAATTCACTTTAATCAACTAACTAATCTACTGTTCAACTGAATCTGATCAGAATATTCTCAAATTTACTATCCGTCACGTACAAACTGAATACATGGAAAGTTAATGAAGGAGACAAGAAATTCATTTGCTGATTTGAATGGAACAATGAATTTGTTGTCCTTTGAAACAAATCTATTTATCTAATGCATCAACTGACTATGAGATCAGGTAAGTCTCTATTGTTTACTGTTAATACTGATAGAATGCACTCTTTTATGATAATAATAATAATAATATTACTAATAGCCTTATTCTTAAGTAGCATTTTGTACATGAGAGCACATCAGTTTACAAGCATACTTACTTACTTACTTACGCCTGTTACCCATCTCGGAGGAGCATAGGCCGCTCACCAGTCTTCTCCATTCAACTCTGTCCTGAGCAATCCTTTCCAGCTGTTTCCAGTTACTGTTCATCCTTTTTATGTCTGCTTCCAGTTCTCGACGCAGTATGTTCTTTGGCCTTCCTCTTTTCCGTTTTCCAACAGGATTCCAAGTTAGTGCTTGTCTCGTGATACAGTCTGATGATTTCCGCAATGTATGTCCTATCCATTTCCAACGTCGTTTCCTGATTTCCTCTTCAGCTGGAAGTTGATTTGTTCTCTTCCAAAGTAGGCTGTTGCTGATGGTTTCCGGCCAACAGACATTCAATATTCTACGTAGGCAGTTGTTGATAAATACCTGTACTCTCCTGAGGATGTTTGCAGTAGTTCTCCATGATTCAGCTCCATACAGAAGAATTGACTTGACGTTCGAGTTGAAGAGTCTAACTTTGAGATTGGTAGACAGTTGTTTGGAGTCCCATATGTTTTTCAACTGTAGGAATGCTGCCCTTGCTTTGCCGATCCTTGCCCTTACATCCGCATCGGATCCTCCTTGTTCATCGATGATGCTCCCCAGGTATGCAAAGGTATCCACTTCTTCCAGAGTGTCACCATCAAGTTCAATTAGGTCGGTGCTCTCGGTGTTGAATTTGAGGATCTTGCTCTTTCCCTTATGTATGTTCAGGCCTATCGATGCTGAGGTTGCTGCTACTTTGGTTGTCCTCACTTGCATTTGCTGTTGTGTATGGGATAGAAGTGCTAGATCATCCGCGAAGTCCAGATCATCAAGTTGCATCCTACTTGTCCATTGAATCCCGTGCTTCTCCTCAGATGTAGAGGTTTTCATGATCCAATCGACCACTAGGAGGAAGAGGAAGGGCGAGAGCAGACAGCCTTGTCTGACACCGGTTCTTACTGAGAATGCATTTGTCAGCTGTCCTCCATGCACAATTTTGCACTGTAGTCCGTCGTAAGAATTCTGGATGATGTTGACGAGTTGCTGTGGTATACCGTAGTGTCTAAGAAGTTTCCATAATGATCTCCTGTCTACGCTGTCAAACGCCTTCTCATAGTCGATGAAGTTGATGTACAATGACGAGTTCCATTCAACTGATTGTTCAACGATGATGCGTAGTGTTGCGATTTGGTCTGTGCATGATCGATCCTTACGGAAACCAGCCTGTTGATCTCGAAGTTGAGCATCCACTGAGTTTTTCATTCTGTTCAACAACACTCTGTTGAAGACTTTCCCTGGTACTGACAATAGTGTGATCCCTCTGTAGTTCTCGCATTTGCTCAAATCCCCTTTCTCCGGTATCTTGATAAGGTATCCTTCCTTCCAGTCTGCCGGCACCTGTTCTTCCTCTCAGATCCTCTTGAATAAAACGTGGAGCATCCTCGCCGTTATGTCTATATCTGACTTAAGTGCTTCGGCTGGTATATTGTCAGGTCCTGCTGCTTTTCCACTTTTGATCTGTCTGATGGCTATCTTGATTTCTTCCATCGTTGGTGGATTGACATCAATCGGGAGGTCTGTAGATGCTACTTCAATGTCTGGTGGGTTCGGTGGAGCTGGTCTATTCAAGAGTTCTTCAAAATGTTCTACCCATCTGTCTCTTTGTTCTTGAATCTTGGTGATTAGCTTGCCTCCTTTGTTCCTGACCGGTCGCTCTGGTTTACTATATTTCCCTGCCAGCTTCTTCGTTGTGTCGTATAGCTGTTTCATATTTCCTTCTCTTGCAGCTTTTTCCGCTGTTGTTGCAGGGCCTTCGATATACTTCCGTTTGTCGGCTCGAATACTCTTCTTTACTTGTTTATTTGCTTCTGTGTATTCATTTTGTGCCTTGATTTTTTCTGCTCTAGTTCGGCTGTTGTTGATTTCTGCCTTCTTGTTCCTCCTTTGTTGAATTTGGCTCAGGGTCTCTGTGGAAATCCATTCCTTATGATGGTAGTTCTTGCAGCCCAGAGCCTCTTGACAAGTTGAAGTTAGTGCCTCTTTGATTCCTTTCCAGTTGTCCTCCATAGTGGTTTCTTCCTCGTTCAGCAGATCTTGTAAGGCTTGGAACCTGTTGTTGAGAATTATTTTGAATTCCTTGAGTTTGTCAGTATCCCGAAGAGAGGCTGTATTGAACCGTTTTAATGCTGTTGCTCCAGTTATCCATTGCTTCTTTAGCTTCAGCTTCATTTTGGCAACCACTAGGTGGTGGTCTGAAGCTACATCAGCTCCTCTCCTGGTTCTCACATCTTCCATTGATCTTCTGAATTTTTTATTGATGCATATATGATCGATTTGATTCTCTGTACTATGATCTGGTGAGATCCATGTAGCCTTGTGTATGCGTTTGTGGGGGAATATTGTACCACCTATAACCATTTTGTTGAAAGCGCAAAGATTTGTAAATCTTTCACCATTTTCATTTCTTTCCCCCAGTCCTTGTCGTCCCATGATGTCTTCGTAACCGGTGTTGTCCATTCCGACTTTGGCATTTAGGTCCCCCATCAGGATTGTCAGATCCTTTCCTGGACAATTCGCTATAATTGACTGAAGCCTATCATAAAACTGATCTTTGTCCTCGTCGTTGCCGTCGTTGGTGGGTGCATAACACTGGATGATATTCATTGTAATCCCCTTCTTCATTGTCTTGAAAGTTGCTTTGATGATCCTGGGTCCATGTGGTTCCCATCCTACAAGTGCATTGCGCGCTTTCTTAGACAGCATCAGAGCAACTCCTTGGGTGTGTGGGGCGTTTTCCTCTTCATGCCCGGAATATAGTAGCACCTCTCCCGTGGCTAATGTTTTCTGTCCAGTTTGAGTCCAATGCGTTTCGCTGATCCCAAGCACAGTTAAATTGTATCTCTTCATTTCTGCTGCTATCTGGCTGATCTTCCCTGTCTCCCACATTGTCCGAACATTCCATGTACCTATAAAAATTTTTGCTCTGGTCGTTAGAAGGGGTGGCATCGGCCTCATGACTTCCGAAGAATCTCGGTTTTCATCATGAAGCGTCATATAGGTTCCTTCTACTTCCAGGGCAGAGTTTAAATGGTTAGGTTTGTTTATTCTGGTTAGCGTTTTTTTAGCAAACTTGAGTTTTACGGGATAGGGGTGCTAGCCCTATGCCCAACCCTCCTCCTTTACCCGGGCTTGGGACCGGCAAAAAACCCTAGAAGAGCTGCGGGCGGAGTTAGTTACAAGCATGATTGCAATAATATGGCTTGTTAAAGGGTTTTAATACAGAATCATTGTTAGGCATTTCACACTGTATGAAGATATTAATTAGAAACAAGGCCAACGATAATAAAGTTTACAGTTTGCAGTACTACGGTACTAGAGGTATATATTGTTTAGTAGTGCACTTATGATAAAAAAGCTGGTGTTTTTCGTTTGTGGCTCACCGAGATTCCGGGAAATGGCTGGGAGTAAATTCAAAAGACCATAGAGAATATCCAGATACATGATAAGGCTGAGAGTATTCGAAATTCGAATAAAAGCGAGTTCCGTTGATTGATTTTGAGAGATGAGTTATTGCTGCATTAATTAAGTTGCCAACCATCATTAGGAGTATGTTACTTGAAGAAAACCAATTCCTTATGAGAGGAGCTCACAAAAAATCTGAGAGAAGCTGATATAGAATATGTTTAATAGATAATAAATAAATAAATAGTAGTAAAATAATCCATTTTAAACTACAATCTTCACCTTTCTGTTCTTTTTCTGTTACAACTGACATGATTATAGTGTTCACAGTTTTAGAACCCTAATGATCCGTTACTGAGTAAAAAATAATGGATGACTCGTAATGATGCTTAGAAAGGGCTGATTGGTAGTTGCATCACTGCCGTTACAAACCACAAGCTTTCAATCACTGTCATAATTGAAATTGCTTTAAGGAAAGAAGACAGCAATTTTATTAATTTTCTTTGTCGTGTTAATGAATACGAGGTTACTAAGACATTTAGACTGATAAGCCTTTACTTAGAGATTTAACAATACGGTGGCATAGGGCAAGTCGTTAGAAAATCCAACCACTGTAGTTTTTGAGGAAAAGGATGAATCCTGGTTTGCCATGTGGTTTAATAAACGTAGTAAAGACAGGGGTAGGCAAACATATTGAGAAATAAATAAGAACATTTTTGACTAGTATTATAACACTGATGAAGTCTGACGTCTGGCATTTGTAGTAACTGTCGCCTGATGACAAATACACGGTTCACTACAGTAAATCTATGCCAGTAAAGAATCTGTCTAAAATTCATTCTTATGATGCATATTTGCCAATTGCTGTAGACAGTATCCAATGAACTCACTACAATTATTACTTCTTACAGAATGGTTGGCTCTAAGTATCTTTCTATAGGGTTTAAACTTTCATCTGGTAAATTTTATGAAACTACAAATCAGATTATCGTCGGGCTCTAAGTCTTTGGGTTTTATTTAGTATAATTGTCGTAGAATTGTCCTGGAGAAACATCATATTGATAATACATTCAAATACGGATTTCGTATTCAGAGCTTGCCACTATCCACCGTGCTTTCTAGAACGAAACGACTGTGAAGAACGATAGTATAGTCTCACAAATTCATCATGAAAATAAAGTTCCGAAACCAGACAAATTAGGTAACAATGTCTGAGCAAATAGGCGTAATCAGTCACAATCCAACTCAATCGAAATTCCATGAAGTTGATAGCATCAACAGAAGAAGAAAACTTACGTTCTTTCAAAAATGAGACATTACATGATAAACTGATAATGAAGTACATATGGGTTACTATGTATTGTAGTCTCCACATTATTGAAAGACCACCTTATTAAGTCAGTCAAGAAGAATAAGTAACTTATTAGAAATGAATTACGAAGTATTATTTTAGATATCATGATTAAATAGCCAGTTGAATATTTTGTTACTGTTAATTGTATATTGTGTCAGATGCCAACTTCCTGTCTCACCAATTACGTGTGGTGCACGCTCTCATATTTAAGTGTTTTGCGTTATCTCTTGTCTATATTGAGGCTTAATTCTACTTGCAGAGGCCACTGATACATTGACCACCATCTGCATTTGTTGCTGAGTGTACTGGAGAGAAGGGCTAGGTCATTCGCAAAGTTCAATTTATTTAGTTCCATCCAAGCTGTTGAATGTATTCCGTGCTTCTTCCACGACATTACAGTTTTCATAATCCAGTGAGCCACCAGAAAAAGAGAGAAGGAGGTAGTAAGCGAACCCATCTGACACGAATTTTCAATTGGAATTATTCTGTAGGCTGCATCGCAGAATTTTTAATGAAGTTGACTATCGTCTCAGATATAGGATAGTGTTATAGAAGGCTTCATTATGTTCGCTTGTCGACTACGTTGAATGCTTTCTCATAGTCGAGAAAGTTGACGTGAATGGCTGAGTTCCACTTCACTTAGTGTTCAACAATGATTCGTAGTGTCGTGATTTGGTCATTCTTTATAGATATCGCAATTTTGATCTCAAAGTTGGTTGACTACTGGAAATTTCATTTGGTTTACAGACGACTTTTTGTCATACTGAAATTGATATCTTTGTAGCTCTCAAACTTAATGCGATCTTCTTTTCTTGATATCTTGATGAGGTATTATTCTTTTGAGTTAACTGGTTGGTGTTAAGGTATTCGATTCTTCAAGAATATAACTATTTAGAAATCATACATAACACTGTATGTTAATAATAATAACAGCTTCAATTACTTGATAGCCTATTATGTAATCAATTATAGTTAAATAACAAAAGTATAGACACATTTTAACCTCGGTTAACCTCAGCTTATGCTCCACATGGGGTAACAGGCACTGACTGATTAAGTGAGTGAGCGTTTGCTTGATTTAGTGAGTGGGTGACTAAGTGTTTGATCCTACACAATGCCAAGTGATGCTAAGTGATCTTAATACGAACATACTTAAACTAGAATTAGGTACTTGTAATTCACTACATTTGAACAGTCTAGCATCATGTCGAATAGTTAATTCAATGTTAAGTCGATAGTGTTCAAATTTCCTCTGTATCTAATTAAAGCAAAGTAAAATACAATCTTTATATCATTAGAATGTAGTCGGATATGGATTCCGTCTGCCAGTTACAATCCAACTCAAACGATCTTTATGTCACTCTGTAATAATATTGATTATCTCGTTATTAGTAATTTATTTTTAGTGGCGATTTCTAAACTCTAATACATTGACATAAATAGAGGAATACAATTATAAAGTTATTCAATACAGTAAAAACCAACTTTGGTTGAACAAAATAACGATTGATTGTTATTGCTGTGATTTAAATAATAATTGACTACCAAAGAAGCATGAAAAGTATCATTCAAAGGAACAAGTAAATATAAACAACTGTCCGAGAATGATACTAAGGATTTACAGACCAGATAACGTCATCTGCCACCTTCTGTGGCAGAGAACAAACCAACCGAAATTTAGCCGTGGTAGAAATTAGTAAAAGACACATTAAGGAAATCATGAATTGCGTCACAAACCGAGCACTACATTATAAAGCGATTAATGAATTTAACCAAGAATTATGAACCAATAATAAATTGAAAATGTTTAGTGAGCACTTATGAAAATATTGATGATAAACATCTAAAACTAATTATCCGACTGCTGATAGTCGTAATGTATTAGTGGATAAGAAGAAATGCTGATTCTATTAATCATATATTAAAGCCTTCACATTGTAGTTTCATATCAACTTTTATAAATAACTTCAAATCTATACTTCTCTTGTACATTCAAACTGCTTCTTATTAGTGTCCACTACGTGGTTATTTCAATCCACACAAAATGGTCAATCTCATAAACAATCCCTTTCATTTGATTGTCTATTGGAATAGGAATAATGTGATATACAGTGTGTAGGCTCAATTGTATATTGGTAATTAGATATCAGTATTTCATAGTTATACAACCTAAAGAAAACTGCTATGATTTCACTATTCAATTAGACAATATAATAATATGAGTGATTTAATCTACAAAAGGCTAACAATATGAGCACATACTCATAGTTGAATGCATTTTTGTAGTAGTCATGTGTTAACATTGAAAAATTAATTAGATGTAGATAGACTATGATAAAGTTATCTGGTTATTATTTTATAATTTTAAAAAACAACAACAACAACAATCTATAAGGTAAGTATTTCTTATTTAGATGGACTTAAATAAGCATTTTGGAGTTATTTTTACTCTCGTTATATTCATAATTACACCATAAAATTATAATGTAGGTCAACTATAGTTTGTTTTATCATAATTTAACTAAGAAAAAATAACACAAAATATTGTTGATAAGAAAACTCACTAAAATTATCTCTATTTTTATTCTTCTTATTAAACTTCTTATTTCTTCATTATTATCATTATCATGGTTATTATGGTTATTTAAATAAAACTTACACAAATGAAACTGGATGTACCACGTTGATTGTAAACTGTTTAAGCATCGCTATTAAGCCGGATAGAATGAGTGGACCGTTCTGGTGCACTACATTCATTCAAAGCGCACTTCTAGTGTTAAGCGATTGTATGAATAAAGCAACTAGATCAATCAACAAACGCTCATCTGTTTAACTATGTATTTATTACTCTGTTTGTTCCGCGTCAGACACTACTTCATCTGGACTCAGTAGTCTAGTGGTGCTCGTGGTGGCATTTGGTTCAAAGTGAACTAATTTCGAGTCCTGATTTGAACAACAAAACAAAGGGTGTGGATACATCCAGGTGATAAGTCGTAAATAGAGCAGAAAGGCGTATCCTGAATCCAACTTGTCAAACAAAATTCAACTCATTTAAAAATCCATGAAGTTAATATCATTAACAGAGGGAGAAAACTTTCTATCAAGAATGAGACATTGCATGATAAACTGATAATGAAGTACATATGGGTTACTATGTATTGTAGTCTCCACATTATTGAAAGACCACTTCATTAAGTGAATCAAAAATAATGAGTAACTTATTAGAAATGAATTTCGAAATATTATTTCATACATCATGATTAAATAATCAGTTGAATATTGTGTTTGTGTTGATTGTATATTGTGTCAGATACCATCTTTCTGTTTTACCTATTATCTGTTATTATCATTCTTGAAGCATGGAAGTAGTTGTCGTTGTTTTGTATTGATGCTAATATTCTAATTGGTTTACTATTCAATCTGGGCTTGGATGCATGTATGCACGATTAACATAGTATTTGGCACTTTTGTGCACGTTACTACCTCATCACCCATACATCCATTTTTACCATACTGAACTATTATCTTCCTGCTTTTCTTCTATCTACCCACTATACGTATATACTAACTCTCAGTAATGAGGCAATCGTTGTCTGATGTTGTACAACCATTAATCACATCGAAGTGGCTTTCAAAATTATTAACCAAAATAGAATATGACGATATGAATAACAGGAACTGAAACTGATGCAGACAATGACAAGCAAACTGATGCCAAAATATCAAGAAGTAAATGACAGAAATCAAGTAGTTTATACTAACTCGTCATTAACACATTGAATTTTATATTATCAGAGTTACTTATCAGGTCTATCTGCTTAATTGTATACCGACTACTGGAAAACACTTCAATTTTTGGCAACTCTTAAATAATCTAATTGTTAAGGGTGTCATTTAGCTTCTTTACATTATGAAGATAATAGAAATCGTAGTACGTGGTAATTTCTTTGTGAAACGTTGGCCGACATAATGTGTATTTAAACTTCAAGTTTTACAATCTACTTATCTTTGTGATAACTCCTTACTTAATCATTACACAATACAGTGGCATGAGACAATAATTAGTAAGCAAATTTAACCAGTGCATCTTCAGATGTAAAGGAAGATAGTGCCTTAGCTTATGCTTTAGTAATCATAATAATTACATGGTTAGATAGATGAGCGTTTGTTGATTGATCTAGTTGCTTTATTCATACAATTGCTTAACACTAGAAGTGCGCTTTGAATGAATGTAGTGCACCAGAACGGTCCACTCATTCTATCCGGCTTAATAGCGATGCTTAAACAGTTTACAATCAACGTGGTACATCCAGTTTCATTTGTGTAAGTTTTATTTAAATAACCATAATAACCATGATAATGATAATAATGAAGAAATAAGAAGTTTAATAAGAAGAATAAAAATAGAGATAATTTTAGTGAGTTTTCTTATCAACAATATTTTGTGTTATTTTTTCTTAGTTAAATTATGATAAAACAAACTATAGTTGACCTACATTATAATTTTATGGTGTAATTATGAATATAACGAGAGTAAAAATAACTCCAAAATGCTTATTTAAGTCCATCTAAATAAGAAATACTTACCTTATAGATTGTTGTTGTTGTTGTTTTTTAAATTATAAAATAATAACCAGATAACTTTATCATAGTCTATCTACATCTAATTAATTTTTCAATGTTAACACATGACTACTACAAAAATGCATTCAACTATGAGTATGTGCTCATATTGTTAGCCTTTTGTAGATTAAATCACTCATATTATTATATTGTCTAATTGAATAGTGAAATCATAGCAGTTTTCTTTAGGTTGTATAACTATGAAATACTGATATCTAATTACCAATATACAATTGAGCCTACACACTGTATATCACATTATTCCTATTCCAATAGACAATCAAATGAAAGGGATGGTTTATGAGATTGACCATTTGGTGTGGATTGAAATAACCACGTAGTGTACACTAATAAGAAGCAGTTTGAATGTACAATAGAAGTATAGATTTGAAGTTATTTATAAAAGTAGACATTAAACTACAATTGGATCGCTTTTATATAAGATTATTAGAATTTGCATTCTCTCATCTTCTTCATCACATTAAAACCATCAACACAGATAATTAAATCTAGATATTTTATATTTCACTATTCGGATGAAATCTTGGTTAGTGTACAGAACTTAATATTGGATTTTACTAATTTGCATCACCTTTGGCTTAGGCGAAACATTCGTCTAGCAACTTAAGTTTGCATATTTTGAGCAGCATTACGATGAATTATACGTTTGTATGTGAAACGTGGCTATTAGGCATAGACGATATTTTTAAGTTTGGAGTTTTTGATCACAGATATCTTCGGAACATTGGTCGTGTTTTCTAGGACTATTTAGTTGGCAATACGTGTGTTCGGAATAGAGTGCTCGGTAAGTGTGGTTAATCGATTGATGAAGTAGTGAATCTTTATCATCTCAGGTGATTAGGGCATGTCTTACATTTATCTAAACACCGCGTACTTTGAGAAACAATGCTGTTTGGTGTAGGAATAGTCTGATAGAAATCTAGGGGCGGCCATATTAAAGCATGACACCAGTCCATGAAGTCATTGACAATCGGGCTGAGCCATGTTAATAGATGCTGACTATATGGTTGGGGTCTGCCTGATGATCGTAACTACTCGTTACAGACGTTGGGTGATATAACTCAAAATCGTTGGCAATGGGGCAGGTGTGGTTAATAGGTGTCGTTTTCCGAATTCTAATATATTGAATTCATCGTAAGTATGTTTACTGAATTATATTTTCCTAAATCTTATCTTCAATCTCTAATTCTTGCCATCAATAATGACTTTGTTACTACCTCTACTATTTTGAAATTTCGTACGACAATAAAGACTCCATCTGATAATTAAGTCATGTTAACTTGAACAGATGTACTCACGAAAGTTCGACATTCCTATTGACTGACTGACTGATTTTGTACGCCTGCTTTTATGATTCGCTGCCGTCCGTCCAATATGTGTGTTCACATTTCGAATCAATCGAAATTAATGTAGTTGATAGCATCAAAATAAGAAGAAAACATACTTTCTTACAAGAATGAGACATTGCATGGTAAACAAATTAATAAAGTAACAAAAGGTCACTAAGAATTGTAGTCTCCACATTATTGAAAGACCACTTCATTAAGTGAATCAAAAAGAATGAGTAACTTATTAGAAATGAATTTCGAAATATTATTTCATACATCATGATTAAATAATCAGTTGAATATTGTGTTTGTGTTGATTGTATATTGTGTCAGATACCATCTTTCTGTTTTACCTATTATCTGTTATTATCATTCTTGAAGCATGGAAGTAGTTGTCGTTGTTTTGTATTGATGCTAATATTCTAATTGGTTTACTATTCAATCTGGGCTTGGATGCATGTATGCATTATCAACATAAAATTTGGCACATACGTACATCGATTCAAGTCATCTTTCCCTAGAGGTGCAGCATGATTAACACCATATTAGCGGAAATTACTTCAGTGAAAATAACTTTGACAAATTGTGGACATATGTAATATGGTTAAATTGAAAATAAATAGACAGTAGTAAGTCTTGAAATAATTCCGAGACCACTATTGATGGAAAGATTAAGTGTGAATCCACCTGCACCACTATAACCGACTTTCAGTCAGCTCGCCCACAATTTCCAACCACTGGTTACGGTACTTACGCGGATCTCAACCAGATAATCTGCATCTCTTGACGCAACTTAAACCAGTAGTCAGTGACTCCATGGATTGATACTGATGATTCGGTTTGTCCTTTTCCTACTGTCCTACACGAACTAATGTATCGAACGAGGGAATAATCTTTCGCTAATTCAAAATGTGCTTCTTTCTTCAGCTGATTGCTAAGAGTATCAGGGCAAATCGACAATACGTTAAGAATATCTAAATGCCAATTAAGCCATTTGCAAATATACACCCTTCCGTTGATCCGCAATCATCATTACATTGATTTACTTCAACTATGATTTGATAGCAAGCTTATCATCAGATTGTCTATCGCTCACCGTGAGCATAACTCAGAATAGTATGTGTGTACAAGTTGTTGTAACATGAAACTACACACGAAGTGTACACCTTTCTTCATCCACAACAATTCCAAAATTAGTTCACTTATAATGACTCACATGACAATTTCATACCCTGTATACAATCGGAAATTCATAATCAATTTGATCTTTCATTCACAAATCGTTTTTGTTTCTTGCCTGTATTTTAGTTGGTTTGTTCACTATTACAGTACGTTATTGATGATAGTGCCTGACCAACTAATCTGGAGTATCTTATTCGAAAAACTGTTTGCGACTGCCTCATTACTGAGAAATATACTCTATATATTTAAAAAAGGAAGCAAATGATTAATTTACTTGGCAAAACGTGATGTAAAATTGTTCATGTTGTAAATTCAGCATATTTTTCTGTTGTTTCAGGTAGATGATAGTAATCCATGATATTTGACATTATCATAATGCATTTGATTGCTAAGAAGAGGAGAAACTAGTTTCTTTACATGTAATTATCCTCAATTTCGCTATTTTTTTATTTAATTGTAAAATAAGCGGTAACCGGTACTACTCTTCATTTCCTCCGCTTGCACCTTGTTTATTGTTATTGGTTGTAATATCATTTTAGTATGCTAATTACTCTAATTTCTACAAGGTTGCTTTTATAACTATATATACAGAGTTGGATTATAATAGAATCGAATATTCCTGGTGCTGCCTTCGTGTCTTCTTGATTTTGTCTTGGGGTGAGTAATCAATTATCGAGTTGTTGGTCACGGTTGCGAGTATTAGTTGGCGCAGACAAGTCCCAGATTAGAGTTGCGGTTAGTTTTTGTATGGCAGTAGGCGTTATATTGCGACATAACATTGACTGAAATTCTACATGAATGTAGCTACCGTAATTAAGGCTAGATATGTATAATACATCTAGTATTTATTCACACATCTAAATAGCATTATTTATGTTTTAATAGGGTTTTATTTTGCACAAGTTAATCGTCATCCAAGTTCAATCTCCAGCAGTATGATATTTTTGTACACTTCAGTGGATAGAACTGTAGCGACAGTTTCACATTTACGGTGTGACAGACAACAGTTGATTCCCGATGGTTTCAGTAATATTACGTTAACTGATTATGATATCACAGAAACACCTAAGATGATGATTAATCAATCAATCATTGTAATTTTATTTAATCAGACAATTTAAGCAAAAGTAATGTATTTCAACAAACTGGTTGGTTATTCATGCATCATCTACATAATCACTTGTAAATGTTATCGATATGATCAACTATCATTTGTCTAGTTGACTTGCACAAATGCCAGTGAACTTCATCAGTATACCCCTTCACTCAATAGTGATACATTGTAAACGAAAATGTTGATTTTGTTTAATGAATCGATTTTTCAGATATCAACGGTATAGACACGATAGCTCGGAAATTAGAAACAGAGATTCTAAACTGCAATGGTTTCTAAAGTAAGTAATAAATGAGTTAATTTCATTTAGTGAAATCTAAAATGGTATTTTACAGTGTATTATTAATGAAATAAATAAGCATATCATCATCGACATCATTGTCTCACCTTTACTAGTAACAGTTGTCAGTATATTTCAGAAGTAGAACTAATACCATATACCGATATATCAAATAGGTAATTAACTTGACAACAACTTGTAGGCATTCAATTAAATTCCATTAAAATTATATTTTCGCTAAATAATACAAAGTCAAATATTCTCCTTCCCTCTACTTCTTTATCTGTTTACAAGTGTTTGTGAAGTACTATCATGTATCATTGAAGAACATGCCAGAAGTTAACGGAACTAGATCACTTAAGATAGATTGTATTTTGGTAAATGCTAATTGAACATCTCTGACTTCGCTTTTATAGTCAGCAATGTCACTGTTTAGATCAGTCAGATTGATGGTATTGACAAGTGGGTAAGATAGTCTCTCATCTGCGGTTTAGTGAAAAATAGGTCATGTGCAGTAGATTCAGGGTTTTTAAAAGAACGGCTATCAAACTTGGCTTTTTCAGCCTTGTTTCGAGCCATATTCAAATAGGATATTATTAAATAGTTATGTGGTGTGTGTATACTGTGATTTTAATAGTCGTGTTTTGAAAAGAAAAGTTAGACTTTAGTGTGAGGTTCTATTTTATTAGGTATTGGTAAGTATGAACCAAGGGTTATAGTTATTTAAGTAAAAATGTGTTAGCACGAGTGAAAGCGTGACGCTAAGTTTAGAATAACCACTGTTACCGAACGTTTGCCGCCTTTTCCACTTTGCTTGTAACTATATATACAGACTTGAATTATAAGAGAATCGAATCTTCCTAGTGCTGCGTTGGTGTCTTCTTGAATTTGTCTTGGGGTGAGTAATCAGTATCGAGTCGTTGGTCACGGTTGCAAGTATCAGTTGGCGCAGATAAGTTCCCGATTACAGTTGCGGTTAGTACGTGCATAGCAGTAGGCGTTATTTATTATATAATATTCCGATATAACAATTGGCGACGAGTGATGGTGACTGTGGATCCTACTAAAATGGATTCGTTGTTGGATGAACAACTCAAATTAATGAAGCTTTTCACAAACCTGAAATCTAATCTTGAATCATCCTCGAACGTTCCTGTCCCCAACTCTGCACTTTCAATTGATGGAATTATTAATAGTATTGCTGAATTTAATTATGATCCAGAAGCTAATGTTACTTTTGATACTTGGTTCCGGAGATATGAAGATTTGTTTACGTATTATTTAGCTTCACAGGACGATGCATGGAAAGTTCGCCTACTTCTCAGGAAGCTTGGTGCAGCAGAACTTGACAAGTACTCCAACCTAATTTTACCTCAAAATCCTCGAGACAGAACATTCTCTGAAACCTGCTCAACTCTCAGCCAACACTTTGGTGACAATTCTTCTCTATTCAATATAAGATATCGTTTCCTAAATTTAAAAATGAATAAATCAGATGATTCCTTAACTCATGTTGGAGTTGTAAACAGAGAATGTGAACGGTTTAAATTAAAAGACCTATCGGAGAACCAATTTAAATCGTTAACAGTCATCTGCAGCCTACAGTCAGAAAAATTCGCTGATATTCAAACGCGATTGCTACACCATCTTGACCAAGAACCAACATTGTCTCTAAATGACATTGCCGCAGAATATCAACGCCTGACTAATTTAAAGCATGATACTGCACTTGTCCAGTCTGGTGGTAATGGTGACACTGAAGTTCATGCTGCTCGTCGAAAACCTATTTCTCATCAAATCACTCCAGCAATCACCTCAACTTATCGTGATAAACCAGCCGAAAAGAAGAATATTACTCACCCATCCAGATGCTGGAACTGTGATGCATGGCATTTTGGTAAGTTCTGTTCATTTAAGAACTATCGCTGCAGAAAGTGTAACAGGCTGGGACACAAAGAAACTTTGTGCAGGCAGAAAGATATACGCACTCGATCACGTTCCAGAAGAAGATTCCATTCCCTGAGTAAGCCGGCTGAGTCACTTTCAGTATCCACCCTGAATCACGCTCATCAGAGACCAGCCAGAAAGTACGTTTCTGTTCGGATAAATGGTCATACGGTAAGCCTCCAACTTGATACAGCATCTGATATCACTATTATTTCTAAAAAAAACATGGATTTAAATTGGGAAACCTGTTCTATGCGCTACAGAACAACTCGCCATAAGTGCATTAGGCGATCGTTTGGTGATCATTGGCAAAACTGTGTGCTCAGTGTCATTCAACGAAATAACCACGGATGGAGTATGTTATGTGGTTAACAACAATCTTAACTTGTTGGGTCTAGATTGAATTACAGACCTTAAACTAGATGCTGTTCCATTAAGCACTGTATGCCACCGCATCGTAAGAATGAAAGACTAGAAAGATTTCATGAAGCTTCTAAAGGAATTTGACAAAGTATTTACAAAAGGGTTAGGATGTTGCATCACAATGAAAGCTTCTCTTTGCTTGACACCAAATGCTTCCCCAGTCTTCCGTCCCAAAAGACCAGTCTCATATGCTTCGCTACCAGAAGTCGATGCAGAACTTCAACGCTTAGAGAAGCATGGTGTTCTTATGCCAGTATCATTCTCGGCCTGGACAGCCCCAATAGTCATTGTAAAGAAACCTTACGGTACACTACGCATCTGCGCCAACTTTTCGACTGGTCTGTATGCTGCCCCAGAATAAACACCACTATCCTTTACCGGCTCCAGACGATTTGTTCACTATTCTAAACGGCGGTAGTTGTATTGCCAAACTAGACCTGGCAGATGCTTATTTGCAAGTCGAGGTTGAACCAGCGTGCCGTGAATTACTCACAATAAATAAGCATCGGGGACTTTTCCAGTATACGAGACTGCCGTTTGGAGTCAAAACTGCACCAACTATTTTCCAACAATTAATGGATACGATTTTAACCGGCCTCACAGGAGTGGCCGTGTATTTAGACGACATACTCGTTGTCGCAGAATCACCAAACGAACTGTACAATCGACTTGCGACTGTACTGAAACGAATGCCTAAACCATGGATTCCACCTACGTGCAGAGAAATGTAAGTTTTACCTTACGTCTGTGAAATATTTGGGATTTATATTCGACAAATCACGGTCGTCGTCCAGATCCAGAAAACATTGAAGCCATTCAAAGAATGTCTGCATCCTACGATGTACCTACTCTGCGATCCTTTCTAGGACTCATAAGTTACTACTCAGCATTTTTACCGTCCTTACATGAGAAGCGAGCACCGCTGAACCATCTGCTGCGGACAAATGTTAAGTGGAACTGGACACAGCAATGCCAAACAGCGTTCGATGGCTTGAAGAAGCTCCTTACATCTGATCTTCTATTGACGCATTATAGTAGTTAATAGTTAATAGTAGTTTATTCTCAGGTAGCATTTTGTACATGAGAGCATACCAGTTTACAGGCACGATCAGGATGATATAGATTGTTTTTAACAGGGAATATATAGAGAGTCATTTTTTATGAAAATCATGCTATATGAAGACATTAATTAATATTTATAAAGTCAACAATAACAAGGTCCAGAGTTTACAGTGCTAAGGAATTAGAGATGTGTTATGTACTGTAGAACACTTCCAGCATGCGTTCGCGCGTTTTTCGACTGTGATGCTGTAATCGCAGAAAATGGCTGTGGGTAAGCAGAATGGATCATAGAGACTATCCAGAAACGGGAAAAGACTGAGTATTTGATATTAGGTTAAAAGATCCAATTTATGTGGGTTGGTCTAGAACGGTGAGTTATTGATGCGTTAATTTCGTTCTTAACCATCGTTTGGAGTAAGTTGCTTAAAGAAGACCAATTCCATGGGAGAGCAGATCGCAAACTCGGGTCGACATTGATATAGAGGAATATATGAAAAATAAAGAATATAAACGAATTTTTAATTAGTGAAAGCAAAATAGTCAGTATTAAACCAGATTTTTTTTTCCATCGCTGTTTTTTTTTTAGTCACTATGTAGTGCTTGTAGTTTTAGAGCCTTAATAAGCCATTGCTGGTTGAATCAACGTTAAGTGGTAAGTCGTCAACGAATTTGTATAAGTCTATAGATTCTAGGTATGTGGTGATCAGTCGTTTGAACCTTAGGATAGAGTCAGTAGTGCGAATATTTTGTGGTAGCTTATTCCAGAGTTTGCTGTAGAGTACGATAAAGAACTTATAACGTTGTTGTACTTGGTATTTATTGATATGTAGTGTTGCCTCGTAGTTTCGAAGAATCGTATCTAGGCGTTTGGTTCCATTGGGGAGAGAAGGCTGAGAATGATATTCCGGTGATAATTTTATAGAAAAATATTAAGTTATGTCGTAGTCGGCGATGACTCAAGGGTTCTAAGGAGAGTGTTTTACATCTAGCCGTGTAGTTCATGTTGCTGTTAAATCCTAGAATTCGACGTGTAAAACTTCTTTGTACGCTTTCTATACGTGTTCTGTCTATGCTATTCATGCTCGAAAAGATAAATGAGCAGTACTCGAGTGTAGGTCTTACACATATCTTAAACAAAGTAAGTTTAGCCTCTCTTGTGAAGAAGTTTTTTAGAAGGAAGCCTGTTAATTTTCTAGTTTTCGAGACTATAGAGGAGGCGTGCTCTGTGAACTTTAAGTTACCTGAGTATTTGATGCCCAAGTCGCTTGTTGATTGGAGTATTTGGACTGTAGACCCATTTAGATAAAACGTGAACTGGGGGTTATGGTTGCCTATGTGCATAATTCCACATTTACTATGGTTAAGTGGTAGTTGCCATTTTTGGCTCCAGGCAGTTAGTCTATCAAGGTCCTTTTGAATTAGAGTCATGTCTTCTAAAACATCCGGTGTATAGCTATATACTATCTTGAGATCATCCGCATATAAATACGGTCGACCATGTTTTATAACGTTAATTATGTCATTTATGTAAATGATGAACAATAAGGGACCCAGTACACTTCCTTGTATTACGCCGCTAGTAATTGGTTTAGGTAATGAGAGGCTATTATTATACTTTACTGTTTGCTGTCTTCCTTCTAGGAAAGATGCAAACCATGAATGAAGTGGGTCTTTGACCCCGTATGACTTAAGCTTAATGAGTAGTCGTTTGTGCGGGACTTTGTCAAAAGCTTTACTAAAGTCGAGAAATAGAACGGATACTAGGAGTTTTTTGTCTCAATGCGTAGTTATGTCATCTAGATAGTCTAGCATGCATGTGTCACAAGACCTAGATTTTAAGAATCCATGTTGGGAGGGGGAGAGCAGTTCGTTCTTAAGTAGGTAACGGAGTAATTCCACCTTGATTATTTTTTCCATTACTCTTGATACAACAGAGGTTAGGTTAATAGGTCGGTAGTTCTCTATATTTCCTACAGGTCCGGATTTAAACTTGGGAATGACACATGTAGTTTTCCATAAGGTAGGGTAGCATGCAGTGGAGAGTGATATTGTAAATAGTTTAAGAAGTGCCAGGTGGAAGTCAGCACCACCATATTTGAGTACATTGGCTGGTATACCATCAGGGCCCAAGGCGTTTGAGTGCTTTAGCGTGGTGATGGCCTTCGTAATATTTTCTATAGTGAAAGTTATCTCCCTTATTTCGCATGGTAGTGGCGTAATAGGTTCGTTCCCATCTATGTGGTTTTCAACGGTATGTGTAGTGGTAAAGTGCTCATTGAATAAATCAGCTATATGGCAAGGGTCATCATATATTTTATTGCCACAGATAAAGAGGTTTCCACCCTTTATCTTAGTGCTACTGATTTTGTTCCGGAGGGTCTTGAAAAGTCTTGTAGGATTATTTTGTATGGTAGCCTGTTTTTCTAGTGCGATTTCTATCTGTATACGATCCGCCTCAGCCTTAATATATATTTCTTTCATAGTTATAAGAGACGAAAAATCTTTAAACTTGTAGAATTTACATGCATGTCTACGTAGGCTTCTTCGTGCAGTAGTGGTGATAAGCATGCATTTTGGAATTTTGGGTTTAGTATATCTTATAGGTGCAACTATGTCAAGCGTATTGTAAGTGTTGTAGTAGAGTATATCAGTTAGCTTATCAGCATCATTTTCCATGAAATAGTTGTTCCAGTCAAGGCGTCTGAAGTAAGCCATGAAGCTCGTCCAGTTAGTCTTGTGGAGGGGTCTGCTGGGTATTGTAACCGGATATTTATACATTGTAGTTCCTAAGTTGAAGTTGCACATGACGATATTGTGGTCACTACCTGGGAATTGTTTCCCTGTATGGACGGTACATGGGGTGAGTTCATGTGTAAAAACTAAATCCAAAGTGTTTTTGTATCTGGTAGGGCTACGAACATACTGTGACCAGCCACCAAGCTCTAGACTTTCCATAAGTAAGTCATAGCGCTTCGGTGCCTTGGCGGGAAACCATGAGATATCAGGCATATTAAAGTCTCCACAAATAACCTTACCTGTAAAGGGTAGGGCAGAGGCCAGTGTAAAAATGTCTGACAGTAAGGTGATATCCCCTGTTGATGGGTTAGGGTGGTGGTATACACAGCCGAATAAGTAAGAATCTGAGACAGTAGGTCTTAAAACAATCCACACTGAGTCTTTTAATTTATTTAGGCCTGCTGTATCAAACAGAAGTGAGTTTAATTTCGAGTTAACATATATGAGACAACCTCCTCCACGTCCATGCAGCCTGTCACTACGATACAGTTTATAATTATCTAGAGATATACTTAGATCAGAGACATAAGGGGTAGTCCATGCCTCAGTTACCATAATAATTGAGGGTTGGCAGATTGATGCAAGCAGTGCTAGGTCGATCATTTTGTTGCATACTGATCGTGCGTTTAATAGGCAAAGATTGAGCGAGTGGCCAGTAAGGTTGAAGTAGTTTAAAGCATCAAGGATGAAGAGGTCAGACTTAGAATTTAGGATGAGATTTTGATTTGAGATTAATTGTCGAGCTTCACATTGTTCAGATACTAAAGGGTAGATATTGGGTGACTGCTTTATAAGATTAGTGTTTCGGTCGTCACTGCGATCGTTGTTCTTCAGGCACAAAGTGCTTGAGGTAAGAAAAGACAGGTTGCTATTAGACTGTTTACTTAGTAGTGGCAGAACTGGAGATTGGGGGTGTTTGGTCTCGTAACTAGTTGTTGGCTTAGTAACGGCTGCAGGGGCAATGAGTATAGATGGGAAGGGTTGTGAATTGTCGTGTGAGGATACTCTAAAAAAGGGTTCGGGTGTGCAAACGAGACACAGGGATCATAGTAGTTTGGTAATGAGCTATGGGGTGCAGCCAAGTAGTTGTAGTTAAAGCCATTCATTATAGGAAAGTATTTAGATCGTAAGTTATCATGTCTGAGAGAGCTATTATATTGATGAAGCGGGTAATTTCCTAAGTTAAAATTATTCTTCCCAGTATCTGTTTGGGATAGTAATGGTACGGGGAGAGGAAGAAGGCTTTTCCGCCCTGAGTCATTCTTCTGGATCATTGGCACATGATGCCACGGTGCATTTGCATGTGTCATCCTACTGTTGTTGAAGTATTCTCGAGGGGGAACAAACTTAGGGTGGGAGGAGAAAGATCGCTTGTTTCTGTTCAAAGCATTGACCCTCAAATCTAGTGGTACGGGTGTATCGTGCCTAATGGTTTGGCGTTTGTGATTAACTTTATTTCTATAAACGTTAGAGGTAAGGCTATGCTGGGCCTTATTGATAGGGAGGACATTACGTGTGTTGTAATGATAGGGCATGAATTTTGTTTTCAGTTTAACGGTAGGGTGGTGGGTTAAATCGTGTGATGGTAGTTTGTTCATCTCTTTATTTTGAGAGGTAAATATACCCCCCTTGGGAGTGATGTCTAAATCTACTAGATGGTTACTACTTTCTTTGGCTGTGAGAGATATTGTTGTATGTGTGTCTATACCAGGAGGGGTTGTGGATGGGCTGAATGGCTCCTCAGTTTCTAGGTTGGTAGGTAGAGCAGATAGTCTTGGTGGTGTTATACTACTACTATGGTGCGTTGTTGGGTATGTTTTGGGTAAGTCGTTAAGAGTGGTTTCTTCTAGCTTAGGATCTATCATGTTGGGTGCAGCGGTACCGTAATGGTTGAGGGATCTACGTTGCAGAGGCGTTTTATCAGCAACTATTAGTATGTTTTTGAAGTTGCTACCAGATCTAATATAGTTAACAGATTTTATAAATCGCTTGCAATCTAAAGTGGATGCGAAATGGAATAGAATTGGGCAGCTAGTCTGCCAGTCTTTTTTACGTAGTCTAGTACATTCGCATGGAATCTGTGTCAAGCCGCTAGTTTTTAATAGGATTGCTTTAACTTTTTTAAGTGGAGAATTCTCTGGAACATTGTAGACTATGGCTTTGTGAAGCGAGGTGAGTCGCTTTACAACTTCTGCTGCAACGAAATCAAGAAATGTTTCGGCATGCTTTGCCTTATCGATTTCAATGTCATCATGCTTTCCAAGCAAGTAGGTTAACGGGGCTATTTCACTTAGCATAGACTGTACCTTGGTAAAAGCTAACTGGACATCTTCGACTTTGCTTTTATAGTCGGCAATGTCAGCGCTTATGATCCGAAAGTGCCGATTATTGTTGCAGCGGACGCATCTGCATATGGAGTCGGTGCAGTTATCTTGCATAAATTTCCGAATGGAAATGAGAAAGCCATAATGCACGCTTCAAGAACGCTGACACCTACTAAAAAGCGCTATAGTCAAATTGAGAAGGAAGCTTTGGTTATCGTTTTTGCGGTACGGCGGTTCCATAAGATGGTGCATGGACGACACTTCACAATACTAACTGATCACAAACCACTGCTGGCAGTCTTTGGGTCGAAGGCTGGAGTACCAGTGCATTCCGCAAATTGGTTACAACGTTGGGCATTGACGCTGCTCGGATATGATTTTGATATACAATACAAGAAGAGTGAGGATTTCGGTCAGGCAGATGCCCTATCTCTACTCATAAGCACCTATCCTACGACGAGTGAAGAGTCGGTGATTACCACCATCGATACGAGAGATTACGCTAAAGAAAGTTTCATTCATGCTGTGAGAGCACTTCCTATTATCACACAGCAAGTTGCTGAATTCACAAGAAGAGACAAAACGATTCAACGAGCAATCTATTATATGCAGCACAATTGACCACGTTCTCTAGATGAAGAACTGAGACAGCTATATCAACGTTGACAAGCTCTGTGCCTAGTAGATGGGTGCCTTATGTTTGGGGATCGAGTGGTGATACCATGTGAGTTACGTCGAGTAGTACTCAAGCAGTTTCACGCAGGACACCCTGGAACAGCTCGAATGAATTCAGTGGCACGGAGCTATGCATACTGGCCGAAAGATAGACGCCCAGATTGAAGACTTGGTGAGGAAGTGTGACCGCTGTCAGCGAGCATCAGAAAACCCACCGAAGGTGGAACCACTAAGCTGGCCAGTTCCTGCGAGTCCATGGAGCAGAGTACATTTAGATTTTCCTGGACCCATGTCAAGAGTCTACTACTTGATGTTAGTAGACGCATATTCAAAATGGCCAGAGATTCATCCTGTAGTTCCTTCGACTACGCAGAAAACCCTGCAAATATTGAGGAAGATATTTACGTGTCATGAGTTCCCGGGGACACTAGTCACCGATAACAGGTCCCAAATTACGTCACAAATTTTCAGTGATTTCTGTCGAGAAAACGCCATCACACATATTCGCTCCCCACCGTACCATCCGCAATCAAATGGACAAGCGGAGAGATTTGTGGATACCTTCAAAAGAGCTGTACTGAAGGCAAAGGGGGAGGGAAGCCTAGCAGAAATTATTCAGCGTTTTCTACTTGTATACAGAAGTACCCCAAACAACAGTGCTCCAGAACAGAAATCACCAGCAGAAGCACTTATGGGACGGAAACTGAGAACGATAAATGAGGTAATGAAACCGGCAAAAGTGAAAAGCAAGGATGATGACATCTATAGAAACGGGACGCAGGTGTACGTGAGGAACTACAGATCGGGAAACGAGAAATGGAAAAACGGAGTAATTAAAGGTAAAAGAGGAAAGGTGATATATGAAGTAGCAGTGGGAGGACAAATATGGATTCGACATCGCAACCAGCTGCAAAGAAGGTTTGGTGAACGAAAAGCAGATGAACCTGAACCTAGCGCTTGAACTTCTTCTTGACACTTTCAAGCTCCCCACGGAAAAACCAACATTGATTGCAGCAAACAACGAGAAAGAAACATCCGAAGAAGAACAGCCAATAAGACGCAGTGAAAGAAAACAAAGAGCCACAGTAAAGTTCCAAGAAAGTGAACTTTTCTCAAAAAAGGGAGGTGATAAGAAGAGAAGAAACTAGTTAATTTTCATGTGATTTCGCTATTTTTTATTTAATTGTAAAGTGAGCGGAAACCGGTACTGCTCTTCATTTCCTCCGCTGGACCTTGTTTACTGTGTTTGGTTGTAATGTCATTTTAGTATGCTAATTACTCTGTTTTTCCCAAGGTCGTTTTTGTAACTATATATACAGACTTGAATTATAATAGAATCGAATCTTCCTAGTGCTGCGTTTGCGTCTTCTTGATTTTGTCTTGGGGTGAGTAATCAGTGTCGAGTCGTTGGTCACGGTTGCGAGATCAGTTGGCGCAGATTAGATTTCCGATTAGCGTTGCGGTTAGATCGTGCATAGCAGTAGGCGTTATTTATATTATTATAATTCCGACATAACAATAATGTTTTTTATTCATAGTGTTTGGAGCCTGATGGTATATGCTACCGAGTGTCCATCAATTCAACAGAAGCCATCAAGTTCCACTGACTCTTTTTGACGTGTTGATTTAATACGTTTATAAATAAAACTGTAGATGCCACAAATATTCGGAATTACTAGCTTATTAGTATCTAAATGGTTTGCATCAATTTAGTTGCCCAAGTGATTTCTTAGTTGTTCATGGGATTCAATCTTTGTTGTCTTGTTACTGAACTGAATTCTAACGGGTTTTCCGGTAGTGGCTATCCTTCACTAAGTAAGATGTATAGCAATCTTCCCTTTAGAAAACATGAATAAAATCTAAACATGTACTTTAAAAAAATCGTCAATCCCCCTATCTAACACATCCAACGGTAACTAGTGGTAGCATGGTCTGTTTGAGTCCACCCTTATGTAGGGCCAGGAGGTCAGCATGTTAAACGATATCGTTCCTTATACTCAACGTTCATGTTTGCTAGAAATGAACGATAATCCTAGCAAAGTTGTAGTAGACAATTTCTGTTATCCATTATCTGAGCTGGATCAATGAAGCATTCGCCTAAATATCTTACAGGCCCATTCAACGTACATAATATGGGCACTAAAATCACCAGCCAAGAGTACCAAATCTGAGTGTTTATCCCTATGAGGAAGTTCGAAAAGGTTTATATGAAATTAATCTTTTAATTCATCCGGGTTGAAGACAGTAATAGCAGGAGCAGAAACAACAAAAAGACAACGGTATGTGTCTCAATCTTTCTGAATTCTTACTAAACCATTCAATTGGATGACGAATAGATGACTCTTGACAGAAATCCTTTCATGAAGTGCCTGCTCTGCTCTCATACATGTCACAGCACCTACACCGACTAGCTTACGAGAGGTAGCTGTATAGTCGCTATACAATTGAAGGGCGTATCATGTAAATGCGTCATAGAGAATAGGTGAGGTCAAGTGAATGACGAAGCTAGGGACTTCTATGTGTGTAGTGGAGGCATATTGGTATCATGAAATCTTTGTGAAGATGAGGTCACAAAAAGTTACTTGGAGTTTACATTCACTTTCAACAAAAATTTTGTTGCCAATTTCATCGCACATAAGATGTCTAATGGGCCAGCCATTGCTTTCACCTACGCTTTGTGAATCGGAAAAATTTCACCTAAGGTGACGTCGAAGTTATCATGTGTAACCGGCAATGTTACACATTACATCACGACTACAGGTCAACCTGCATTCTCCAAAGCACGCCGACTAGCACCCGAAAAATTAAGGATCGCGAAAAACGAATTCGATTATATGATTGACCTGGGAAGAATCCGCCCATTCAGCAGCCTATGGTCATCTCCATTACATATGGTCCTGAAGATCGATAGCAATGATTGGCGTCCCACCGGTAATTACCGACGTCTTAACGCACAAACTACGCTTGATCGTTACCCTTTACCATATATCCACGATTTAACGGCCACGTTGAAGGGAACGACAGTATTTTCAAAAATTAACCTAGTGAAAGCGTACAATCAAATATCGATGGCCGATGACATACCGAAAACGGCTATTGTAACCCTGTTCGGTCTTTACGAATTCCTCCGAATGCCATTCGGTTTGAGGAATGCAGCACAAACATTTCAGCGTCTCATCGACGACGTGTTCCGAGGGCTCGACTATGTTCATGCATATGTAGACGACTGCTTGATAACAAGCCCATACGAGGAAACACATATGAAACATCTAGACACAGCTTTGAGAAGACTGCAGCAATTCGTAGTTACCATTAATATACAGAAATGCCGAATCGGAACAACTTCGTTAGACATCCTGGGGGCATACTATTGATGCTAATGGTATACAGCCTCAAAAACAAAAGGTGGAGGCAATTCTAGAGTATCCGGAACCAACCACTATTAAGCGGTTACGAGCTTTCAACGGGTTGATAAGTTTCTACAGACGATTTATCCCCAACTTTGCATCTATTGTGAAACCACTAACGGATCAGCTTCTTGGAAATAAATAAATGGTCACAATGAATTCAGAATTAAAGAAAGCCTTCGTTGCAACTAAAAAGGCAATAGCCAATGTAACTATGCTGGCACACTACAATACTGAAGCTCCCGTCAGCATTGCGGTAGACGCTTCTGACTCAGCCATTAGCGCAGTTCTGCAACAATGGACTGACCAAGCTTGACAGCCTTTAGCACTCTTCTCAAGACGATTAAACGACACTGAGTCGAGATACAGCACTTTTGGACGTGAACTACTAGCCATGAACTGTGCCGCACGACATTCCCAACATTCCATAGAGGCCGAAAATTTACAATATTCACTGACCATAAACCACTGATGTTTTCGATAAAGTCATCTCCAGGTAAGTACTCTCCACGAGAGCCACGTCATCCTGGCTATATCTCCCGATTCCCTACTGACATACGACATATATTGAGAGCTAACAATGTAGTTGCCGACGCCTTATCGAGGATACATTCCTTGAATCGTATCCAAGGCATCGACCTTATTGAACTAGCTCAACTTCAAAGTGAAGACATCGATTTTCATTACGAATCGGCAGCAACAACGCTCCAACTGAAAACTAAAACGATTGGGAAAGGTAAGAACACTTTTATATGTGATTCTTCTACAGGTATGGCCCGTCTAGTCGTCCCCAGGAGTTATCGACGAATCACCTTCGACACATTGCACAACCTCTCTCATGCTGGAGTTCATGCTACGAGTAAACTGATTACTGAGAGATTATGCTGGTCGAAGATGAGTAAGGATATCAAAGAATGGGCGATCACTTGCATAGCCTGCCAGAAGAACAAAGTAATTCAACATAATAAATGCCCCCTAGGCACTTTCTCAACCCCTAACGCTCGATTCGATCACGTTCACCTTGATTTGGTAGAATCTTTACCAGAATCAAATGAATCTTCTTATCTTCTGGCATGTGTGGACCGATTCACATGCTGGCCAGAAGCAATTCCACTCAATGACATCACTAGTGAAACGATTGCTCGCACTTTTGTCAAACGATGGGTAGACAACTATGATTGTCCATCCACAGTAACAACAGACCGTGGACGTCAGTTTGAATCTTGATTGTTCCACGCTCTGACTAAACTTCTTGGAACTACGCGTTTCAGGACGACCGCCAACCACCCACAATCTAACGGTTTGATAGAAAGATTCCATCGATTACTGAAAGCATTACTTTCAGCTACGAACATCCATCAGTGGATCGACGCCTTACCACTAGTTTTACTCGGGATTCGTAGCACGGTAAAAGAAAATGTTGGATGCAGTGTTGCCGAATTAGTCTACAGAACGACTTTTCGACAAGAAAGGCGAGTTTGTGGAAACTGCTTCCACTCCAGGAAACCTGGGCCTAAATTCTTACGTAAACCGGCTTACAAATGCTATGCGTTCAGTTAAGCCAGTTCGACAACTCGACAACAATCGACAGACACCTTTATTCAACCGGTCTTAAAATATGGTACACACGTTTTCGTACGTCGTGATGCTGTACGCCGACCTCTGGAAGCAACTTACGAAGGACCATACAAGGTTCTTAAACGTGAAACAAAGTAATATACGATTGACAATGGTGGTAGGTGAGATGTAGAGTATGTAGAACAATTTTGTAGTGACTGCTTATGAAATCATTGTTAACTCGAAACGACATAGGATTAACATTGTGACATGAGACTAGATTGATGCATTAATTACGTTGCAATATTGGAGTGAAGGTCTTACACATATCTCAAACAAAGTAAGTTCAGCTTCCGTCATATAAAAGTTTTGAATAAGGAAGCCTATTAATCTTCTAGTTTTGGAGACTATAGAGGAGGTGTGCTCCGTGAACTTTAAGATACCTGGATATTAGATACCCACGTCGCTTGTTGATTGGAGTATTTGTACTTTGGACCCATTTAGATAAAACGTGAACTGGAAGTTATGGTTGCTCATGTGTGTGATTCCAAATTCACAGTAGTTAAGTGGTAGTTGCCATCATGGCTCCAGGCAGTTAGGCTATCGAGATCCTTTTGATTTAGAGTCATACCTTGCTCTGAAGCATCCAGTACAACTTCACTGAAGTCTTGAAATAGACTAAATAGAAGTATCGTTTGATGCATTAATTACGTTGCAATATTGGAGTGTAGGTCGTACAAATATATTATGAACAAAGTTAGTTTGGCCTTCGTCGTATACAAGTATTTAAGAAGAAAGTCCAATAAAGACTCACTACAGTTCCGTGTATAACGCGGTTGATAATTGCTTAAATGATGATATACTGTCATTTAACTTTAATGTTTTTTGTATTGTTTTAAAAAAAGATGCGAACCTTGAGTGGATTGTTGGTCTTTGACCCCGTATGGACTTAAATCCAATGAGCAAATCGCTTATGTAACGACCTCTTTGTCAAAAGGTTTCACTGAAGTAAGGAAATAAACTAGACACTAGTAGCCTTTTTGTCCCAATGTGTAGTTGTTATGTCAGCAGAATAGTTCAACAAATATAATTTCCTCTGTATAATTTTCCTCTGTTGATTGTTATGTCCTTTATTTCGCATGATAATGGCCTAGTGAGTTCGATCCCATCTATGTGGCTTTTAATGGTGAGTGTGGTGCTTACTTGATAAATTATCTATACTGCTATAGAGAGGGAAGTTTTCACTCCTTATCTTACAGCTAATGATTTTGTTTCTGAAGGTGTTGAGAAGTCTTCTAGAATCATTTTGTTCAGTAGCCTGTTTTTCTAGTGTAATTTTCATTTGTACACGTTTTACCTCGGCCTTGATACATATTTCTTTCATAGTTATATATAAATATATATATAAATGGGTTTATCGATTTTAGTTTATTTCTTTTTGTTATTATTTATTTTACAACAACAGAAAAAATTATTATACGTACGTAGGTAGTGGGATTCGATAGGAAATTAGTAGGCAAAGTATTCGTTTAGGTTTTCTGAAAAATGGCACATTTCTACCATAACGCGTGGCATTCGGCGTTATGGAGCTATTTGATATTTCCATTGGCGTGTCAGTCGTTGCTTGAGGCGTAGTGACTTCGTTCATGTCATGTTTTGCGGGTAATGTAGCGAATTCGACACTCAAAGGTTTACCTTCTAGGTAGGCTGCTTTGAGGCGGTCAATTCTTTTTGTTGTCTTAAAAGAACAAAAAAAAAACGAAAATCGACAAACTCATTAGTCTATATATATATATATATATATATGAAAGAAATATGTATCAAGGCCGAGGTAAAACGTATAGAAATGGAAATCACACCAGAAAAACAGGCTACTGAACAAAATGATTCTAAAAGACTTCTCAACACCTTCGTAAACAAAATCAGTAGCTCTAAGATAAGGGGAAACTTTTTCTCTGTGTTCATATAGCTAATTTATTTAGTGGGCACCACACTCACCATTAAAAGCCACATAGATGGGATCGAACTCACTAGGCCATCATCATGCGAAATAAAGGACATAACAATCAACAGAGAAAATATCACAAGGTGCATCACTATGCTAAAACAGTCATCCACTTTGATCCCTGACGGCATACCAGCAAATGTACTTTGAAATGTTTGTACTGACTTCCACCCAGCACTTTTTAAACTCTTTGCAATATCACTCTCGACTTCACACTATCCTACCCGATGGAAGACTAAATATGTCAATATTATATTTAAACCTGAACCTGTAGAGTACAAAAAGAACTGTAGCAACTCGGGTTGACTAGTTAAGAGTTGACTTCAAACATTAAACACACGCTAAAACAATAAAGCCGTTCTAACAACCTAACCTTTGTTACATCAAGAGTAATTAAAAGTTAATCAAGGAGAAATTACTCCATTATTTACTTAAGAACGAAATTCTCTCCACTTCCCAACATGGATTCTCAAAAACTAGGTCATGTGACACATATTTGTTGAACTATCTAGATGACATAACTACACATTGGGACAAAAGGCTACTAGTGTCTAGTTTATTTCCTTACTTCAGTAAACCTTTTGACAAAGTCGTACATAAGCGATTGCTCATTGGATTTAAGTCATACGGGGTCAAAGACCAACAATCCACTCAAGGTTCGCATCTTTTTTTAAAACAATACAAAAAACATTAAAGTTAAATGACAGTATATCATCATTTAAGCAATTATCAACCGCGTTATACACGGAACTGTAGTGAGTCTTTATTGGACTTTCTTCTTAAATACTTGTATACGACGAAGGCCAAACTAACTTTGTTCATAATATATTTGTACGACCTACACTCCAATATTGCAACGTAATTAATGCATCAAACGATACTTCTATTTAGTCTATTTCAAGACTTCAGTGAAGTTGTACTGGATGCTTCAGAGCAAGGTATGACTCTAAATCAAAAGGATCTCGATAGCCTAACTGCCTGGAGCCATGATGGCAACTACCACTTAACTACTGTGAATTTGGAATCACACACATGAGCAACCATAACTCCCAGTTCACGTTTTATCTAAATGGGTCCAAAGTACAAATACTCCAATCAACAAGCGACGTGGGTATTTAATATCCAGGTATCTTAAAGTTCACGGAGCACACCTCCTCTATAGTCTCCAAAACTAGAAGATTAATAGGCTTCCTTATTCAAAACTTTTATATGACGGAAGCTGAACTTACTTTGTTTGAGATATGTGTAAGACCTTCACTCCAATATTGCAACGTAATTAATGCATCAATCTAGTCTCATGTCACAATGTTAATCCTATGTCGTTTCGAGTGAACAATGATTTCATAAGCAGTCACTACAAAATTGTTCTACATACTCTACATCTCACCTACCACCATTGTCAATCGTATATTACTTTGTTTCACGTTTAAGAACCTTGTATGGTCCTTCGTAAGTTGCTTCCAGAGGTCGGCGTACAGCATCACGACGTACGAAAACGTGTGTACCATATTTTAAGACCGGTTGAATAAAGGTGTCTGTCGATTGTTGTCGAGTTGTCGAACTGGCTTAACTGAACGCATAGCATTTGTAAGCCGGTTTACGTAAGAATTTAGGCCCAGGTTTCCTGGAGTGGAAGCAGTTTCCACAAACTCGCCTTTCTTGTCGAAAAGTCGTTCTGTAGACTAATTCGGCAACACTGCATCCAACATTTTCTTTTACCGTGCTACGAATCCCGAGTAAAACTAGTGGTAAGGCGTCGATCCACTGATGGATGTTCGTAGCTGAAAGTAATGCTTTCAGTAATCGATGGAATCTTTCTATCAAACCGTTAGATTGTGGGTGGTTGGCGGTCGTCCTGAAACGCGTAGTTCCAAGAAGTTTAGTCAGAGCGTGGAACAATCAAGATTCAAACTGACGTCCACGGTCTGTTGTTACTGTGGATGGACAATCATAGTTGTCTACCCATCGTTTGACAAAAGTGCGAGCAATCGTTTCACTAGTGATGTCATTGAGTGGAATTGCTTCTGGCCAGCATGTGAATCGGTCCACACATGCCAGAAGATAAGAAGATTCATTTGATTCTGGTAAAGATTCTACCAAATCAAGGTGAACGTGATCGAATCGAGCGTTAGGGGTTGAGAAAGTGCCTAGGGGGCATTTATTATGTTGAATTACTTTGTTCTTCTGGCAGGCTATGCAAGTGATCGCCCATTCTTTGATATCCTTACTCATCTTCGACCAGCATAATCTCTCAGTAATCAGTTTACTCGTAGCATGAACTCCAGCATGAGAGAGGTTGTGCAATGTGTCGAAGGTGATTCGTCGATAACTCCTGGGGACGACTAGACGGGCCATACCTGTAGAAGAATCACATATAAAAGTGTTCTTACCTTTCCCAATCGTTTTAGTTTTCAGTTGGAGCGTTGTTGCTGCCGATTCGTAATGAAAATCGATGTCTTCACTTTGAAGTTGAGCTAGTTCAATAAGGTCGATGCCTTGGATACGATTCAAGGAATGTATCCTCGATAAGGCGTCGGCAACTATATTGTTAGCTCTCGATATATGTCGTATGTCAGTAGGGAATCGGGAGATATAGCCAGGATGACGTGGCTCTCGTGGAGAGTACTTACCTGGAGATGACTTTATCGAAAACATCAGTGGTTTATGGTCAGTGAATATTGTAAATTTTCGGCCTCTATGGAATGTTGGGAATGTCGTGCGGCACAGTTCATGGCTAGTAGTTCACGTCCAAAAGTGCTGTATCTCGACTCAGTGTCGTTTAATCGTCTTGAGAAGAATGCTAAAGGCTGTCAAGCTTGGTCAGTCCATTGTTGCAGAACTGCGCTAATGGCTGAGTCAGAAGCGTCTACCGCAATGCTGACGGGAGCTTCAGTATTGTAGTGTGCCAGCATAGTTACATTGGCTATTGCCTTTTTAGTTGCAACGAAGGCTTTCTTTAATTCTGAATTCATTGTGACCATTTATTTATTTCCAAGAAGCTGATCCGTTAGTGGTTTCACAATAGATGCAAAGTTGGGGATAAATCGTCTGTAGAAACTTATCAACCCGTTGAAAGCTCGTAACCGCTTAATAGTGGTTGGTTCCGGATACTCTAGAATTGCCTCCACCTTGTGTTTTTGAGGCTGTATACCATTAGCATCAATAGTATGCCCCCAGGATGTCTAACGAAGTTGTTCCGATTCGGCATTTCTGTATATTAATGGTAACTGCAAATTGCTGCAGTCTTCTCAAAGCTGTGTCTAGATGTTTCATATGTGTTTCCTCGTATGGGCTTGTTATCAAGCAGTCGTCTACATATGCATGAACATAGTCGAGCCCTCGGAACACGTCGTCGATGAGACGCTGAAATGTTTGTGCTGCATTCCTCAAACCGAATGGCATTCGGAGGAATTCGTAAAGACCGAACAGGGTTACAATAGCCGTTTTCGGTATGTCATCGGCCATCGATATTTGATTGTACGCTTTCACTAGGTTAATTTTTGAAAATACTGTCGTTCCCTTCAACGTGGCCGTTAAATCGTGGATATATGGTAAAGGGTAACAATCAGGCGTAGTCTGTGCGTTAAGACGTCGGTAATTACCGGTGGGACGCCAATCATTGCTATCGATCTTCAGGACCATATGTAATGGAGATGACCATGGGCTGCTGAATGGGCGGATTCTTCCCAGGTCAATCATATAATCGAATTCGTTTTTCGCGATCCTTAATTTTTCGGGTGCTAGTCGGCGTGCTTTGGAGAATGCAGGTTGACCTGTAGTCGTGATGTAATGTGTAACATTGCCGGTTACACATGATAACTTCGACGTCACCTCATTCTGATCTGGATACTCATTAAGTATTGGCTGAAAATAAGGGTTATTAAAAGTTTAAAGCGAAGAGAACATAGACTACAACCTGTTGCAGTTGTTCCACGCACGTATAGCTTTGTATCGCCATCAACTAACCTATTTTTGCTAGGGTCCTCAAGCAAGTTGTGGTGACTTAGTAAATCTATGCCTATGATAGGTATTTTCACATCGTCGATAGTAAAAATCCAGTGTTTGGGTTCTTGCAAGCCCATGTTCAAGTAGACATATTTGTTACCATACGTGGCTATTCGTTTTGCGTCGGATGCCTGTAGATCGAATGCAGCTTCATGTTGGCGAATCAGATGAAGTTGCAGGAAGGACGCTGACTTCTGTGCCAGTATCGATGAGGATGGCAAACCTTCGTTATCACATCAGTGATGAATAACAGGCGGCTGTTTCTATCGGCCTACGGTTGCCGCTGACGCGTGCCAGCGGGATAGTTTCCCGGGACATCAACAGTGGGTTTGCGGCTTAGTAAACAACAGGGGTCTCTACACTTCTTTGAGTCCTTGCCATAAGTGTTGTGGTACCAACACCAATGTGGATTTTACCTTGGTCGAGGTTGAAAGGAGGGTCTTTTGCGCGATGAACTTGGTCGTCGAAGATCGCTTGGCCTACGTTGTTTCTGTAGATCGAGGAAACGAGAAAAAGTATTGCACAATTAGGTTATTTGCTTTTCGGTCTCAAGAGGTTTTTCTGTAACGGAATGAACCTCTTTGTAGAGAGTTATGGTGATCTCCAGAATTCGATCAGCAGATGAAGCTAGTTAATCTACTGCGTTGTCATTAAATGCTACCAATACTTCTTGCACTTGTTGTGGCAGTTTTGATAAGAAGAGTTAACGGAAGAGACCTCCATCAAAAGTGCGTTGACCAATTACCTCATTGATACGCGATAACATTTCGGTCGCTGAACCGCTACTAAGTTCAATGCTGTGAAACAATTCATCAAGACGTTGTCTGTCGGACAAGTCTCATCGTATGAGAATCGATCTTCTGAGCTGTTCGTACTGGTTCTTAGGCAGTCGAGACTAAAAAAGAAGGGGTGACGTACCTGTTCAATTCACGCGGAAGTGACCTTACAACCACCAGAAATTGAACGCGTGGATCCTGTCACATATTGGTCTCGAAATTCCGCTTCTGCGTAGCAGAATCCAAGCTTCTACATTATCTGTACAGAAAGGAATGCAGCTGGAAGTTTGGAGGCGTGAGGGTTTTAAGTCCTAATAAGCTTAGTAGTCTGATCGCACATCATAAAAATAGTAATGTATGCAAATGCAAAGATACTGTGTAAAATTTGCAGGAAAAAGAGAAAAAAAATAAAAACACCAATAATGCTATGTTAAAAACTGTAAAAAGAAACGAACTTACAGTAAATGATCGTGTCCAGATCACGTCGGGCTCACCAATGAAGTGTACCCGGATATATGACTAAGTTACGCTTGTCGTATAACCAAAGCCACTTCTATTGAATGGACCCACTCTTACAAATAAGAAATCAGAAGACGAACACCACTTAAGACACCAAGTTCAGATGCTTATCCGCATTAAGCTATGACATGAATAACCGTGTTGAGTAATGAGCCTTTAAAAAGACTCATGCACTTCAATAAAAGACACTGCCATGGGACTTCTAGGCCTACAGTGTCAAATACCGCTTTCAAGTCAACTAAAACCACCAATGTCGGGCGTCCAATAGTATATCTGTGTTCTAAAACCTGAACGTTGGTAAACATCTGGTATATGTAACAGCAGCCAGATTTGAAATTAGCCTGGTTTTCTCGTATTTGTAGATCATGAGTTATAGTTAAATGTCGGATAACTATAAAAGCTAGTATGATAGACAATAAATTAGCCAAACTAATCTCTCCATGACTATCGCAGGGCGAATATAACTTTCAATTCAATATTTGGATAATTAACGATTGACACCAGTCAGACGGAAATTATGTCAAATTACCAAACTTTAGTCAAAATAACAGTCAACTTAATTGTTAAATTGGGACCACCCTCCTAATGACCTCCAGAGTTAATCTATCCGTTTCACTAACGCATGATTTTTTAACTCCAGCTTCTTTAATCAACCTAGAAGGTTGTATACTTATAATAATAATAGATTATTCACAAGTAGCATTTTGTACATGAGACCATACTAGCTTACAAGCGTGATCAGAATGATATGGTTTGTTTTTAGTAGGGTTTTGATAGAGAGTCACTGTTACGGAAATCACGCTATTTCAAAATATCAATCAATGACAAAGTCAACAGTAACAAGGTTCACAGTTTACAGTATTAGAATGTTATGTATTATGAAACACTTCCAAAAAACCACCGCGCGCTTTTATGTTTTTGGCGCTGTAATCTCAGGAAATGGCAGTGAGTAAGCAGAATGAACCATAGAGACTATCCAGAAGCGGAATAAGGCTGAGTACTTATAATTTGATTAAAAGAGCCAATGTGTGTGTGGTTTTTTTGAACGGTGAGTTATTGATGCTTACTTACGCTCCTATCCAGCGTTTGGTGTAAGTTGCGTAAAGAAGACCAATTTCTCACGACTGCAGATCACAAACTCGAAGAGTCCGTGCAGTAGAAAAATATATGAAATAGAAAGAAGAAAGCGAATTATACAATTGGTAGCAAAATAATTAGTTTTAAACCAGAGTCTTCATTTTACCGTTTTTTACTGCAACGTATGTGATTGTAGTGTTTGCAGTTGTAGAACCCTAATAAGCCATTATTGATTGATTCGATGTTGAGTGGTAAGTCGTTGAACATTTGGCACAAGGTTATAGATTCTAGATATGGGGTGATCAGTCGTTCGAACCTTAGGATAGAATTAGCAATACGAATATTTTGTGGTAGTTTATTCCAGAGTTTGCTGTAGAATACGACAAAGAACATACAGCGATATTGTGTTTGGTACTTATTGATAAGTAGTGTTGCGTTGCAGTTCCAAAGATCGTACCTAGATGTTTAGTTCCACGAGGGAACGGAGTCCGAGAATGATATTCCGTGTATAATCTTGTAGAAAAATATTAAGTTACATTGTATTTTGTGATGACACAGGGGTTCTGAGGAGACTGTGCGACATCTAGTCGTATAGTTCATGTTGTTAGTACCCAGAATTTTATGTGTGAAACTTATTTGTACACTTTCTATGCGTATCCTATCTATGCTATTCATGCTCGAGAAGAAAAATGAGCAGTACTCGAGTGTAGGTCTTAAACAAAGTAAGTTTAGCCTCCCTTGTATAGAAGATTTTAAGAAGTTAGTCTGTTAATCTTCTAAATTTAGAGATTATAGACGAGGCGTACTCCGTGAACTTTAATTTACCTGAGTATTGAATGCCCACGTCGCTTGTTGATTCGGAGTATTTGTACTTTGGACCCATTAGATAAAACGTGAACTGGATGTTATGGTTGCCTATATGCATGATTCCACATTTGCTGTAGTTAAATGATAATTGCCATTTTTGACCTCAGACAGTTAGGCTATCGAGGTCCTTTTGAACAGAAGCATCTGGCTTTTGGCTATGTATATATTACCATGAAATCATTCACATATAAATACGGTCGGCTATGCTTTGTAATGTTATTTATGGAAACAATGAACCATAAGAGATCCAGTACACTTTCATGTATAACGCTGTTGGTAATTGATTAAGGTGATGATAGACTCATTTAACTTTGCTCTTTTCTGTCTTGTTTCCAGATAAGATACAAGCCATGAGTGGATTGTAGGTCTTTGACCCCGTATGACTTAAATCCAATGAGCAATCGCTTATGTACGACTTTGTCAAAAGGTTTACTGAAGTAAGGAAATAAACTAGACACTAGTAGCCTTTTGTCCCAATGTGTAGTTATGTCATCTAGATAGTCCAACAAATATGTGTCACACATGACCTAGTCTTTAAGAATCCATGTTGGGAAGTGGAGAGAATTTCGTTCTTAAGTGAATATTGGAGTAATTCCTCGTTGATTTATTTTTGCTATTACTCGATATAACAGAGGTTAGGTTGATAGGGTGGTAGTTCTCTATATTTCCCACAGGTCCATATTTAAATTTAGGAATGACATCTGTAGTCTTCTATGGGGTAGGGTAGCGTGCAGTGGATAGTGATATTGCAAAGAGTTTAGGAAGTGCTGGGTAGAAGTCAGTGTCAGCAGTTTTGAGTACATTAGCTGGTATGCCATCAGGGCTCGGGGTGTGTGTGTTTTAGTATAGTGATAATCTTCGGATTATTTTCTATAGTGAACGTTATTTCCCTGATTTCGCATGATAGTAGCGTAGTGGGTTCGTTCCCTATCTATGTGGTTTTCAATAGTGAGTATGGTGGCGAAGTGCTCACTGAACGAATCAGCTATACAGCAATAGTCATATATTTTATTTCCACAGATAAATAGGTTTCCACCTTTTATCTTAGAGCTTTTGTTCCGGAAGTTGTTGAGAAATCTTGTAGAATTATTTGTACAGTAGCCTGTTTTTCTAATGTAATTTCCATTTGTATACGTTTTGCCTCGGCCTTAATATATATTTATTTCGTAGCTATAAGAGAGGACGAATCTTTAAACTTATAAAATTTAGATGCGTGTCTACGTAGGCTTCTTCTTGCAGTAGTGGTGATAATCATGCATTTCGCAATTCTGGGTTTAGTATGTTTTTAAGGTGCAGCTATGTCAAGCGCATTGTGAGTGTTGTAGTAGGTTATACCAGTCAGCTCATCAGCGTCATATTCCATGAAGTCATAAGGCTCGTCCATTTTATCTTGTGGAAGAGTCTGCTAGTTGTTGTATTTGGACATTTATACGTTGTAGTCTTCAAGTTGAAACTGCACATAACAATATTGTGGTGACTACCTGGAAATTGTTTTCCTCTACGGACGGTACAAGGGGCAAGTTCAATTGTAAAAACTAAGTTCAAAATGTTTTTATATCTAGTAGGACTACTGACATACTGTGACCAGCCACCAAGTTCTCAACTTTCCATAAGTAGGTCATAGCGCTTTGGTGGGAAACCGTGATATTTCAGGCATGTTAAAGTCTCCACAAATAACCTTACCTGTAAAGGGTAGGGAAGAAGCCAGTGTACTAATGTAAAGTTAGGAGAACGGTCTAAGTAGACCTAGTCATGGAAGAATCGTTAGCACTGATTACACAGTATGAAGTTGATTACGGGGATTTGGGTGTAAAAGTAGGGACAGAATAAATATTACAAATGAAATTTAGAGTTTGATTAAAATGATCGTGATCTTGAGTGCTGTTTGAGCTATGAGGGCGGTTATTATTTCCCAGTTGCCTACACTGTGGATTCTTGATGTACGTGAAAGGAAAATTGATTAAGGGTTGGTCTTAAAGACCTGGTAGCGAGAATTCAGTGCTCAAGTAGTAACTTCTTAAGGCTGGCCACATACGGCCTTTTTAAGAAACTACCGTTGTTGTAGCTCTGTACTTGTTAGGACCTTACTGTTGAAGATGGAAATCCGTGGAGTGAGGTAAAGTGTGCATTTTTAGGGCGGAACTTCCGTAACTCCTCCTTTCCTTTGAGGGGAGGCCGCATCACTGTTATGGTGGTTGTCTGAAGAAAACACCTGATTGCAATCACACTTCTGTACAGCCAGCAGTACGACTTCGTCCTCGCACCTAATATTTGCTGGTTTTGGTCTCACTGCTCTGCAGTTGACCTGCCTGGCATTTTAAGGCCTTGAAGAATGATTGCTCTAGCCTCTATAGACCGACTAAGTCATCATGGTAGGTAAGCCTGACCACCACGGTCGAGATATATTACAGTCGGAGACTAATTTGGGTCTGTAAATATCAGTTCATTTATATTCCACTCTTGCCCCCAACCAATCCCACTACTGACTACCTTTTACTTGTGTTAATTATTCTGGTGTACATTTTGGTCGAATTACAAGTGTAACTGCGTATTAAACATTTCCATTTGATTTGTATATTTTTGTTTAGAAGGGTTGTGATAATGACAATAACAACTTTCTCTTTGATTTCTTCATTCACCTGAACTTAAATGTTTCGAAGCTAAAATGTGCTTACAATTATGTGGATGTAATCGGAGAGATTTCATCAAACGTCCAAAATGACGTTAGTTGTTATCTTTACAATTATGAATTTTACACTACTTACAATGTGATTGCCTAGAGTCATATTTATAGTCAACACTGCTTATTGTTGGGTGATTGTATTTTGGATGTGTAGAAGCATTCTCAATAGAAGATTCTAGACTTAGTGGTCTGTACAAGCTGCGATTGCTACAGGTTTCATATCACTTCCTGGAAATGATTTAGTGAGATTATTCACATCCTTTACTTCACATGTTTGTTTCATGCCATGATTCTTTGTCAATGATGAATTGATATCTGAATTACAACAGCTTTTCTTCGGATGAATTTCAACTTCGTCTTTATTATCAGAGACTGATATTGCATTGTGTTATTGACTGGAATTTTTCGCAGTCCTCTTTGTCAGTTTATAGACAGTATCATTGTAAAGCAGCATTACAGATTGTTACATTTCCTCTGTTTTCAAAAGATAATGCATTTTTCATCCTGTCTTCTTTGCCATCATGATGCACTTTCATTGTATTTATGAAATTATTATTCATTGTATTTTTTGGTTTTCCTAGAACATATTTAAATACATCACGCTTTGTCGAATGTGATTTGACAGAATTATGCTGTAAACTTCGTATTGGAACATGAAAACAATATGATTGCATATTGTTACTTCTTTCTTGAACAAGATCCTCTTGATATTGACTTATCGAAGGTGTTCTATGCAATCAATCTGAAGCAGATTTATACTGTTTTCGGCGGATCTTCATACTAATTACTTTCATAAGTTTATTAAGAAAATTATTATATTGATTTCTTTGTAGTATATCATTCATCGTGAATTCCTTCAACGGGATTAGATCTATATACAGTTTGGTTATCTGTTTGAAATGCAATTCAATAGTTGTAATAATAGAAGTAAAATTTCTTTTTTCGTTTTCTTCTTTTACACACTTATCTATGAGTTAGTGTTATATTCATTGTAGTATACTTAGAACACAAAAATGTTATTTCAGTAGGATATAAGTAATCAATTGCATTTCAATGTAAAATCTTTTAAGATACTTTTGCTTTAATGTAAATCACATAATTCAATCAGAATGGTGGATATTCATTAATAATGGATATTAAATATTGACTTTTATGCAAAATAATAAATAATCATAATTTTAGTTATAACCATTTCTTGTTATCTTCCTTCAATTATCAATGAAATCTTTGAGGCTTTCATGAATCGAACTATTTTACGGATTGATGAATGTCAGAATAATCAATGGAAACATGATCTTTGTCGGTGATCCAATTATACACAACCTGTAGAAGTGTATGCATGTAAATAATTTCAGTGAATGAAATAGAAGAAACATTTCAACGGTTTGCTCGGCAAGCTGATCCAGGCTTCTTCAGAAAAAATAACTAAAATTGAAATTTATCGAATGGAAATGAGAATAAGAGATCAAATTGATTATGAATATCCAATTGTATACAGGGTGTGAAATTGTCATGTGAGCCATTGTAAGTGAACTAATTTTGGAAATGTTGTGGAAGAAAAGAAGGTATGCACTTCGTGTGTCGTTTCATCTTAAAATAATTTTTACACACATACTGTTGTGAGTTATGCTCACGGTGAGCGATAGACAATCTGATGATAAGCTTGCTATCAAATCATAGTTGAAGTAAATCAATGTAATGATGATTGCGGATCAACGGAAGGGTGTATATTTGCAAATGGCTTAATTGGTATTTAGATATTTTTAACGTATTTTCAATTCATCCTGATACTGTTAGCAGTCAGTTGAAGAAAGTAGCACATTTTGAATTAGCGAAAGATTATTCCCTCGTTTGATACATTAGTTCGTGTAGGACAGTAGGAAAAGGACAAACTGAATCATCAATATCAATCCATGGAGTCACTGACTACTGGTTTGAGTTGCGTCAAGAGATGCAGATTATCTGGTTGAGATCCGCGTTATTACCGTAACCAGTGGTTGGAAATTGTGGGCGAGCTGACTGAAAGTCGGTTATAGTGGTGCAGGTGGATTCACACTTCATCATTCCATCAATAGTGGTCTCGGAATTATTTCATGACTTTCTACTCTCTACTTCTTTCTAGTTCAACCATATTGCATATGTCGACACTTTGTTTTAGTTATTATTTTCACTAAAGTAATTTTTGCTAATATAGTGTTAATCTTGCTGCACCTCTAGGGAAAGATGACTTGAATCGATGCACGTATGTGCCAAATTCCATGTTGATAATGCATACATACATCCAAACCCAGATCGCATAGTAAACCAATTAGAATATTCGCATCAATACAAAATAAAAACATCTACTTCCATGCTTCAAGAATGAACGCGTGTACTGAATTCCGTTCACCATTCACAAGCCAACTCAATAAATACTTGTGTACTGTCGTTATATTGAGGTAATTCACTCAGAATGCACATTATGGCAACAGAGACTGACCAATTTCAGTCCATGATAAATCAACGAGAAGATCCAAACACATTCTAACTATATATGGGTTTTCATTGATTAGTTAATAGGAATATGTTTAAGAAAGAGATTAGAAATGAAAAACCTAGAAATCATCATTTCGTGTTTACATTCAGGCTCAAACTGAGGTGTTCATTAAATGCCAACGTCTGATAAATATCCGATTACCTAGTAAGTCACAATAGATGCAATCCTACTCAGTAGATATGATATTCAAATTCTGTATTCAGTAGACTATAATGTATGAACAGAGGTTGTTCGACATAATAATGAATGCTAAGATTGGTGTGGATCGAGGAATCACTTATCAATGTTCAAACAATATCATGCTTTAATTTCATTGATATTAGGTTCTCTGAGGTGGTTATTTTGATTCGTTGTTTTTCTGGACGATATCTTCTAGAAATATATTTGTTTACAACTGTATATTCAGTGTGTTCTGATAACGTTTTGTGTAAGTGATGTTCACATATTTGGCATTTTCTGTTGGTTCGGTTCACTTTATCTCTGACCATGTGATCGATCAGTTTGTCCTGTACATATTTGAAGTAAGCACTGAAGATGTTATTCAGGATAACAGTAGAAGTTCTACAATCACATGAACAATTGATCAATCTTAGCCTGTCACTCCTCGTGAAGCACAGGTCACAGACAATCAATTTTCAATCAACTCTGTCTTCAGGTTTTCTTTACATTTCTTCTTAATTCCTATTCATTTATTACATGTCTGACTTCAATTTTTGGCACGATGTGTTTTTGATCTTTTACTTTCCCTGTTAGCTTGAGAATTCGAGGCTAGAAATTGTGTTGTGATGTAGTTTGGTGACTTCCTCAATGTGTCTTGTATCCACCTCGTGTTTCTTGCTCTCCTGGATTTAAGTTGGTTTGTTCTCTACTGCAGTACGTTATTGCTGATAGTGCTTGACCAACGTATCTGGTGTATCTTACTTAGACAACTGTTTACAAATATCTATTTTTCTGGTGATGCTTTTTGTAGTTCCCCACTTCTCAACTCCATACAGTAGTACTGTGCTGAAGTTTAAATTGGAAATTCTTTAATCAAAGAAATGCTGACTGTTCCCTGCTAATCCATTCCTACACATATGCATCAGATCTATTATGCCGGACCACAAAGAAGTGTAACAAACTTTCAGAACTGCGTTTTGAGAACACTATGTCATTCATTTTAACTGTCTGTAATGTAAACATTTTGTTTCTATTATTGTTACGTTTCTTTTACCCTATCCTCCCGTTTAGCATAATTGCTGTTATTAAACTGTCTCTTATCATGGACTACAGTTAATTAGTTGTGTACAAGTTGTTCCTATTCACTACCACTATTTCCGTCGTTCTATATTCATGTTAATTTTCTAATTGGTTTGTTGTGTGGTCTGATTTTCGGTATATATAAAAGAATGCTTGAAATACAATATGATTCTGTCTGGCTGATCTATTGGCTCGCATTCTTCTTATTTCGGCTTGGGACTAAGTGGGCGCAGGGCAGACGCACAGTTACCGACTAGGCACAAGTAATTTGGCACTCGGCCAACCCAATCCCCCAACCCCTTTTTTCCCACATCATAACAAGATCCTCCCTGTTTATCAACGATGCTGCACTCATATGCGAACATCCCTACATATTCCTTTTTTTTCTGTCAGGTTGGGTGGAATAAGATTGATGCTCTGTGTAGTATTTAGGTGCTTTCCTTCCTCTCTTGTCTATATCGAGGAATAATCCTACCTGCAGAGGCCACTGATACATTGACCACCATCTGCATTTGTTGCTGAGTCTAGGATAGAAAGGCTACGTAATTTGCAAAGTCCCATTCATCTAGCTCCACCCAAGTTGTTAAATGTATTCCATGCTTCTCTGAAGACATTACAGTTTTCATAATCCAGTTAGCCACCAGAAAAAAGGGAGTAGGAAATAGTGAGCAGACCTATCTGACACAAATTTTCAATTAGAATTATTATGCAGGCTTCTTTACGTGCACGATTTTGCAATGTAATTTATCGTAGAATTTCTAATGAAGTTTACTATCGTCTCAGATATTGAATAGTGTTATAGAAGGCTTCATTATGTTTGCATGTCTCATTAAGACGAACTTCTGTCGATTCAATACTCTAGTGGTAAAAACAAGTGGCAGTTGATACAGAACCGACTGAGTTCGAGTCCCAGTGTGAACATCAACATTGGGATGTAGGTACATTCAACTGACGAGTGCCAAATAGAATGTAACGCGTGTTCTGAATTCTACTTGCCAGTCATAATCCAACTTGAATAAGCATTTCGGAGTTATTTCTACTATCGTTATATTCATAATCACACCATAATGTAGGTCAACTATAGTTTGTTTTATCATAATTCAACAAAGAAGAAAAAAAAATATTGTTGATAAGAAAACTCACTGAAATTGTCTCTATTCTTATTCTTCTTATCAAACTTCTTCTTCTTACTTCATTATTATTATTATTAATATTATAATTATTGTGGTTATTTAAATAAAACTTACACAAATGAAACTGAATGTATCACTGAATGAACCACGTTGATTGTAAACTGTTTAAGCATCGCTATTAAGCCGGATAGAATGAGTGGATCATACTTGTAATTGTGGTGCACTACATTCATTCAAAGCGCACTTCTAGTGTTAAGCGATTGTGTGAATAATGCATGTAGATGAATCAGCAGGCCTTCCTCTATCTAACCATGTATTTATTACTCTGCTTGTTCCGTGTCATACACTACCTCATCTGGATCACTATGTACTATAATCTGCACAACTTTACGCGACTTAAATCACTAGTCAGTGAATCCATGAATTAATAATGATGATCCCGTTTATCAGCCCTTAACTGTTTTACACAAACTAATGTATCAAAAAAGGGAATAATCTTTCGCTAATTCAAAATGTGCTACTTTTCTTCAACTGACTGCTAAGAGTATCAGGGATGAATTGACAATACGTTAAGAATATCTAAATACCAATTAAGCCATTTGCAAATATACACCCTTCCGTTGATCCGCAATCATCATTACATTGATTTACTTCAACTATGATTTGATAGCAAGCTTATCATCAGATTGTCTATCGCTCACCGTGAGCATAACTCAGAACAGTATGTGTGTAAAAATTATTTTAAGATGAAACGACACACGAAGTGCATACCTTCTTTTCTTCCACAACATTTCCAAAATTAGTTCACTTACAATGGCTCACATGACAATTTCACACCCTGTATACAATTGGATATTCATAATCAATTTGATCTCTTATTCTCATTTCCATTCGATAAATTTCAATTTTAGTTATTTTTTCTGAAGAAGCCTGGATCAGCTTGCCGAGCAAACCGTTGAAATGTTTCTTCTATTTCATTCACTGAAATTATTTACATGCATACACTTCTACAGGTTGTGTATAATTGGATCACCGACAAAGATCATGTTTCCATTGATTATTCTGACATTCATCAATCCGTAAAATAGTTCGATTCATGAAAGCCTCAAAGATTTCATTGATAATTGAAGGAAGATAACAAGAAATGGTTATAACTAAAATTATGATTATTTATTATTTTGCATAAAAGTCAATATTTAATATCCATTATTAATGAATATCCACCATTCTGATTGAATTATGTGATTTACATTAAAGCAAAAGTATCTTAAAAGATTTTACATTGAAATGCAATTGATTACTTATATCCTACTGAAATAACATTTTTGTGTTCTAAGTATACTACAATGAATATAACACTAACTCATAGATAAGTGTGTAGAAGAAGAAGAAGAAGAGAATTTTCACTTCTATTATCACAACTATTGAATTACAATTCAAACAGATAACCAAACTGCGTATCGATCTAATCCCGTTGAAGGAATTCACGATGAATGATATACTACAAAGAAATCAATATAATAATTTTCTTAATAAACTTATGAAAGTAATTAGTATGAAGATCCACCGAAAACAGTATAAATCTGCTTCAGATTGATTGCATAGAACACCTTCGATAAGTCAATATCAAGAGGATCTTGTTCAAGAAAGAAGTAACAATATGCAATCATATTGTTTTCATGTTCCAATACGAAGTTTACAGCATAATTCTGTCAATTCACATTCGACAAAGCGTGATGTATTTAAATATGTTCTAGGAAAACCACAGAATACAATGAATAATAACTTCATAAATACAATGAAAGTGCATCATGATGGCAAAGAAGACAGGATGAAAAATGCATTATCTTTCGAAAACAAAGGAAATGTAACAATTTGTAATGCTGCTTTACAATGATACTGTCTATAAACTGACAAAGAGGACTGCGAAAAATTCCAGTCAATAACACAATGCAATATCAGTCTCTAATAATAAAGACGAAGTTGAAATTCATCTGAAGAAAAGCTGTTGTAATTCAGATATCAATTCATCATTGACAAAGAATCATGGCATGAAACAAACATGTGAAGTAAAGGATGTGAATAATCTCACTAAATCATTTCCAGGAAGTGAATATGAAACCTGTAGCAATTCGCAGCTTGTACAGACCACTAAGTCTAGAATCTTCTATAAAAGACATTCAGGTGGATGCTTTAGAGTCAAATATCGCATTCAATTCAAGGAAAACCTACTATTGTCGGGCGTCGAATAGTATGTCTGTGTTCTAAAACTTGACCAATCGTGAACATCTGGTTTGTGCAACAGCAACCAGGTTTGAAAGTAGCCTGGTTTTCTCGTATTTGTAGATAATGAATTGCAGTTAAATCTCTGATACTTATAGAAGCTAGTATTTCAGACGCCAAATTAGTCAAACTGATCTCTCCATGATTATCGTAGGACGATTTTTACTCTTTCGTATACACTGAGACGATTAACTATCGACTCCAGTCAGATGGAACTAGTCAAAAAATCATTCAGCCTAATCGTTACAGTGGGGCCACCATCCTTAAAGACCTCCGGAGTTAATCTATCCGGACTCACTGCACTAAGTTGCTTCAGATAAGCTATAGTTTTTCGACTTCGACATGAGTCAGGAAGGATTTAATTTGATTTTCCATTCTGGCTGTCTTAAAATAGTGGGAAGTTCTAGAGAAGCTAAAGGCCAGCTGAACTGCTTTTTGAAGTGTTCCGTCCATCATTCTAAAAGTCTAGACTGAAAGCGGATAAGCGTCCAATCTCTTCCAAAGATTGTCCCACTAACGCCTGATTTTTTTTTACCTTGGTTTCTTTTATTAACTTGAAAGGTTGTATAGTGTTCTCTAACACCACTGCCTTTGTCACAACTTTCGTTATCCACCACTGCTCACGATCGTTTCGCAAACATTTCACTTCTTAATATATGATTACTTTTCGATCCTGATAGTGTTCGGAGTTTGATAGGATAAGTTTACGAGTGTCCATCAATTTTACAGAAGCCATCAAGATCCACTGATTTCTCCTGACGTTGATTTAAGTCCTCGATAGAAGTCGCTGTAGATGCTACAGCTATTCGGACATCGTGTGAAACTGTATCTAAATGGGTCGCATCGTTCTAATTGCCTAAGTGATTCATTAGTTGTTCCTGGAATTTAATCTTAGTTGTCTCGTTGCTGAACTGAATTCTAATGGGTTTTCCTGTAGTGTTCCAACTCAGAAAACAAATAACTGAGACCGTCTGCTACAAATTCGCTCAGATAATCGTTCATTTCTAGCAAACACGAACCTCAAGGAACGACATCGTCTAACATGACGACCTGGCCCTACACAAAGGCGGACTCGAATAGACAATATCGCCATTAGTCACCGTTGGAGGGGTTCGATGGAAGATTGCCAATCTTTCTGAAGTACATGTTTAAATTCTGATGATGTTCTAGAACGAGCACGCATTTGCTTGCATCTTATTTGGCAAATAAAAGTCACTACAAGAAAACCCGACCATGATGGTTTCCTTAACTTGAAAGCGTTATTTGACTCTGTAGACCTAGTTCTATGGCAATGTACTTCATTGAAAGACGGAACCCAGAAGTACAATGATCTTGTTAAGGCCCTTTACTCAAACATAATTAGTCGTATCAGAACTTATGGCGAACTGTCATCTGAACTTGTAACCTCAAGTGATGTCTGTCAAGGTTGCCCACTGTCTCGATTTTTATTTAATTTCATAGTCGATTTACTGTTGGAAATTACACTCTAATCGTCTGATTTTTCAAGAATTAACCATCTACCGGAAGATTTACTTATTGACTTAGAATATGCTGATGACATAGTCCTGTTTGACGAAGATGCTGATAGGATGCAGAATCTTTTGACAGTTATAAGTAACAATGCAAGCATTCTAGGAGAACGTTGCCCTGCACCTCCTCAATTCCATCTAAATGTAAACTACTGCTCCAGGACTGGTCTTCGTTAACACCTAACCTAAATATAGTGAGTGAGTTAGTTGAGCATTCAATCCACTTCACCTATCTTGGAAGTCTGATTAGCCCTAATTGTTGGTCTCTGACAATATCTCAGTACGAATTCAAAAACCTCGTTTGACTTATGCCAACCGTCACCCTATAGCGTAGATGAAATATTCGTATCTCAATGAAAGCAAAAGTGTGCTGTGTAACAGTTTGCTCCATCTTACTGTATGGGTGTGAGAAGTGGCCATTAAGTGTAGACGACAATCAGAGGTTACTAGTTTTTGACCATCGATGTCTTCGAAACATCGCTCGCACCAGCTGGGATCATCAAATAATTGATAACGAGGTTAGATGACAGATGTTAGGTAAAGGTGGTAAATCAGTTGATGGGGTAGTGAATTATCATTGACTGAAGTGGTTGGGACATGTGTTGCGTATGATCAACCACTGTCTACCTCGACGCGTGATGTTGGCTGATATAAGAGCAGAATCGAAGAGAGTTAAAAGGGGCTAAATTAAAGCATTGCAATAGTCCATGAAGTCACTGACAGCTGGTTTGGTCGTGTAGGTAGCTGCAGACTACGTAGACGGGATTCCCGCATGGATGATGCAATACTTTAGAAGAAATCTCATAAAGACCCGAAACAATAGTCCAGAGCTATCTGATTTTCAATATTGTTCCACTTTGCTCAAATTCGAATTCTCAGATTACTAGCTCAATTAAGCTTAATGAGTAAGCATCTCATAACCACACCTATCATATGCCGATTCAAAGAACCATTTTATGAAAGGAGACTTATCTACCATGAATATCGTTAGTAAATAATTCGTTTTGTGAGTAGTTTCTCTTACAAAAATAATCGAGTTATTATAACACCCAAAATACTTCAGCAGTACATGCGTCGCAGTGTCTTGGCGATTTTTGATTGTAACCGCGCCAAAACGTTTCCTGTTCTATTATTTGTGGTGAAGGCGATGAATCGATGATGTACTGATTAGTTAATTTGATCCACTTTTATTAGTTCTTACTGCAAAACAGTAATTGCTGGACTATCTAGCTCAATCGATCAAATCAATTTGGTCGATTGTGTCAGCATCACTGTGTACTACTACGCCCCTAAATGCCAGTGAAGCTCTGAAGTTTCGGCATTTTGTTGACGTACAATAGGAATTGTAGGCAATCTAATATGATATATTGTTGTACTGAACTATTTACATATTTTCAACCTATCAGAGTACCATTCACACATAGTGTTATCCACCACACAGAAAATTTCTAATACACGCTTGTATTGTGTCCGTTATACCGAATTTACAAGGTTTATAAATAAGCCATTTTGACGGACGCATAGCTAAAGTCTACAAACATAATATCGACAGGCAGTCCAATATCTTATTTAACCACCTACTCCTTCCTTGCAATGACAGGACTCCTCAAACACAAACAACTGGTACGGAATCCAAGTTGTTAGTAGATTGCGGGTCTACATATGTTGAACCTGCTTATTTCAAATTATTGTCTCCGAAACCCTTAAAGGAATGCTATTCGAAATGATCAGTCTATAATTAGACATAAGTTAACTCTCCCAATTCTCATAAATATGACTTACTTTATCATCCTCGTAATTTCCTAGAAGTTAAGCTTTGAAAAGGATATATTGAACAGCCGCGTTTTTAAAATAACATACGCCAGCGATAGCGACAGTCGATGTAGCTCGTCAGGACCCTCCAACTTACTTGGTTTCAAACTAATAAAAAAACTTAAAACAATCATCCAATTAACAAACAATGGTAACATGGTTGTTGGCTCCATAAAGTGATTGCATTAAATGTCAAAGTAGATATCCATTCTTATTGACTCAGCTAACGTTACTCTAGAAATATTCCAGCTTTAGTCGAGTCTAACGCACCTATGGTATCAGAATTATCACGTGAACGAAGCGTGGAAATCTTGTCGCCACCTTTGATACGAAACTAGTAGATTTGGCAAGAATTAAATACATTACTTTCTCCAGGTAACGTAAGACTAATCTATATCTGTCTAACATTAGTTCCTAACCTAGAGTATTGACCAGAATGCATCAATATCTGTTGAGGAGAATAAGTCCTGAAGGTGCTTCTTACTTTATCGTAGCTTTGTAATGTTCATATCGAGCCAGGGAGAACAAAGCAATTGGTTACAAAATGAAATAATCTCCCGAAAACAAACATCTTCATACTTCTCATACAATAAAGCTTAAGTACGTCACATCAAACTCAAACAATCAGATTACATTAAGAACTGCTACCTAAATGACAAGACGTGAGCAATAAAGAATTCATTATCAAGATAATGGAAGAAGTGGTTTTCAAGTGACTGAATAAATACAATTAATTTGATTACTTTAAATGCTTTTTTAAAATTCTTAATCAACTACAGATTATTTATCTTCTTAAAACTAGGTGACTAGATAATAACTCATACATAACACATCTTGTAACTAAACTAACATCAAAGTCTGATAAAAGAACAGAGAAGTTATAATTGGGAAATTATATATTCATTTGGAAACAAACAGACAGAACTAGGATGGAGTTACAAGAATGTCAAAAAAAGGTGGAAATAATTAAACGATTGAAAGTGTGGTGTTAAAATGCGGATGACGATTAAACAGATGATTTTGAATTGGTGGTATCACGGCAAGTTCGCTTAGCGGCAGTACACTCAGGATCCATTTTCAGCGTTACTCCCGCACATTCCAGTCTTTTTGTATCATTTACTGAACTGATATTGACATTATTACGCTGTAACTTATCGCCAATCGAGCATTCAGTTTTATCATTATCCTGTCTCTGTGAAACATCAGGATTTAGATCTTGTTTAGTACTGGGCTGAACACAGTCAGAGTTGTGAGATGAATCTAAAGGTTCTATACCTAAAACCTAGAAAATTGGTGAAAAATAAGAAGTAAAAATCTCTACTATACACATTTAATACGTATTAAACTTTAATCCAATGAAATGAATGTGTGTTTATTGGTATTAGTTATTAAGTTACCTGTTTAGTAAAACCCAACCAACTACCCTTTATATTTGTTCATTCATTTACCGGAAAGTAGACTAGTGATGTTAGAGGATTATAATTAACTGTGAAAGTAACTCAGTTCATTGAAAAACCTAGGACCTGGAAACAATATATTCGTTTATCTTGCCTACTTCACATTATCATTACGAAACATTACCGACGACATCAAATACACGAAAAGTTAAAATTAGTATAATAAATTTAGCTCAAATGAAATATATGTGGTAATGATGTCTAAGAATAAGGAATCAATACAACCGCACCACTTTACGTATAAAAGTATAAGAAACGATACGATTGAATAGTGAGATGATAGAGGGCATATACGTCATTGCGACTGAACTCGAAATATATGAAGACTAAGAACACTGATATTTAACATATTAATGGCAATATCGGACTACTATCAACTAATAATCTAATTCCACTCGATTCAATAAAAATGATGTGACCACCTAACGTACAAAGTTTTACGTTAAAATTACACAATCCTATGGCTCTCTAGTCTGGCTCATCTTAACTATGATGGCAAGGTACAAGGGAAAACTTGCATTATATTGATCTACGGTGTCACATCTTATTAGCACAGATAGAAAAATAAAGCAGAAGTCATAATAAAATAATAAGAATTGAACACAGAGAGGACTATTAAAGAAGAGAGAATTAGTTTTCGGCAAGGTGTACAAAAAACCCAACACCTAAGCACTTCTGGGTAAATTAAGTGTAAGCAGGTATGCAATCGTGACCGATTCTGAGACGTCGCGAAACGGCCCCACCAAATAGTCTAAAGCGCACTGATCCCAATCAAGCACGGCTCAGATAAATGGTCAGAGATTTCATGGACTGTGTTAACGTAAGACAAACCTGATTACAGCATGATTCCAAGGACGTACGGCGATCGGTCCATTTTCAGTCAATTAGTGGTAACGAGCAGTCTAGAAAGTGCAGGAGGATCCTCATGTAAATTATGTACAAATATCAATGATTTTATTTTAATAACAACCTGTTCTTCTTACTCTGGAGTACAGTTTGACCCTTGATAGAAACTTGCTGTGATTTCGGACGACGATAGTGAAGTAATCGTGCCGTAGAATACTAGACAAAGAAGAACTCTATAGATAGGTGCCGCTTGAAGTTGAAACATAAGATTCGAAATGACTTAGCTTATTAGTAAATTAATATTTAGTGCTAATCTTATAAACAACAAGGTGAAAACAACCAAAGATCTCTTTTGAAGAACGTATCTGACTTAGATATACAGCAATGTGACTCATGATCATAAGTGATTTTAGATTATCTATGTTAGTTTCGTTCCACTTGCTACCTCGCAGAACATCCCATATAGTCGGAAGACGGTTCTCTCGCCAGTTGTTGATCAAATACCTCCCAAGCACCAACAACCTAAAACCTTACATGATCGATGCACCGAAATAAGTTAAGTATATACTTGTAGTATCAAATATGAAACCTACTGGTAAGACACTATTAAAGCTACGATCTACTGATTCCTGAAAAGGAAAAAACCACTTTAATCAGGGAAGTCAAGTAAAAGAGCAGTGATCTATAGTACAAAGAAAAAAATCACCTTGTGTAACTGCTTAAAAGCAATTTGTCTGATTATATATTGAGCTGAAACAGTTATTTTTTCGCAAACTTCTTCTGATATGCCATTAGTGATTGTAAGATAGAATGGTTTTGTGCAGGCCATAGGTATATTATTATTATCCTTTGGAGAATCTTGTGTGTTATTATTAGTTGAATTGGATAAATGTTTTATTGCGAAGAACAGATACCCATTTGCCATTGATTCGAAAAATCTATGCAGCAATTTGAAGGGGTGAAACAAATCGCTTGATGCAGAAAGTACATTTCTCGATGGAGTAAAACCCAACGGAGGTTGATTGAAACGAGTAATCATATTATATTCTAGTGATAAGAGATGATCTAAGTGTACTTCGACGTCCTAAGAAAATATGAAAGAAAAGCAATGTATCTAATACAAAATGGATATATTTACCAAAAATGAGGAAAATAATCTAGATAATCGTTTATTAAAATCTTTTTTCTAGAAGAAAAATATTGCTTCATGAAACAGAGTAATAGCAAATGAAGTACTCTAATACTATATATATATATATATATATATATATATATATATATATATATATTACAGCTGAGTCGAGGTAGCCGTGTGGAGATTGCTTTTCAACCTGTTGTTTGTATTCGTGACAGACTTAACGATGTTAACTATCAATGGAAACCAGGGAGCATTCAACGAACAATTCATTCTAGTATGAGACTAAGCGGTGGACATCCTACGACCCTAACTCAAGTGCAATAAGGAGCTGACAAAAGACTAACTTCAAGACTCTTCAAGTTCTAGTGATAAGTTATGATTAGTATAACTTGAACTGAAACGGGGCTGACTGTATACAACCGAATAAAATTTAACGAATTCTGGATGGCATTTTATGCTACTAATTAGGAGAAAGAATTCTTGATGAGCAATTTTATTTGCATTTGAAAAATCACCATACTTTACAAGATCATCCTCATTTATTACTGACCGTTTTCATTCAGAGACATTTCTCTTATTTTCAAATGCAAATAAAATTGCTTATTTATAATTCTGCCTACTAATAAGTAGAATAAAACAGCATTCAATTTAGTCGAATTTTATAAGGTTGGATACAATCAGCCAGCGGCAGCGATAGCAATCGCAATACACGATTGCTGTGCTATATCATAACTTCGTTGAAGTGGGAATCTTATATTACATACCTGATCAGTGGTGCTGATAATTCAGGGTTCGTCAAGAGATCTGAAGGTCCTGGACACGACCACCGATGGAGTCATGGGTACACACTATTGAGCTACGTGCTAGAACGGAAAATTTGTCAAGTGCTCTCTAATTCTGAGTGGTACTCAATTGTGATCAATCTACGACTAACATAGACAATTAATGTGAGTTAGTTAAACTGTAAGTAATAAAAAACAGGTGTCATTTCCTTTCGACAAGTACAGACTTACGTACTTGAAGCTATTTTCTAAATATGAATGTTAATAATATTACCTGGTCACCTAAACTGAAGTAGGTAGACCGGATTATTAACCTTAGTGACTGAGATTCAACGCTTTAATAACTGAAATATTTTTCTAAAATATTCAGTAAATTTAAATAAAACGAGTAAAAGAACAGATAACTACTACATATACTGGAAAACCCAGGATAATTCTATAAATTTAAGCTACAGACAGATATCAAAGCAAAATTATAAGAAACTTACAAATTCATTTAATTCAATCCAGTAGTCATTAGATTGTATAAAATCGCGTAAAATACGACTAATCATAAGTATAGGGACCACCACCAGTAATATGCTAAAATTAAAAGGCATAAAATCAAATGAATGACATGAAACTCTGTTTGATAAATGTGACAGCAAGATATGATAAAAACAAATAATGATAAAGAAAAAAAGACCTAATGAATTGTTTGTGCAAAATAACCCAGGACTAAAATTGTGGATCCCAAGAGCTTCAACATAATAAACTAAATGAATACATCTATATTTCTAAGTGAATTCTCCAAATCATGACAAATGATATATATGAAGCTCAGTGTACTTAGTTTAATGCACATGGCTGCTGACCAAATTTTCAAACAAACTGAATGGCAAATTATTATTGGTCCCACAAATCTTAGCAAGGTTGAGAAGGCTATAGTGAACGTAAAGCGAGGTGGAGAAGCAGAACCTGATGGATTACCCCTGAGATATTTAAGGATTGTGGTCCAGTTTTAGTGGCGAGATTAACTGAGATCTTGGCTAGAATTCGGGAACTGGACATAATCCCATCTGACTGATCTCGAACACTAATCGTCCCAATCTATAAGAAAGGACAGAAGTCCTCCTGTGACAATTACCGAGGAATCGGCTTAACGAATATAGTATCTAGAATATTGGCTTCAATAATACTCCGACGTCTAACTAAAGCTCATGAAGAGCAAATTAGAGAAAACCAAGGTGGTTTCAGACCTGGACGTGGTTGTATAGACTAAATATTCACACTTCGGTAGGTCGTGGAACACAGGCACACTTGGACGCCCTACAATACCTGTATTCCTTGATCTTAAGGTGACGTTTGACTCTATCGATCGTAAGATTATGTGGCAATGTCTATCATTGAGAGACGTACCGAAGAAGTACATTAACCTTATACAAGCTCTCTACTTGAACATCACATGTCGAGTCAGAGCTTATGGCGGATTGTCGTCGGAATTGATCACTTCAAGTGGTGTTCGTCAAGGTTGCCCGCTTTCCTCATTTTTATTTAATTTTATCGTCAACATACTTTTAGAGTTAACATTGTCATCGTCTGATTTCTCCGGGGTCGACTCATTCCAGAAGATTAACTTATTGACTTAAAATATGCAGATGATATAGTTCTATTGGGTGAAGATGCTGATAAAATGTAGACACTTTTGACTGCCTTAAACATGAATACAAGCATGTTTGGGATACGATTTTCCCCATCCAAATGCGAAATGCTGCTTCAGGACTAGCTTAACGCGGCACAGTAGTTAGTGATAGGGAGCGAAGCAGTTGAATGTATTAATCGCTTTACTTATCTTGGGGGCCCCATCAATCCTGACGGTCTAGTGTCCGCAGAAATCTCGGCTCGTATACATAAGGCCCGATTGGCTTTTGCCAATTTGCATCACTTGTGGCGTAGGCGAGACATCCGTTTACTGACGAAAGGACGCGTTTATTGCGCAGTAGTCCGATGCGTTTTACTTTATGGATGTGAAACATGCCGACTAAGGATAGAGGATATTCGTAGGCTTCTAGTATTTGATCCTAGATGTCTTCGAAGCATTGTTCGTGTTTTCTGGGACCACCGAGTAGGCAATACGTGGGTAAGGAGTAGTTTACTAGGTAAACACGGTAAGTCTATTGATGAAGTAGTGAATGTTCACCAGCTAAGATGATTAGGACATGTGTTACGTATGCCTGACCACCGCCTACCTCGGTGAGCAATGTTGTCTAGTGTGGGAGTCGGCTGAAAGAAAGCTAGGGGTAGGCCAAACGAATGCATGGCACCAATCCATGAAGTCATTGACAATTGGACTGAACCATGTTAACAGATGTAGACTACCTAGGTTGGGGTCCGCGTGATGACCGTGTCCTCTAGTTAGAGACTTTAAGTGATATGGCTTAAGATAGTTGTTAATAACACAGGTGCATCCACTCCTTGTCTTCCTCCAAATTCTAAGTCTTGAGCTTATCACAATTTTCTCTTCACTGAATCATATCTTCTCAAATATTATCTCTGATCTTTATACCTATCCATTAGTACTTATTCTCTTACTACCTCCTCTACTCTGGGATTTGGTCCGACAATTTAATTTCTATCTGCTATTAGAGGCATGGCAACTTGAACTGATGTACGTATGTACCAAGTTCTACGTTGTAACTGACTGATTGACTGTATGTGGTAAAATATATTACGCCGTCAATTGAGATGAACGACTAAAATATGTACAGGGTTAGTTCCGGCAACTAATATTTCCCATGGAAGTATTTTAAAAGTAACTGGAGTATGTTATGCTGAAATTTGCATTCTTTAAAGGTCATTTGATTTAACCTTTCGAGTCTTTATTCTCAATATATTTTGAGAAATATTTTCCCAAAACTGTTTGTAACTATCTAATAAACACTGTAAAGTAAGATACTTACTTGAAACCACGATGCATGATCAAGAGCATCCATGGATTTGATGCAATTTTCCTTCGGTATTGGATGACTATTAGTAATCAAACGTTTGACAATTGGTGGGACTTCTGAACAAGACAAAAATCAGTACATTGGAATATGATTATAAACGACAATAAACAACATCGACAAATTTAATAATCATACGTCATTGTGTACAACACACGTAATCAAAAACAAACACTTAAAGTAGGAACGACAAAACGGAGGTCAAACATACTAATGGATTCAAAGAATGGCAAATAAAATGTTGAGCAAAATGCTATGGATTGAAGTTAGAATGCTTAGCGATTAGAAATAGATGTAAACTAGTTATAAGTCTAACAATGGTGCATTTGTGAACAAAATGACTATGTTTTCCTGGTTGTTAAACTAAATCCTAAATGCGCCAATGTGTGATAGACTCATCTTACGTCTAGTGATTGATAGAAACGCGATCTGCAAGGGTGGAGTGACAACATGAGTTGATACCACCCATCGTAATCCACAAGTTTTATTCAGTTACGTATAATGTAGAACCAACGATGTATGCATATCATTTCACGTTACTGCACCCCACTAGTATATTAAAATGAATACACCTAAATGTTCGAAGGATTAGGCATTCGTCAAGAATGCCTATAATTGATGTCAGGTGGGGACATGTGTTGTGCATTTACAATAGAGTAGTAGGACGAAAACGCTGTCAATCACTTTCCAGTTTTTAATAATTGTCAATTCGTGTTATCGAATTCAAACATTTTAGCTCAAGAGGATGATGCAAGTGTTGTGTGCTCTCTAAGCTGGAGGGTTTAATCATATAAACAGAATGAGTCATTAATAAATTACGAAGAAGCTTTAGTAGATCACTCTTCTTTCTGAAGTATGTGCTGATGATATTCTGTAGAAATACAAGGAAAGTTTCATGATCAAGCTATCCTACTCAATATTAATGAATGGAAATGAGGATAAATAAGAAACCTATTTGGTTCGAAAAACACTTGTTTATTAAGCGACATTTAAACTGAAATCATATTTAACATGCTTCCATGACTGTTTATATGATTTGTTACATTAAATTAATTCACGGTTAAAAACAGATTATATATGTAGGCTTGATTAGTAACAATGACGTTTCATTCTGGCTGATATAGTAACCTTTTCCTTGCACATAGAAGCGACTATGATTCTGAGAAAATGAAATAGAAGTGACGCGTTTAAAGATAAATGTGAAGTATATTTGATTAAAGAACAATAATTCTTAATTATTCAACAGAATTACTGTTTTCCACACAATGTGCAAACGTAAAATAGAGACGCTTTTTATTAAAACAAAATAATAATTACCATTTATATCTTCAGAAGTAACTTCGTTCCCCTTAATTACTACCGGAGAAGTTAGATTGATTACCAGTGTAATAGTCGGCCACATAATAGGTCCATTTTCTTTGAATACAGGCTTTAAATTTGACTCCGAATTATCACTTCTATTCAATGTAGATGGATCAGAGCAGGAAACCGTAATCGTAATTGTTCCAGTAGTAGACTCTGCTGTGACAGTATATTGAAGACGGGATTCCAGTGACTGTATTAAAAAAAAATCAAGCCAACATATTCTAATCACAACCCAAAACCGATACCACCTTCAGGTTCATTGATAATATCTAGCGATAAAAGGATTTCTCAAGTTTACCCTAATGTAATGAACCTGTAGGATATATCGACTAGGGTTTTAAAAACTCCGCTGAATCATTGAGTTTTCTTAATGATGAATAGTCTTTAGAACATTACAAGACATTAATTGTAGCCCACTTAGTTTGACATAGATCTGACATTTACAGCATATGAGAGCTAAACTATAATTACCAAAAGTATAGTAACCATATCTAAAGATACCTTCCTAGAGTTCAAAAATGATGCGGTAATAATTTTATTCCCAGATCAGAATTGTTGAAGATGCCAAATTCCAAAAGTTACTTAATGTTACACGAAAATATGTATACAGAAATAACGTGAATATGCTATAATATGTAGTATTAATATTTCTACTTGAGTACCTGGATTTTAATACAGTTGCATCTGGAGCAACAATTAATACAGGTGACCGATCTCAGATAGTTGTCCCCTGGGCACTGCGGTCATATATTCGGGTCATCAAGACCTCTTCTAATCCACTTTCTTTTTCAGGTACCTCAAGAAGAACCCTTACACGATGTGGGCAACAGGGAAGTGATAACCGCCCTCATACCTCTAACACCACTCGAGATCACATTGTTCACGATCAAACACGTTCTCCTTCTCTGGTTTCTACTATTTGTACTTCTCCCGCTACATCTTCTATGCGTGTCACTTGTACTGGTTGCTCGAGTTCCCAAAACGCTATACCAGGTTTCCTGAAATTGCTCTCTAAACTTCATGTTAGAGCTTTTAATGTACGTATGTTGTGTCAAATTGGTCAACAAGCTGCTTTAGCTAAAACGCTAGAATCTCTTACAATCGATGAATGCTGTCTCTGAAACACGTATACAGAACCTCAGTGTGGTCATCCGTTTGACCTAACCTAACTAATGCAACCAAACAGCACAATTCACTCTTCGTTTATATGGAGACCCAACAGCAAGCTCACGTGACCTTGCTGGTGTAGGCATAGCACTAAGCTTACGGGCAGGACAGGCACTTTTAGAGTAGATTTCCGTAGACAGTCGTTTATGTGCTGTCAGTTTAAATGGCACAGTAAGAACTCGGAGAGATATGGACACACACACATGCCTTTATGTTGTATCTATTTATGTCCCCACTGACTGAACCACAGATGGAGTGAAAGGCGAGTTATATATGAAGTTCTTTGGCCTCCTTTAGAAGGCTAAGCACTTAGACATAGTAATTATAGCAGGGGATTTTAATGCCCAAGTCGGCAAGCTAAATCAGGCTGAAAAAAGCCTAGCTGGGTCATTCGGAATCCTAGCCCAGCGAATGAATAACAGAGATCGTCTCATACAATTATGTTCACATTACCGTTTATTTTTATTTAGCACAAACTTTAAGCATAAAGAGAGACATTGTTTAACCTGGCGACCTCCATCATCTACACAACGATGGACGCAAATTGACCACATCGGCATCAACTATCGTTGGAGAAGCTGTATAGAGGACTGCCGCTCTTTCTGGGGCACGTGTTTAGATTTTGACCACGCCTTAGTGAAAGCACGTATCTCTATGCGTTTTGCTGGTCGCACAAAAGTCACATCAGGCAAACCTCTTAGATATCAATTCAAGATTGAAAATGTTAAGATTACATTTAGAAATGGTTTAGCTAACCATTTAGTCGCCTACAACCAACGAATTCATCCTCAAACAGCTTGAAACGATTTTAAAGCAGGTGTAAACGCAGCAGCGTTATCTGCATCTAACTTCAATCCGAAGGTTATGAAAAACCAATGGATCTCTAGAACTACAGATTTGCCAATTCATATCTTCACATTTGCATCAGCTATGATCCATCTTGTTTATCAATAAATGACGCTGCCAAGGTATATAAAAGTCTTCACATCATCTAGATCTTCACTGTCATTTATGAACACTGTTGAAATGTTGTCATCACTAGGGGTGTTAAGGTGTTTTACAGAGAAATATGAGTTTGTGAGTTTGCTGTCAATATGAAGTAAAACGAATGACAGGATTTCGTGTGCTTGTTAAACATGTGAAACATATGATATCATTTAATTGTAGTTACATGAATAGATAATCCCCGTAAAATGAATAATGAAACCTTCTTTTCCACTAAGTGAATAAGGTGAAGTGTTTCAACTACACACTATTTTTTGTAGTTAGAGAAATCATTGTGGATAAGTTGGTTGTTATGTCGATATTGTGGTTACTGTGAATAGCATGTACTGCTTTGAAAATGCTCCAGTCTTACAAGATGTTGCTTTCGTATTCTTTCAGACGACTTATGTTTCCTAAAGAAGATACACCATTGTAGATGACAATCCAATTAACACAACCTAATCTGTAAACACAGTTTTGTCTAGAGATGAAAGGGATCTTTTCCATATGTTTTTCTTTACTAATGCACCTCAGACTGTAAGTTGAATCTAATGTTGCCATAAAATTCCTTCGTATCACATTTAACCATAGAAATCTTAGTAGCATCACATCATGGAACAGTAGAATAAGCAATAATGAGGCTAGATAAAAGGTTCTTGGGAAATATGGTAAATCAGTTGATGTCATTAACCTTCATCGACTGAGATGGTTGGGGTATATGTTGCGCATGTCCGACTACTGCCTGTCTCGTCGCGTGATATTGACTAGGGTTGAAGTAGGATGGAAGAAGGGTAGGGGCGGCCAAACCAAAACATGACATCAGTTTATGAAGTCCTTGACTGTTGGTCTAAGCCATGTTGGTAAAAGCAGATTACCTGGTTGGCGTCCGCGTGATAGTTGTAATAAATGGCTGCAGATACTGGGGGACATGGCTAAGAATCAGTCACAGTGGCGCAAGTGTGTTCACTCTTTAACTTCATCTAGATCTTAAATTCTATTATAATTTTTTGCACAGCTTTACTTTACTCTCCCCTCTTGTATCCAGTTATTGTGTTACCTCTGTAATCTCGCAGTGCTAATCTGGTATGGCAACTTGGACATATGGGCGTATGTGCCCAGTACTACGTAATTGTTGATGCTGATGCATCCCGTTTATGTATAACATAAAAGAAGGAAGACATGAATAAAGTAGGTAGTTTGTATATAATTACAATAACTACCTGTTCTCAAGAATTTAAATGTCCAACAACAGCCAATTTCGTAATCAATCAATCAATCAGTTACAAAGCAGAACTTGGTACATTACCAAATTCTTAACAACTTATAGAACTACGCCCAACCCTATTGTCTCGAAGGCCAAGTCTCCTGCTAAAGCTATGCTCGGAAGACGTGTACTGACTATATTCGATATCATGTTGCCACTTAAATCAGCAGATGGTTAAAGTCGAAATGAGACAATCCGGAGTTTTAACGTAGGTAATAAAGTGGTCATCATGTCATACCTTGGACACAATCGTTGCAAACCTAAAATCATTGAAAAGATAATAGGAAGTGTCATGTACAGAGTGCGTGGAGTGTTTGGAAAGTGGATTAGACGCATCAATCAGATAAACAGAGACAATATGATGCTGAACAAAGTAGACAGACGACTAAGGCTGCCATTAGAAATAACAGGAGATAATCCAACGACAAGAATTCCGACGGACATTCATAGTTACTGGATACCAAGATAATCGAAACGCTACAAGCTGCAAGTAAACCCGAAGAAGTCTTATGTTTTAAAAGGAGGGAGAAATTTGGTAAAACCAGAATATATATATATATATATATATATATATATATATATATATATATATATACAGGGATGCACGGGTAATATATATCAGAGGTGTTGAACAAAGTTATCAGTTTAAGGGTGTTTTATTCAGGTAGTACTTTATTAATTTTACTAAGCAGTGACAAAGATTTCAAGTCTTGGATTTGTTCTAATGCCTTATTATAATAAATTCATAATCACTAATGAACTGATCATTGTGACAGTCCATTAATGAATAATAAATTTTGTCTAAGCGTTAATGAAATCAGAGAAGAGATAATACATTCACTCAGTTGGAATATGTTAAATAGATGAGATCATATATTATGAATGTGTATGTGATTATTCTAAATATTAGAATGGAAAACTGAAAATGTGATTGTACGGTATTGAAAGTGAAATCGCTGAAAAAAGAACGCAAAAACATTCAAAATCCTTAAAATCAATCACCAACTATCAACTAGAACAAAGCTCCAGAAATGTAACATTACCCTGTGAAAAACATTTAACACACTTAGCTGTACAACCTTCGTACATTTATAAAGGCAGCCAAACCAAGACATGGTATGAGTTCACGAATTTAATGATTGCTGACTTGAGCTGTGTAGGAAAATGAACGCTAGCGATAAACGTGATTAGTGGCTGGAGATGTTGGGTGACATGAACACAGTGATCCAGATAGATTCACTCTTTATCTGCATCAAGATTTCGGTTTTCCAACATATGTACCTTTCCAAACGTTTACTCATTCATTGTTATTACTACTGCATTATTATGGTTAATTTTCCATATAGTCGTATTGATGTGGTATGGCAACTTGAACTAACGCACTTTACGCCAGGCCCAAGTTGGTTACGTCTGAGTGATATTTTGTCAACATCTCTAAACAAAAGGTTAATCACTATATGCTGTATGTCCAAGTGATTTTGAAAAGATGTTTATAAGATATTTTGATTATAGTTACTCACATCAAATGGATGTAAAGAAAATTAAACTAACCTCCATTAATTTTAGAATGTTCGTTGATACATAATTCGTTAACTCTTTAGTAGGCCATTTTGAACATACTAAAACAAGTTCCGCCGAGTGTTCGCCTTTTAAAAGTAGGTTTTTACCCAATGCACCAACGCGTACAACACCGCAAAGAAGACGTTCGCCAACTTTCTCTTCAAGTTCGTTCAAATTATTATCACCATCGCAAGGCTTATCAGATTTAATGGTGTCACTAGTATCTGTGGATGAACGTACTTGTTTTAAAAGATCGTTACTAATGCCCTTCAAAGCACGTTCACAAACAGTTACAGCTAACATTATTGCCTTTTGGAAGAGAGAAAATTATTAACACTTGTTATATAGATAGGTTTTTTACTTTAAACTAAAGAAACACTTTCAATGCAAATATCAAATCATTCGTAAAACCCCGCAACTTAATGACTTATTAAGAATCGAGGTACATATTTTGTATACAACTCAATGATACTTGAAAATTGACAACACTGATAGAGATGAAGCAAGGCACGAATTACAAACCAAGTTATTGGAAGTTGAGGGTTTAAACTACTATGCTACCATGTTTCGTAGTTCAAAGATATCTCTGGTAAAAAAAGCACAATAAGATTCATTCCATCTATAATTTAGTGCAAGAAAATATATACGAAATATTAAACTAGTCAGTAGCTATTTAGTGATATGGCAATAATGCTGCTATGGTCATATTTATGACCGTAACGTCGATTTTGTAACGTGATTACTGAACTAAATAACGACATGACGGTGTACTGTATCTGATAATTGAGGAGCATAAACAAAAAGCTCAAGTTGAAATAAGTTTTATAACTATCGTGACGCTAGAAGATGCTCTAAGTTATCTCCAAAACCATGAAATCTTGCTTTTATATCATCCATGGCGAGGTTGTATAGGAGATCTTAAGTTTGGGAACAGTAAACAGGCTCTGCTGATTAGTGCAAAGAAATATGAAATAAAGACAGTAAGATCTTGTCAAATATACAAATAACTAATAAGCAAATAATACATACTTGGACTTCGCAAGCTGATGGTAGTAAAGAAGCATGTTTAGAATTGATATATCTGCTTTCTAAAGATTTGTTAGGAGCTTGAGGAGTATACATTCGGGAAACTTGTCCAGAAAGACGGTCATATGGTAACGGACTAATACCGTTTCCTATCACACTGCTATTACGTAAGGTATTGAAACTAGGGAAATTGCTACCTGTAGATTTCTGAAAATTGGGGGAAAATGATGTAACAAATTATTCTTAACAGAAAAAGTACCGAAAAAGTAGCAAATACAATTCAATGTCAATGAACATTCACTAGATGAAATCTTAATTTAAATACCAAATATGCTGGATTAAAATTTGATACCGCAAATTGGTCTGAGTTAGAAGACCATCGAAAACTAGGAAGCAATTAACAGTTGTTTTGTCATATTATAGGATAATTTGGCAGTGTGCAATCACGATCTTACCAGGAATCGAGCCCAGAATCCGACGAACGATTAACTGTTCAAACACTAAGCTGGCTTCAAGTGGTTAGTATTTATAATTCAGCCCATACTAGGACGAAACAGATGTCTAGTGTTTCCTGGTTTTCAAAAGTCTAACACAGACCAATTAATGATAGCAAATTCAAATTCAACGATATCCACAACACCCAGTTACATTTTGCATTCATCAGCTTAATTTACACATAATCTAGCATTACATTTAATTTGTTCGTCTGGAAATCGAGTTGTGACGCTAGTTGCAACGGAAACAGAATGCAGGAAGTTATTTTATGCACACACATGATTGTGAACGAGGGGATCTCTAGTGAGGCTTGTTACTTCGCGGTGGCCCACACTATGGGTGGGCTAGTAAAAGACCGTGAGTTTACTATTTTTAGTCTCATTGCTCTTTAACCAACAAGCCTGGTATGATAGGACTCAAAAGAACGAATCTTTCTGTTAGGTCGGACCACAAAGATGTGTAACAAACTTTCCGAACTGTGTTTGAGAACACTATTTCATTTACTCGAACTGTCTGTAATGTAAACATTTTGTTTCTATTATTGTTGCGCTCCGCTTGCCCAATCCTCCCGTTTAGCATAATTACTGTTACTATATTGTCTCTTTTTATGGACTACAGTCAATTAGTTGTGGACGAGTTGTTCCTATTCACTACCACTATTTCCGTCGTTCTGTATTCATGCTAATTTTCTAATTGGTTTGCTGTGTGGTCTGATTTTATGTATATATAAAAGAATGCTTGAAATATAATAGGTTTCGATTCGATTCGATTCTGTCTGGCTGACCTATCGGCTCGCATTCTTCTTATTTCGGCTTGGGACTAAGTGGGCACAGGGCAGACGCGCAATAACCAACTAGGCACTAGCGATTGGCACTCGGCCATCCAACCCCACACACCCCCCATCTTTCTCTCGTCATAACACTTTCAACCAAAAAAGCCCAACTGGATCTCTGCAATATACAAGGCAAATCACCATAACAAGGTAGCAGCTTTAATCAGGTACGTAGCCTTTCCAAAGAGTTAGAAGCCACTAGAGAGAGAACTTTACTAACTGTATGAGGTAGTCTTCATAAATTACGTTATCCGTATTAAAGCTTTTTTGAAATACGACTAACAAACTAGTATTAACGAATATAAACCTAAGTTAAATTAGCCTCAATAAGTAGCTGATTGTCTGCAGAGGAGTATATCGTGTAAATGACCCTGATTTACTTAATGCAATTACTGCCATGAAATAACATAACCGAAATATTAGGTCTAACTGAGATATCATCAACTAATGAGAATCAACTTGGTCTAATATACAACGTTATGAATTTTGTGTAACATGAATCAAAATTGATGCCAGTCTAGGGATATATCTCTCACTATCTTGTTTTCAAATATAAATGTCTTGTTATTTCGTCGATATGATTTCCTTCTTGATACTTTTGACTGCGGTTATCTTCCACCCGCCAAAAAAAGAAAGTAGTCTGGCATGACCGCGGATGGGGAGAACTATCTCTCGTTTGAAATGCAAATATGCCCGCGAGATTATAACATCTGCTAACGAAGTCTTACTGTTATCAAGCTGTGAAGGTGTTCTTTACAAAAGTATCAAAATCTGATAGTCTTTGTGAAACCGTAGGCACAATTTAAACTGCATCCCTTCCGATTTGATAACACGTTTAGCTACATCTTTAGAATATTCTAACACCAATGTCTGCTATATTTCGAATACCCTGTATCCAAAACTAAGGGAGTACCATAAATTTGTTTTACATTTGCAGATTTGAAGAATGTCCCATGTGCACTTATTTGGAGAACGTGTGACATCAGCAGTCCAGTTTCGCTTGAAAAACTAAACGACTGGACTCTGTCCAACAGCCGCTTATATGCCATTTGACCAGAAAGTTCCATCAAGGTAGAAAGGAACGATGAGAGACGATGTATTTTTGCGACGACGGACTTTAGCCTGGATACAATTAAGGATGAATTCTGTCATCAACTGAAAAATCATTTCAATAAAGCGCACTCGATAGGTATGGCAGTAATAGATGAGGAGTAGAATAAGCTAGCCATTCGGATAGTTTAGTAGTTTTAATGTATGGAATGGTAAAAAATACTGATTACGTATAGGTTACATATTCGCGCTTAAGATTATGAGAACTCACTGCTTCGTTGCGTTTTGCTTTCTTTTCCTTAGCTGCTGCGACTTTTCGATACAGCTGGTTTCCAGGATTCGGATCAACTATGAATGATGGATCAACCTTCTTTTTGTATTGACTACGATGGCGACGGCCTCGTAAATGACATTCACGAGCATCAGCATTAGAAAATTCACAATCACATAATTTGCAACGATAAGAAACACTTTTATTGTTGCTACTAATAACCTATCACGGAGGAAAATTAAAACAAATATAAAACCAAGTGCATGACAGGGATCAGCTTGAAAATGATCTTTAGATCAATTATTTCGAGGCTAGAAAAATATCACTAAAATTGGTTTGTGTCTGGTAGTGAGATCTATAATGTGAAGTGCGTCCATTTTGGGACTAACTAGCGAGATGTACATATACATAAGTGCCGGTGTCCATAGAAAAACTCGAACTCGATTGATTCGTTTCAAACACTAGCGCGTTATCTGTTGAGGTATATCGAGACAACTACTCACTCAATTAGATAATGCATTCAGCCAGAGAGTCCTAAATTGGACAAAGTTTACCCCCCCACACACACACACACTTCCCGCCAAATTCCACTGCATGCCACAAACTGTTTATTCTAAAGAACTATGAACTGGTAAATTTTAGTGTTAGATGTGGCTTAGTTACTGAAGTTTAAATGAAACTAAGGATAAGACAACTAAACCGTTGTTAGCACAAAACGAGCCTGATTAAAGCATATTCAAAATATGCTCACGAAGCTGTGTTGTGATTGGTTCATTCCTAACCGACCAAAGCCAACGACCAATCGGGAAGTTTCTGGAATACTCTATACCGATGTTTATATAAACTCAAGCGTAATTATTTGCTCTGCTTATGCCTTTTGCCTTCTGCTGTTATTTTCTCAATACATCTTGCCACCTGCTCTACTCTTGTTCAGATTTGGGATCAAGTCGTTGTCGTTGTCGAATCGTAGAATACTAAGCGGGACAAATACATGATATTACCGGGACTAATAGGGATAACACAACAACCATATCTTAACTACCAGCAATAAAACCATACAAAAACTTGGTATTTAATTAATGTGTGCACAATGATACAGTAAAGAGTTGTGTTCTAAGCAACACCAATCGTCTAGAAACAAATACAAGCCTGACTATCTAAACAGCTTTGATGAAGACCTAAATTTTGAAAATACAGTTTACTACCTAACAATGAGGTGGATAAACCAATATTTGAAACATACGGACAAAATGTTGACAATAAACAAGATTATCTCTGGATTTTGAATTCCGCTTCTTGTGTCGAAAACGTATCCTAAAACGATTTCAATATCACAAATTTACCTGAGTTAGATAACTATATAAAACGACGAACAGATACTGTTTTATTTCGTCCCAGTATGCGACTCATCAGTGGGCAACTAAGGCTATACCAGGAAATCCAGCCCAGGACCTACATGTTTCGCGGTAAACGCCTAACTAAGCCAGTCGACATCCAACAGTCGATATTTTTGATTTTAGTCTATTCCAGATTTATTAACCGAGTTAGAAATATCGACCACTAAGTGTCGACTACCTCAGTGATATAATGACAAAAGATTCGCCGCGAAACTTGTAGGTTCTGGACTCGATATCCTGGTGTGATCGTGGATATCCATTGATAAGCCCCATAATAAGATGAAACAATAAGACAGTCCCTGTTCTTTGTTTTTAATAGTTGTTTAACCCAGATCAATTTGTGATATTAAATACAAGTGATTTTGTGAAGTGAGAGAAGAACAGAATAACAATACGGGCAGGAAAGCTGAGTGGATGATACACTTAACTCTCAACTAGTAAATCAATAGTTCAAACCATTACGCTTAATTCAGTTTCGGTATCACGCTGTTATTGCTAACCTCCATATGAAATGGATCGCAACTGAGTACATACACCTTGTATTTGGTGTATAAGTCAATCAGTCAACTACGGAGGTAACTATATTTGATTAGGAAGCTCACTTCATTTAGTTTAAAGACCAGATTTGATAACCACATTTTAAAAATGATTACAGTCATAGAAATTTAAATGTTTAGCTGCATTTCAACCAAACTGAAATCTGTAAAAATACTTAGGGAAAGTAGGTTTATGAAGTGAAATTAACCAGTTTACTATAAAAATCTTATAAATGAAGTCTTTATGTAACCTTTCTACTAGCCTTAATGTCAGTCGGTACCCCATCCCCCGTCTACTTAAACAATAGACGACACTAATTATTTATTCTCTTATTTAAATAAATCATTTACCTAGTACGGATCCGTGTATTAGGCTTTGTATGAGCTTACGATATAACCAGCTCCCTCCTCTAACGGGAAGAGGTGAGGTTACGTCCGAATTTACAATTCAATAGCTAAAAGTTAAATACCTTAACTGCTTAGGCAGTGCACGACTCGATTTGCTAATAAATCGGCAGTTAAAATGGAATTCAGGAAAAACTGGAAAGGACACGAAGGAGTGTGACTTAGCGTACACGGATTTAAAGAATCAAAGTGTTAGGTTTTATTACTTTTGGTTTATTAGCTAAAACTGTCCAAAAACCTCCCAACCAATAAAATATAAACAACTCTTTACTCAGGATAGATTGTCGGATCAAACGATGAAATCTTTAAATTTTGGAATCGCTTTAATTATATTGTATACTTCTAAATGTCAAACCACTTAAGACCTGCAGAATAACTGCTTTTCTATGTTATTTTACAATATTACTTGTTGAAGCAACATTTTTGTAATAGTGAACGATGTTAACTGGTGACAAGCTATAGTATCTCTGAGTACTCTATTTAGCTTAAACTTGACACACTGACGTAAAGAATATGATACTAATCAATATTACATAATCCACTTACCGTTTCTAGATACTCCTGACCGACAGCTGGCAGTTCAGGACCAGCAAGCTGTTTTAAATCAATATGTTTCATAAACTTGTCTGTAGTAGGTTTAGTTTCAGTTTCACTCGTTTCTTTATATGCAAATATAAGAAAATGTATTTTGTAGTGGCAATCGAGGAGAAATACAAAAATCAATATGCAAACAATCCTATCAAAGCCAACCAAAGTGAAAACTGAGATTTATTTCGGTCACGTCAGAAAATTGGATTAAGAACAATACGCAAATCGTGAAATGGTGAGTCAGTACTTCATTGATTTAATCAGCAATCACTAGGATGCAGGTTCGAGTCATATTCACTCGAAATACTTTACAGAAAACATACATTCCACGCAGTGATATTATAGAAAGAATGTTAGTCTCAAAAACGGCTAGTTAAATGTATGATGGGACTACACTTTAATGGCGAAAAAATCAAACGAAGTGACACTCCGACTTATGCCCAGAAGTCAAGATGTGATATTTAGCTCTTAATTATAAACGGTCTAACAGAAGATACCTTCATTCAGTGCCTAAAATGCTTGCAAATGTGTATTGTGCAACCAAATGTCGTTATGAAATGGTGTGGATGCTGAATCAAGTTTCCTTATAACGGAATTACATCGGATTTTCAGAGAGTATGTGCACGTTGTGAAAACTCTTGATAAGAGTAATCATGACCTGAAAAGCAACTCAAGTAGAAAATAATCTCTTGAATGAGTCTTTGCAATAAAAACAGTTTACAGTAAACCAGCAATAAATCTTCAGAAACGAACATGCACCAGAGAGAAAGCATAAACGTTTGAGACTAATTGCATTCTAAGGTCAAATCAAACAAATCCCCACAAAAATAACAATCAGAAAAAAAAATGTTTACTTGGTTTTGCACTGTCACTTTCAGTAGTGATCATATCTGCCACAATACTTGGTACAAGAGGATCATCAGTTTCAGGAATTGGTTTTCCTAATTCCTTATGTAACTTCAGCGTACGCTGATGCTGTCTTCCAGATAAATGAGCAGTGTATGAGTCGACACCAGTACAACCAACATCACACAGCTCACAACGCAGTTCTCGTGAGGCTGAACAGATAACCAATGAAGAACTGGCATCAGTAGATACCTCCTTCTTTAATTTTTCGATGGCTTCAACCTTAGAAAAAAAAAGGCAACACATTAAGAACAGGAAAACAACTAGTGATGTGCCACCTGTAATAGTAAGTAACTAAATATGTATTCGGCAATAATCGAAGTATTCCTGCAACAGAGCAACTATAAGTGTAGATGTAAATATAAAGCTAGTATAAAGATATCTATCCATAAACCCGAAATACATGAAAGCTCTAAGTTAGTTGGGCGCTAGCCTCAGGTGTATTTCTACTTCTAAATGTTGAGAAAACTGTTTAGCTGAAAAAATGAAACATAAGTCAACAATAAATGTAATGAACTCACCTGGGATAATCTCTTTTTATGGCGTTGACCGGATTCATGATCTTTGAAGGCTAGTGGACCAGCACAACTAACTTTGCAAATATCACAATAGAAAATTGCTGGTTCCTTTGGAGTGGTTGGATTGGGACGATTTCGAAAACCTATGGAGAACATTATCAAAATAAAACATTATATCTTAATTGTTAAGAAATAAATTATTTTCTCAAAAAAGTTTTGAATTTTAAACCGTCTGTGTACTTTTTAGATCAGGTGCTATAAAACGGTGACCTGAGCGGTCGACTTCTGAGAACACCTCAAAATTTATAGATATCTATGTATTGATGTTGGTTGATGAAAGGAATGTTTGTCCATAAATTAATGAGTCACTAACACAAAATATTAGGACATTACTTGACAACTAGGCTAATTAAAATACTGTGAACAATCAGTGAAGCTACATTAAACAAACCTAAGCTACAACACAAAATTTTAGCCAAAGGGAATTTGATACATATGTTTAAAATCATACCTCCTCTATTCCCCTTGAAAAGGCCGGGAGTCCTAGTACGCCCACGAATTTGGACTGCAGGTTTCTCAGGTCTATTATAGTTGACTGGAGTCCCAGTGTATACTGACTGGGGTATTGGATTAGGTTGTGACGTGTTATTATAGATATCCGTGTAAAAGCTGTTAGTCGAGGAATTTAAGGTCATCCAACTAGGCATTTCTGGAGGGACACGAAGACCAAACTGATTGTGATAATCAAGGATTACGGTGTTATTTTCAGTGACTTCAGAAGATAGCGGTAATTGTTCCGTAAATTTAAGACAAGTGTCGTCTGTCGAAGGTACTATCCCAGGTTTGGCGTAATACTGAGAGGGACAAAAAGAATATCCCCCATCACTCTGAAACGGGGGTGCAGATTGAAAATCTTGAGATGGAATTTCAAAACCATAAGGTCTAGGTCCAGGTCTCTGAACAGAATTCCCTGTAAAGTTGAAAAAGGGGAAATAAGTGCACATGACTACAGTACAACTTTAAAGAGTATTTATAAAACTGTTTATCATACATATGATAACAAGTGAGTAGTGATATACCTATTTAACTGAATAAATAATTTATAACAATTTACTACAAAATATGCTGTAGTGAAAACTTGGACAGCTAATTAACACTGTAACTAAAATAGTATGTACAGAAAAGTTGAGGATTGTTAAGTTGATGGATGTGGACAGATACACTTAACTATAGTAAGATAGTACGTTATCCAGTTAAGTAAAACAAAACCTTAATGTACATCCCTCGGAATAACTGACGAATATGAAGAAAAATATGGACCATATGTTATGAAACCGGTTTCAGAATGACTAGACTATAGACGTCGCATTATAGTACGCATATCACTACAGACATTATCACCGTGGGTTCGAACTTCATTTAGCGTACCTCAGTTTCAGCAACTAGCTGTAATTTGAAGATATATACACGAGTCTGCATTTGGTGAATTAAGTTAACACACATTCATTGCACGAATCCTAGTTTTTATTACTTTTAAAATACCTGTAGTGTTGTAAAGATATTCGAAGTCAGACGATTGTAGTCTTGTCACCAAACCCTAAAAACTACCTCAGAGATATCTTAAGAGTGGGTGATAAGCAATTTGATAGTCGCAAACAACGTAAAACATGCTAAGATGAGCACAGGTTAACGTTACTACATGATATCAGAGGAAATCGATAAGACAAAATATTAATGTTAGTAGGAAAACAAACTAAGGGAATATAATTTAAAAGAAAAGAATATCAAATGTGAAATGACTTTGTCTCTAAGTAATGTTAGGTAAAGATATTCACTGACTAATAAATTAGACAATCACTTTATTTTACATTACTGAAGTCGATCATCAACAAGGAAGAGCATGGCACATATATACGCGTTGGTTAACATTGCTACACTACTTGAGGTATACAATCCAGATTACTGGCCATAAGCTCTACCTCGATTAGCAGTGTCCGAGTAGACAGCTCTAATAAGGTCCATGTGTCTCTAAGGTATGCCTTTATACTACAAACTGCTGAACGACCTGTCTATGGAATCGAATGCTACTTTCAAGTACATGAATTTCATCGTTATCGAACGTCTTTGTCAATAGTTCTAGAACTTGACAGAGACTGGATGCAGTTAGTGCATCCACATTCAGGTCTGATAGCCTGATTCGCTATTCCTTAACTCCATACATAAGAATCGGGTAGTCACAGTAGTTAAAATTATAGGGATTACTCTAATTAGAATGATTTGTATGGAGTTACCACAAGAAAGATCCGTTCTTTCTTGAAAGATAGGACGATCATAGATCAGGACTGGTCAAGTAGGATTACATCCAGCTCCTAGACTAAGTAATATATCAGTTAAACCATCATATCTGCAGTTAACATGTCAGGTTTTATCGCTTTCCTGGTTTTAAATTACCTATAGTCTTCTTAACCTTGTTAAGAGTTCGGGGAGTCAATTTTCTGCTTAGGTTGTTTGCAAACAATCGGTAGAGAAAGGCAATTAAGATCCATTCAGATCCGTGAGTGTACTGATTACTGATCTAGTCTTCTCGATCGTGAGTGAATCACGCTCCAGCTCGTTAGAAATCATTACACTAAAAGTCGACTTAGTAGTACTAGTTTTCTTAATGAGTCACGACAGTTGTCTGTTATTGCGTCATCGAAACCGTTTCAATTGCATTATCTGTCAACACCTGTTGTCATTTCGTACTTTTATTAGACTGAATGTTAGTCGTCATTTCGCATCATACTACGAGTTTGTCAAATTTCAGAGCGGTTATATTTTCGGTAAAAGCAGTAACAAATTATTATTTTGGTGAAGATCCAAGTAAAAATGCTTATACAGTTAAGGCAAAAAAATAACTGCTAAGGAAGTAAAGCAAAAATGCAAGTTCTTACCAAATGAATTCACATCGCCTGCATAAAATGTAGGTGTCTGAACATTATACTGAGAGCCGAATTGATTCATAATGGACTAAAACAGAAAATTTACAACCAAGGGTTACTATAAACTGGTTAAAATAAGGTAGACAAACCAAGAAATGTTATTTGGTCAAGAGACCGCATCATATTTGTGTGCAATGGAGAACTGTTGTACAATAATCACTGGGTTTTACTGAGTTATATTTTGTAACGTTTCACCACTGGATTGTATGACCCTTCAAACCATCACGGAAGTAACCAGCAAACACAAGTATACTTATTACATTACCCATGTCACCTCGTTTCTACTGATTCAGCAACTAACGTAGCAGCTAGAGTACATTTTTAGGCACTGAATTCGATGCCTTGAGATTGTAGCAGCTGAGACGTTACTAGAAACCAATGTTATCAGACCTTTCTATTACTATGCTATCAAAAATAAACAACCTACTAGAAATGACTGTCTAACAGCCAGTGATAATATGCAAAGGGTTCGGTACGACCGTGAACTAGCCTATATAGCCATATACCAATACGAAGGTTGAATTAATTATGGCCAAATATTCTTAACTCCGTAGTCAGTTTAAAGGAATAATACAGAACCGTCTCCAAGTGCTTCTTAGAAAGTATTGCATTTTTCATGGAAAAGCCTTCGTACGGTGGTAGCCGCAAAACTGTTAACTTGCGGATTAAAATGGCTAGTAAGTGTACTAATGACTAGGCACTACTCATTCACACGTAAACTTCCAGGTTTCAGTATGACAAGGTTAACATACAATACTGACCTAGTTGTTGGAAACACAGGTCCACATTTGATTACCGACGCTAAGTAACGTTAGGCTTAGTTGGTACTGTAATAGGAGACCGACTAGGAATACTGATGTTGCAAGATCTAGGTCAGTTAGCCAGTTTTTTGAACCTGTGTAATTGCACCACAGAACTGAAATCCATTACTATTAGGGTTATTGAGAACCAGGATACTGTTGTTTGTCGTAAAATCCAACATACAACTACTCTTCTGAAAAGCATATTTATGACTGAATCAATATTTAAGGAGCAACTCCTTAATCACACCACTCTCCGCTAAGCAGCTTGACACACAGAATACTTCTAGGCTTTTAGAAACCAACCCAAGGCGAATTCTAATGTACAAACAGTTTGTGGATAACCCTAACAAACAAATATACTCACAAGGAAAGAAGATTCTAAAACCCCAGACTAATAGCTCACCAGCAACCTTATAACAAGATGTACAAATTTCAATAATATTTTATTGACAATTGTCAAATGAGTGACCTTATGGTCTGCAGTGTATCATTTCTGGATAAATCCCGAATAGATGTTCTAAAAATGCCATCTAGGATTAATAATAGACAGTAAAGTCGTACAAACCCGAATATTCTAATCAACCGACATTAGGAAAACATTGGCAAGTTAAGAGTTCAGCATTCCAGTCTAAATTTCAGCAAACTTCCTATTTCACAAAGTAAACTTATAACTAATTTTTTTAATTCTGGAGTAGTCTTTAAAAAGACTTTGATTTTTGTTTCGTTTTGATAATCTAAAAGTGTCAGTGATGTATATCAGTTAAACCATATAAAACATTTTGAAAAAGCTTTGCAAATTCGTCTGCTGTTAATTGGTACCATGTTATTTGACTATAGTATTGTACAGAAAGTAGCAGTTAGATAAACCACTTGTTACACTTTTTACTCGCAGATTGTAGATAATTATCCAGTTGGATTACTACGAAGTTCAATGTGTATCATCGTTATGTATCTGCACTTACTTCAAAGTCAAGCTCATGATATGTTGTCATAAACGCCTAGGTGTATAGTAATTGGTAAGACAGTCATAATAATCAGACAAATAATTTTTCCAGCTCTAAAGTCATTTTTAATGTTACCACGTTGCATACAGATCCTTCATTCTTCACAAGTTATAGAATGTTCTTCCTAGTAACTTCACTGCTTCCGGTCAGAAAAAATTTACATATTTAGCGACAAATCAGGGTTGAGTAAAAAAAGAATTCGGTTCACACATGCCCATAAATGTTCGGGTTTCCATCTTGTCTTTTGTGAGTAATTTCATATTGAATACCTTTTTTAGAAAATCATACGACGAGTGGGACTGCACCTATACCTTGAAAATGACATCCCAAATTTTATTAAACTTAGCTTTAGTAAAATATACTATATATTGCTACCCATAAATCAAAGCCAACGATATCCGGATAGTTTAAAATTTTTCATTACATTATATTATTGGTTATTATTACATTATTGATAAACTATCTTTAGTTCAAACCCTGGCAGTCTTAACCAAACCACCTGCACTGACACAGGCATTTTCTACCACACCCAAAAGCCAGTTAGCTTAAGCTATGGGTTCTGCTTCCAGTATTAGTAAACTTCTCTGTAGCTTCTTCAATTTTTCCAGCTTTTGTAAAATCATCACATTTTCAGACAGCTACTTCTTTCACAGCATACTTGGTGACTTTTCGACCTACGTCCATCTTCGATCAGTATAACTTTTACGAAAACCCGTGTTTTAATTCAGCTCGCTTGTTCATCATAGATTTTTCCCCTAGAAACCATCAAGTTTAAATAGATACTTTTTCGGATGTCAGGAATCGACCAGTTACACAGGCTTGGTAAAACATATATACACCTCAATTGCGAAATAAGGTTAAAGTATCGAGTTGATAAGTTGTTGTGAAACAAATGCTAATGTTTGTTTTTAACAAAAGGCAAACATGCATAACAGATGACAGTACTTTGTAGCATTAATTCGTTTCAAAGAAAATAAGGTGTATCCTTTACAGAGCCGAGTTATTATTGTAGCATATTCAGGTGTAGCTTTTAACGATTAAACACATTCGTACAAGTAAGAAAACATTTGAAGACGGTAATAAGTAGAAAAAAGTACATATTCGAACGTAGATTGAGCATGAATAAGATTACACCGTCTGTAATGGCTGACTAGAGAAGTTTTCCACGGTGTGTCATGTTGCGAAACGCTAGTGATGCTTGACCTCGCGTTCTTAGCTAGTAGTGTCCACTGAAACAAACGTGGTCAGAATCAGTGACGAGAGCCTATACAACTACTTATTTAGGAAGTTATCTACCTTTATCGAGTTTCTAATGCAGTAGAACTTTTCTCTACCTATCACTATGACAAAATAAGCAGCTAAAATAAGTTTGATATTGCATAAATGACTTGAAACAATGGTAGATTAACATTTCAGAATACTTAAATGCAATGGAGGCATTTGAACCACATAATTTTCCTTCGTCGTAGTTGAAATAATAGTAAAAGTACGTGATCAAGCAGCGCTTTTCAATGTAGTGTATTGGGGCAAAAACAAGGATGCCCTAACCAACACTATATTTTCATTCTTTGCAATCACTACAAAGAGTTTGTGAAGTCCAGGTCAAAGGGAGTTTTCCTAGAAGTGATAATTTTAGTATGTAAGTACATAAGGAAAACCAGTGGGGGTCGAACTTAGAAACGTCAACGCTTCCTAGTACATATATTATCTGATATCCGTTTGCTACAAATCTCAAGTAAACAAAAAGGAATTTTTTGTTATTAATTTTTCATAAATTACGATAGAAGTCAGTGCAGTTTAAACACTGGTCACGGGCGACAAGACATGATGTATGTCGTAATTCACTATGTCTTGGATATTTAGGCTTTTTCACTATTTTCTGCGGGAATCATCAGAAAAGTCTTATTAGTGGACGCATCAAAAGTAGGTTGAACGTTAAGTGAAGCTAAATTATTTCATGGCTTATTCCTGTTGATAGTGAACCAGTTAGGTCTAAGAATAGTCGCGACATCTCAATAGTTTAAAAATGATTACACTATTTCGAAGTTTGTGTTTCAAGGGAGGAGTATGGCCGAAACCTCTAGTTAGGAAATGTGTTAAGTCTTTGAATATTCTGAACGTAGAAGTGAGATTAGGCTTAAATATTATGAAATGGAGTTGCTAAACGTGAAACCATCCACATACGGAAATGTAAAGCAGAGTTTTATCCCCTCCCCTCCCCTCCCAAAAATATCCAATGAAATTTCTGTATATACCTCTGACTGTAGTTTTATTCGTCTTAGAAATACTATGAACCATGTTTGAATTGTATTCAAGTATGGGTCTCATACAGCTTCCCGTAAGACTATGTTTACTTCCTTATTTTTCTTAAAACAAATCGCGTAAGCCCTTCACGTTTAGGAGTCTAAGAGTGTGTTTTCAGATGAATTAAAGGTTGAATAGTGTTTTAAACTCAGGTCCTATACTGCATAACTTAAAACAGTACTCATGGGACTCCAGAGACGTTTGAGACTAGTAACCCGTATTTTCATTCATTACGCACCGATTCTTCGTTACAGGACCACTTCTGCAAATGGTAATTAACATAATACAGGTCCTGAATAGCACAAAAATAGGTTCACCCATAAATGAATGAAAATTAAATTAAACCACATTTTATATTGCCAGCATTTTAACTCGAATGACAATAATGTCTGCTGTAGTCGATATCGATGTGCTAGGATGTATTTATTAGTTTTATCAATCTGCGAATGAAAACTGTAGCGACTGTAAAGGTGATGTAACAAAATAGCTTCCTCTTTTCAACTTTGAAAAATGCACTTATGAATGACATCTGTTAATTTAACTAAGCTAATTTATTTTGACTAGGCCGATTGTGGAGCCTTTGAACACTATATAAGTCCTGTTCCAGACCGAGAGTAAATCTCGAAGAGCAATTAACCGTTACCGTATCGTTCCCGATCAGCCAGTTGGAACAAAAGATAAACTGTTACTAAATAATTTATAATTTTACCTCTAACAACAAGATCATACAAGGTTTAAAACAGTGCATTAAATACACAATAGATAAAGTTATACTTTTAAACTATAATGACTCCAAGCAGCAACATGAATGCTTCGATTAGCTGATTTCATGAATGATTTTAGCCAATAATGAAATTCATCTGACTAAACAACGTTCAATAAAACCAACAGCACAAACTCCTTAACAACTACGCTTATAACTAATCATTTCTTTAAGAGTCTTTAAGAACAGATGAACGATACCAGTGCGTATTCTGAATTTCGTCTGTCATTCTTATTGCAGCGTTCTCTTTGGCGTCCACATAATCCTCCAATTATCGACTAAAATAGCTAATTAAAGATAATCGTTTAATTTCTAAACCTAGAAAAAAATGTGTTAAGTTCTGCAAACAAAGTTGATTAAACTACGTGAAGATGTTGTTGTCCTTTTTTTGCATTTTTTAACATGTAACACTGTCCACAGGATGTTAGTGCATTTCGCTAATAAGATATGTAATGCAACTCACTGTGCAAGAAGCACAAATTTGGTCCTAAAATTTTGAGGCCCAGAGTTTGAGGCCATGCATCATCAGACATACTAGAGATACCTAATCCTTGCCTCAAACTTTAAATTCTCTGTAAGTCAGTCAGTCAGTACCAACGTAGAACTTGTTACGCGAGTACATCAGTTCAAGTTGCCTTGCCTCAATTATCAGATAGAGACTAAATTGTCATATGAAATTTCAAAAATTAGAGGTAATAACAGAGTTATTATTGATGGAAAGGATTGAAGATCGTAGGAAAATATAATTCAGTAAACATAATTACGATGAATTCAATATATTAGAACTCGGAAGAAGGACACCCAATAATAATAACCTGCCCTATTGCCAACGATTTTAAATTATATCACCCAACGTCTGTAACGAGTAGTTACGATCATCAGGCAGACCCCAACCAGGTAGTCAGCATCTATTAACATGGCTCAGCCCGATTGTCAATAACTTTATGGACTGGTGTCATGCTTCAATATGGCCGCCCCTAGATTTCTATCAGACCATTCCTACACCAAACAGCATTGTTTCTCAAAGTACGCGGTGTTTGGATAAACGTAAGACATGCCCTAATCACCTCAGATGATGAAGATTCACTACTCCATCAATCGATTTGCCACACTTACCGAGTACTCTATTCCTAACACACGTATTGACAACTAAATAGTCCCAGAAAACACAACCAATGTTCCGAAAATATCTGTGATTAAAAACTCCAAGCTTAAAAATATCGTCTATGCCTAATGGCCACGTTTCACATCTAAAACGTATAAATAATCGGAATGCTGCTCAAAATATGCAAACTTGAGTTGCTAGACGGATGTATCGTCAAGGCCACAAGTGACGCAAATGAGCGAAATCCAATAATAAGTTCTGTACACTAACCAAAATTTCATTCGACAAGTGGAATATAGAATTTCTAGATTTAATTATCTGTGTTGAGGGTTTTAATGTGCTAAAGAAGATGAGAGAATGCTGATTCTAGTAATCATATATTGAAGCATTCCGATTGTAGTTTTATATCTACTTTTATAAATAACTTCAAATCTATACTTCTATTGTACATTCAAACTGCTTCTTATTAGTGTACACTACGTGGTTATTTCGATCCACACAAAATGGTCAATCTCATAAACAATCCCGTTCATTTGATTGTCTATTGGAATAGGAATAATGTGATATACAGTGTGTAGGCTCAATCGGATATTGGTAATTAGATATCAGTATTTCATAGTTATACAACCTAAAGAAAACTGCTATGATTTCACTATTCAATTAGACAATATAATAATATGAGTGAATTAATCTACAAAAGGCTAACAATATGAGCACATACACATAGTTGAATGCATTTTTGTAGTAGTCATGTGTTAACATTGAAAAATTAATTAGATGTAGACAGACTATGATAAAGTTATCTAGTTATTATTTTGTAATTTGAAAAAACAACAACAATCTATAAGGTAAGTATTTCTTATTAAGATGAACTTCTGTCGATTCAATATTCTAGTGGTATAAACAGTGGCAGTTGATGCAGAACCGACTGAGTTCGAGTCCCAGTGTGAACATCAACGTTGGGATATAGGTACATTCAACTGACGAGTGCCAAATAGAATGTAACGCGTGTTCTGGATTCTACTTGCCAGTCATAATCCAAATTAAATAAGCATTTCGGAGTTTTTTTTACTCTCGTTATATTCATAATCACACCATAAAATTATAATATAGGTCAACTAAATAGTGAGGTGTCTTTTAAAAGTCTAAAATTTACACTTTTTTGTTTTGACTGATGTTAATACATCTGCTAGCTTACACTGATTATAATTACTTATGTATGGGTCGTCTCTCTGAGAAAGGAGGTCGTCAAAGCCCTCAGTGCTTAGGTAATTACTCTAATACAGAACAAACTTCTAATCTAGTGATTTCGGGTTTGACAGACTCAGTAATGTTCGATTTCACACCTGTAATACAACTGCCGATAATTTTCTCTCAAGATTTCTCATCTATTCCACAGAACAGTAGCATCGAGAAGGAAAAATGGGAATTACACCATCTAACTCAAAAGAAATGCGTTCTCAAGTGGAGTCATTCTTATTCATAGTATGTAATGTCAAACAAGAACTTAACGCAGTCGCCCCTCAAATTGCTGCTGACAATGAAGACAGGTTCACCTGTGCTGGAAGACGTTACGTAAGTAGAAACCGTAATCGAATTCATTGTTATAGAAGTAACTTAGTGTAAGATATCCCGTCTACAACATACCGGATAAGGCACCACTATGAACTGATAGGTATTCTTTACTAATAGCAGTTAATCTTTCAGATTGTTCTTGTCAATGCTTCTGCCTTAACAAAAACATCAGAATTACTCATGCCCTATTCTCTTCCTATGTGATCCTAAATAGGCGGCAGTTCAGTTAAAACTAGCTGAACAATTAATAACTGCATCTACTAAGTATAAGAAGGCTCATTTGGTCGAGGATAAGACTGAAATCCAAAGGCATAGGAGACTAGAAGCTTCACACTTATGTAAAGTAGTGCAGAACATCACTAATGTGAAATGCCTAACTACACCACCTAGTACTGATACATAATTATATGATGATACTATGGACCAATAAATAGACGTTAGGCTACAAGACAGGACAAACCTCTGACAACCTCCTAAATGATGTAGATTTAGATTACACAACCTCCAATATTAAGCTCTCTAGTTCTTCATTAGATGACAAAATGCGGATTCCCAAAGCCCAGGTTGGCCCATTAAACAACTTAAGTATAATGAAATAAAAGGCAAATTAAAGGTAAGCTCCAAACAAGGTTTTGCGACCTCATCTACACAAAGAGGGCAGGATACCACTGTGCCTTCCACATTATTATATAGCGAGGCTGGATATGAGGCCTCATTTTCTAAAGGTAATCGCCTCGGTAGTAATCGAAGTTGTAGGCACTCACAGGCTGTACGTAACCAATCGAAACATAGCTCATTTAACTACCAGCGTAAGCCATGTGACGAACAAGTATACAACACTTCTTACTGCTCTGATGCAAATAACTTTGGAAAAAAATTCTAAGTCGCCAAATGCATATCAGTGTGCTCTATGTCCTGGTAATCCCACAACACACACAGCCTACTCAGGTCGTATAAGTGGTTTACTCACCCTCCTCATTTTTATAATTATACTCCTGATGGGCTACTAGGACATCCTCCATATTTTGCACATCGACAACGAGCTGACATGTCGTCTAACTTAAGCTACTCAGAATATCTAATACCTCTGACAACTACGATAATTTTTTTCGGATCGGGTAGTCACTAGTCCCCTTAGCAATACAGCTTACTCAGACATTAGCTCAAACAGTCGGACTGCCGTTTTAAACCAGCATCTAGTTATACCGAACACAAACGATTAAGACGAAGGTCTTATTCGACTCTTCAAAATTCACTCTTCATTTCTGAACTCTTTAGTAATTAACGCCCGCTCGCTTCTTAATAAAATATCGACCCTAAGAACTAGCCTTATTAGTTAAACCTTCATTAATATTTGTCACAGAAACATAGCCATTCGAGACTATGTGTTATATCGCGGTAATAGAGATCATAGACGGGGTGGCGGCTGTCTAATAAATGTAAGTGTCTGATTTTCGTCTAGTAGAATCAATGACGAAATACTAGATTAGGTACCAGAGTCGGTCTGGATCGCAGTTAATACTCCGAGCCACAGTTTACTTTTCAGATGCATATATAGAACCTTTTACACATTGATTACTGTAGATAACACCGTTATTAATGCTTTGCCCTCTGCCCTAAATTATAATCCGAAAGTTATCGCAGGTGACTTTAATCTTCCTAGGATAGATTGCAATGCTGGCAGAGGACTGCCATATGATGAAGGAAATCTTTTTAGTACATTAGACATGCACTGTTGGACACAATGTGTGCATAGTCCAACGAGATATAACATTCGTGACCTAGTTTTCTGTCATGATGTCACTCCTCTGTCATTTCAAGTTAGTAAAGAGCTCGAAACTAGTGACCACAAAATTATTATATGTGCTCTTCCTTTTAATATTAATTTTAGTCACTCCGATAATCCTATATTACAAATAACTAGACAATATCGAGATTATAAAAATGTGGACTTGAATCTTCTACACGCCCTTATAAGTTGCTCTGACTGGGACAACATTTTCTTATCCAATAATCTTACAGAAGCACTAGATACTTTTTATCGAATCGATGACTCGTGTTTAGATTTGATTGCACCTATTAAGATAAGCAATATAGTTAAGTCAAATAATTTGTACATACCACTTCAGTACCGTAAGAAGCTTAAACGCCTACAAAAAGGCTATTTTAAGTCAAATGACTTTTCTGCGTTCGTGGAAATTACCATGACCTATAATCAACTAAAAGAAGTCCACAGGTTAAATGCGATTAAAGAAGAGGTGTCAGCAATGGACAGTAGCTCCAAGATATAAAACTTGGTGCGACTGTTCAATAAACGCCTCAAACCTTCTTGGAATAGTGATATTCCCTGCATTTTACGAGATGGAATACTGACTAATGACCATAATATTATAGTGAACCTGTTCAGCGATTTCTTTGCTAACAGAGGTAAGCCGCTGGATGATATTGAGGTAGAAATGATCAATTCGGCTACTAACTATTTAGAGTCCGTTACTTTCACTTATGATAATATTTGTAAATCCATCAAATCACTTAGAACGTCAAGTAGTTGTGGAGTAGATGGGTTGGCATCCATTTATTTCAAACTCGGGGGACCTAATATGCCATTAATCCTATTAAGACTGTCCGACCTTTCATTGACAGCAGGTACATACCCTAGCAGATGGAAAACCTCTTACATCTGCCCTCGCTTCGAATCAGGTGACAGAACAAACTTGCATAACTATGAGCCCATAAATATCACCCCAGTTTTCTCTAGGATAATGGAAAAAATAGTATGTGACAAAATATCTGATCATTTACTCTCTGAGAAACTTATCTCTAATTTCCAACATGGTTTCCTCAAAACTAGGTCTTGTATGACTTGCCACTTTGAATTCTTTTTTATTTAATTTTTACTGAACGAAGCCTTGGGCACTTGGTGTTAGTATTGTACTTAGACATATCTAAAGCTTTTGACATGGTTAACCACAGGCTTCTTATGGGTGAACTTTCCTCTTATGGGATTAGAAATCCATTAATTGCATGGTTGAACTCTTTCCTCAGTCATAGACACCAAATTGTTAAAATTAACTACACGCTGTCCAAGACAGAACCAGTTGCAAGTGGCGTTATACAAGGAAGTGTCTTAGGCCCACTGCTCTTTATAGCTTATGTAAATGATATATACAAATGCTTCAGCATGGGAAAACCCTTTCTATACGCAGATGATCTTAAAATAGTATACTCATTCCCTCCCCATGAATTCGCACACACATTCTGTAGCGTCACTGCTGAACTCAACAAGGTCGCAGTATGTTGCTCAAAATGGAAGTTAGACCTCAATGCTTCTAAGTGTGGTTGGATATGTTTTGGAGATAAGCGCCTCAATTTCTATTTCTTCATAAACGGTAGTAAGTTGTCTAGGCTACAGTCAGTAGTTGACTTAGGACTAAGATACTCTTATGATCTATCTTTTACAGAACAGGTCAATATGCAGACATCTAAGTCACATCGACTACTGGGTTGCGTAATACGTAACTTTCATAGCAATGACTCTCATATCCTACTATATAAGGTTTGTGTCCGACCCTTACTGGAATACTGCACTTTTATTCTCAGTAATGTTTCCATTAAGAATAAACTCAAACTGGAGTCTGTACAACGTCGCTTTACTCTTCGTATTCTTGGGACTGATTGTACTCTGGACTATAAAACTAGGTGCATTAAATTAGGACTAGAAACTTTATGGAGGCGCCGACTCAAGTTAAACTTAATCTTCTTTTATAAGATATTGAACAATTTGGGATTTTCATCATCTAGCACAATTAAGTTCAAGGAACCTCCTTGCTATAATCTACGCGATTCAGCCTCGAAAGTATAAATTTCACATTCCAAATCTGCTCTTTATATGAATTATTTTACAAATAAATTCTCAAGAATCTGGAACAATTTGCCTAAAGCCATTCGAGAAACAATTTCACTTTCTTTATTTGTGCAACAGGTTGGTCATCTCATCAATTCTGATAGCTCATTAAAAATGTTCACCCCAACTATTGTTTCTTACTCCACCAGCGAAATAATAGGGACTCTAGATGTGTAAGCACCAGTTACCTGTCATAGTCTTAGGCTAGTGTTCTTCATCTTTAATCCAAATATAAACTCAAGTATAAATATTAATTCTGCCCATTCGTTCAGTTGACGTAAGTGGCATGTCATGTCCTTCAATGCCTGTATACACATTGATTGTCTCAGAATACCAGTGCTTTTGTTTTGTGTTTTCTCTGTCTTTGTCTGTGGCGGCCACGGAACACTACCGAGTAAATAAACGCCTTACAAACAGTCAGGTAAGAATAAATACTATATTAACAGTTAATAAAAGTACATATAATTAATTCAATGTCAATTAGAATTAGTTTACTTGGACTAACTGCGCTGTTTGAGGCGAATGATAGGTTCTCCAAATGATCACCACATGCTATATATATGAACGCGAGGGTCCAGTGTAGCTTTATTCCAGTCGGTTCAGCGGAGAGGAGCGGCAGGGACGTGGAGTGTCTAGTCCTGATGCTGTAAAACAGGAATTATTTATAATTCCAAGCAATCAGTGAATAAGACTCAATTCAAAACGAAGAACGTTGCCTACGATAGTATATTTGCCACTCGAACAGCAGACAATATCAGGCGCCAAGGGCGAAGTGTATAAAAGTGTGGTAGTAGTGTACAATTGTGTTAGTGATACATTTAAACAATATTAGTACAGTATGTATTGATAACGTTTAATGCGAAAACTTATTACATACATAACACTGATGAACTTTAACAAAATATAAGGTCTTTAAGTTAGTCAGCACATAGCTGCCCCCCGGAGTGTCCGGAGGAGACACTAGAGTAACAAGCTGAATTAGTGAATATAACAGGTACAACAACAAAAATATATATATATATGTATATATTAGGAAGTTGACGGAAATATGTATGGAACGTTTAAAAGACATTAAAATATGCAAACAACGTGCGGATGGCTAAGGCAGGAGTTAATTTGAATATAACGAAAGTTAGAAAACCGTAAGTATTATGAATATGCACATTTAATATGGGAGCAGACATTGCTAGTAACACATAATTATAAAAGCAATATTTTGATAATAATAGGTGTATCCAACATGATGTTTAAAGTCACGTGTGGGCATAATAACAAAAGGGAGCAGGTAAAAAATACGATGTTATTAATATTAATAATAACATTACCACTACAAAAATGTCCGTAACTAGGTGCAAATTCACATACGTATATATGGAACTCAAACGTATGACGTCATGTCTAGAAATAATTAGCTATGTTCGTGAGGGGTAATTTAAATTGTGCAAATACATGCAAAAATAATGAGTCATGCACAGAAACAATGATAATTACTAAAGCTTGAATGTGAACATTAGGCAAATATACGAAACATGCTAAGTTCACATACGTGAGAAATATGAATACATGCAGTATGAGTAATTATAGCTATTTATGAATATAGCAATCAGAAAATACAAAATAGCAATAGAATAGGATGCTTAGGTAGGAATCGAAAATGGAACAGTAACTAACACATGTTTCCAATATCTAGAGCATGAGCACATGTTAAAAAAAATCAAACGAATATATGTACACTACCCAGTGGTTTGGAAAGAATGTTACAACCAGGTAAGCCCAAGGCTTGCACAACATATAGAAAATACCAAATAGGTACGAGTTGAAGCATTGGCGCATGATAAGCTAAATGTTAGTAAGGCAGATATAGTCGTAACTGTGTTAAAGTAATTGAAATGGAATAGTCACGAAACAAAAGGTAACTTTAATAAAAGTGTCTATGGTTCGTATTAGTCGGCAAAATGAACAAATCTCTTCGGTTTTGTAATAATTCGACCAGAACGAGTTGCATAAGGTTTGGTAGGTGGTGCGGTAGATGACTGTGACGCTGTCGGGGCAGCAGATTGATGATGCTGAGCAGAATTCGAAACTTGTGTTTGATCGCGAGTAGTAGGAAGTGAGGTGTTTTCCATTGACGTATCAGTTGATGAATCCACGAAGGCGGGTTTCAAGCGATCAATGGAGATAGTTTCAGGTTTACCGTGTTTATCTACGGTGAAAAATTTATCTGCTCTTTTAAGGACGCGGAACGGACCTTTGTAGGGGGGCGTCAGAGGTCTGCGAGTAGCGTCAATCCGAATAAAAACGAAAGCACATTTAGCTAAATGTTGACTAATTTGCTCCGGTCGACTGTGCATACGGGGCGAAACTGGCTTCAGCTATTGCATAGCTCGTATAAGTTGACTAGCGAACTCTGTAGTACTACTGGAATTCTCTTCAGGTGGGTTTACGAGCTGTCCAGGTAAGGTGAGTGTAGTGCCGTAGACAAGTTGCGAGGAAGTATATCCGATATCCTCCTTAATCGTATTACGAATTCCAAGGAGAATCATAGGAAGTGCGTCGCTCCATAACGTCGTGTCAGGCTGTGACATCAACGAAGCTTTTAGCTGACGCTGGAAACGTTCGACGAGGCCGTTAGCCGCTGGATGATATGCTGTCGTACTGATGTGGTGGATACCCGGAAGACGGGTGAACTCGCGGAACAATGCTGACTGAAATTGGGGACCACGATCAGTAGTAACAGTTGTAGGGACCCCAAAGTTGGAAATCCAGCGGTCTAAGAAAACTGAGGCGATGTTCTCAGCCGAAATATCGTTAATCGGGCAGGCGATTGTCCATCGTGTGAAACGGTCAATGGCAGTCAATATATGAGTAAAAGATTTCGACGAAGGTAGAGGACCGACAATATCGATGTGGACATGCTGAAAACGTCGATGTGGTACGGGAAACTTAGCTGGTGACGTAATTGTATGACGCTGAACTTTGCTTCGCTGACATTGTAGACACTCGCGAGACCATTTACGGATATCAGAGTTCATCCTCGGCCAGACGAAACGTTCTGAAATCAGTTTGACTGTAGCACGAATGCCAGGATGTGAAATAGAATGCAGATGTTGAAAAACAGCTTTCCTGGAAGGAGCTGGTACGAACGGTCTGCTAAAACCAGTGGACACGTCACAGACAATCGTAGAATCGGAAGACGGTATAGGTATGCGTTTGAGGACTAGCGCTGAGTTCTGCATACAACTTCGAAGTTCTGGGTCATCTTCCTGCAGAGAAGCGAGCGTGGATAAGCTAATGTCTGATTGTGTCGTAATGGCGTTTAATTCACGTCTAGAAAGGGTATCTGCGACTACGTTGGCATCACCTTTAATAAATCGGATGTCGGTTGTAAACTGTGAAATGTAGTCGAGCTGACGGGCCTCTCTAGGAGAATGTTTATCATATGACGTTGTGAAAGAGTAGCACAGCGGTTCATGATCAGTTAGAATGGTAAAATCACGTCCTTGGAGAAAATGACAGAAGTGTTTTACTGCGAGGTACATTGCCAAAAGTTCTCTGCCGAACGTGCTATATCGAGTCTGTGCTGGTTCTAAACGTTTGGAAAAGAACGCTAATGGGACTAACTCATCTTTCTGCTGTTGTTGAAGTACAGCTCCAACGGCGAGTTTAGAAGCGTCAGTGCATAAGACAAGCTGGGATGAGGGGTTTGGATCGAGGTGAGTTAACATTGTGACTGTTGCCAAAACCTCTTTAATAGCGTTGAAGGCTGTTCGAGCTTCTTGTGAGAAATGAAAATTTTTCTGACGTCCTTTTAATAAATCGGTGAGAGGTTGCAACAAATGTGCACAATGAGGAACAAAGCGTCTGTAAAAATTACACATACCCAGAAATCTACGTAGCCGCTGAAAGGAGTCTGGCTGGGGTATGAAATAAGAGCTTGTACTCGATCAGCTAGCGGAGTAACCTCATGTGTTGTAATATGATGTCCGAGAAAATCAATCTCAGAAACTCCGAAAATGCACTTATTCGGGTGTATTACGACTTCGTACAGTTGAAAACGTTGAAAAAGTACGTGAAGGTGTTGTTGATGATCCTGCATGTTGTTGCTAGCGATTAAAACATCGTCAATATAAACAAAAACAAAATCCAGTCCCCGTGTTACCTCATCCATAAAACGTTGAAAAGTCTGTGCTGCATTTTTAAGACCGAATGGCATGCGTAGGAATTCGAAAAGACCAAAAGGCGTAATGATAGCGGTCTTTGGAATGTCTTCGATTGCGACAGGAATTTGGTGATATGCGCGAACCAGGTCGATCTTAGTGAAAACGGTCTTACCGTGCAACATTAAAGGAAAGTCAAGGAGATGTGGAATAGGGTAACGATCGGGTACTGTTAGAGCGTTTAAGCGTCGATAATCGCCGCATGGTCGCCAATCATGATCTTTCTTGGGCACCATATGCAAAGGAGAAGCCCACGGACTATTAGATGGGCGAATGATCCCAAGCTGCATCATGTGCTCAAATTCCCTCTTGGCGACGTTGAGTTTGTCGGGCGGCAACCGACGTGGACGTGCCCGGACAGGTTGACCTCTAGTGATGATGGTGTGAACCGTGTAATGGGATAACGGTTTTTCACTGTAATCGGGCTTGGTGATTGAAGGGTACTGTCTTAGTATGTCAACCAGTTTGTTGTCTGACGGTAAAAATTGATGAATGCCGTGAATAACGGCCGGCTTAACTACACCCGTAGTGGTCAGATGCGTGGTGCTATCGACCAGTGAGCGTGTACCCATATCAACGCTTAGACTGTAGTGTTGCAGAAAATCGGCACCAAGAATTGCATGTTTAACATCCGCAACCACGAAAACCCACGTGAAACGTCGTCTAAGACCCAAGTCCAAGGTCAAAGAACACTCACCATAGGTGCGGATCGTAGTGTCATTGGCCGCCTGGAGCATGGTGGAACTGGCTGAGGAAGATTTTGTGTTGTGTGTTGGAGGGACGACACTAACTTCAGCTCCGGTGTCAATTAGGAACCTGTGTGCTGAAATCTTGTCCAGCACGTATAAGAGGCGGCTGGGTGTCATGTCCATTAGCAGTAGCCACCACTACTGCCTGGCAAGTAGGTTTCCTCGAAAGGTTACCGTTTCCCACAACGAAACTACAAGGTTTTAAACACTTTTTAGCTTCACCTCCAAACTTACGGTGATACCAGCAAACTTGAGGTGCATGCGATGAACTGCGTCGGCGCGTGCTGGAGGATCGGCGGCGACGAGTAGAGTGCGGCACTTGTTTCGTGAAGCTGGAGATGGAAGACTGTAGTTTAGCCACGGCTGTAGTCAAAGTAGCTACTTGTGCTTGAAGTGTCTCTATTGAAACGTTGGAGTCTCCAGATATGGATGGATTGTGAACGCCTGCGATCGCCTGATGGGTGGGATAGAGAGCAAATACTTTGTCTGCTAGCTCTGCTAACTCTGATAAGGGAGTAGAGTTTACAGAAATGCTGAGAATCTGTTGGATGGTGTATGGAAGGCGGCGCAACCACATGTGTTTAAGGACGTCTTCGTCAAATTTATATGGACCAGCCAACTGCTGCATAAGACGTAAAAGTTGTGACGGCTTGCGGTCGTCGAGGGAACAAGACGTTAATAAGTGCTGCAAACGTTGTTCGTCAGATACGGAAGTCCGCTGAATGATGGCCTCCTTAAGCTTCGTGTAAGGGTTAGTTACCGGCACCTGAGCAATGAGGTCTAACACATCTGCGGCTACTTCTGGCGGTAATGAACTTACTGCATAGGCGTAGCGAGTGGCTTCGGTGCCGATGCGTTTGGCCTGGAAAAATGCTTCCGCCTGCGCAAACCAAAGGCGAGGGTTATGTATGCTGTATGGCGGGAGGCGCAGGTCCGTAACAGCATTGACAATGGGTGTCGACTGGATAGGTGACGGGATATTTTCAGTGGGTTGCGGTGAAGGGTGTGACTCCATGAAGTAATAAAAATAGTAACAAACGATGCACAAAATGGAGGGCAGCAAAAAAAAAACGTGTAACTGTAGTGATAGATGCGCAAACTAGTTTAGTGCGAATATATACACACAAAATAATGGAATAAAGACCAGTGATTAAAATACTACACGGTAAAATGAAAATAATAACTAGGGATATGCAAATGTCTATTAATGAGTCCTAGTTATAATAACACAATAAAGCACAGAAAAAAAACTTAGAAGTGTAAACATATACGTGACAAATAATATCAAAAACGAAAAGACGGGCTCACCATTTACATGTGGCGGCCACGGAACACTACCGAGTAAATAAACGCCTTACAAACAGTCAGGTAAGAATAAATACTATATTAACAGTTAATACAAGTACATATAATTAATTCAATGTCAATTAGAATTAGTTTACTTGGACTAACTGCGCTGTTTGAGGCGAATGATAGGTTCTCCAAATGATCACCACATGCTATATATATGAACGCGAGGGTCCAGTGTAGCTTTATTCCAGTCGGTTCAGCGGAGAGGAGCGGCAGGGACGTGGAGTGTCTAGTCCTGATGCTGTAAAACAGGAATTATTTATAATTCCAAGCAATCAGTGAATAAGACTCAATTCAAAACGAAGAACGTTGCCTACGATAGTATATTTGCCACTCGAACAGCAGACAATATCAGGCGCCAAGGGCGAAGTGTATAAAAGTGTGGTAGTAGTGTACAATTGTGTTAGTGATACATTTAAACAATATTAGTACAGTATGTATTGATAACGTTTAATGCAAAAACTTATTACATACATAACACTGATGAACTTTAACAAAATATAAGGTCTTTAAGTTAGTCAGCACACGTCTTTCCTATATTTGTAGATTAATATGTATATGGCTATTATGGAACCTACTGGCACAAAACTATTGACTTCTCTTCTACGCCCAAGTTCCAAGTACTCTTGATCTTATCCTGCATCTGAACACGCTCACTACTCCACTCTGCAAACTCTTAACCGTTTTTTGGAATTGTAACGCAGTGGTCAAGGAGCGCGCGGTTCTTATTCATATTAGCACCAGGATACAATATAAATTTTTGGTGTCCTAATAGTTAAAACTTCGTGGCAGTTGATTTGATTCTTAACTGAAATTTGTATATGTTATGAATGTCCTGACATTGACAATTTGTAATAATATTTGTATGCATGTAAACTTATCATTGTGACCATGCCTGTAAACTGGCATGATCTCATGTACTAAGTGAGAATAAAACTATCATTATTATTATTATTATTAATACTTCTAAGTGTGGATTGATGTGTTTCGGAGATAAGCAACCTTAATTTTGATCTCTGCATCAACGGTAGGAATTTGTCTAGGCTTCAGTCAGTAGTTGACTTAGGACCAAGTTATTCTTATAATCTGTCTTTTACAGAACAGGTCAATATACTGATATCCAAGTCACATTGACTACTGGGTCGCATAATATGTTATTTTTATAGCAATGATTCTCGTATTCTGCTATACAAAGTTTGTGTCCGACCTTTATTGGAATTCTGCACCCTTATTCTCAGTAATGTTTCCTTTAACGACAAACTAAGACTGGAGTCTGTACAACGTCGCTTTACTATTCGTATTGTTAAGGCTGACTGTACCCTAGAATATAAAACTAGATGCACTAAGCTACGACTAGATGTCTTATGAAGGCGCCGACTCAAGTTAAACCTAATTTTCCTTTACAAGACATTGAACAAATTATCGTTTTCATCACAGAATACAATTAAGTTTAAGGGACTTTCCTGCTATAACCCACGTAATTCAGCTTTGAAAATAAGAAAGTCACATTTAAATCTGATCTTTATATGAGTTATTTCAAAAATAAATTATCGAGATTATGAAACAATTTGCCACAAGCTATTCGGTAAACAAATTTACTTTCTTTATTTGTGCGACATGTTGGTAGTTTTATCTCGTCTGATAACTCATTAAAAATGTTTGCACCAAGTATTATTTCTTTTTTCATTATCAAAATATTAGGGATTCTGAATGTGTAAGTACTAATCCCGTGTCTTAGCCATATGCCAGAGTTCCTCCTCTTCAGTCCAATTATAAACAGAAGTATAAAAATTAACTTTGCTTGTTCGTTTTGTTAACGTAAGTGGCATGTCGTGTCCTTCAATGCCCGCATAGACACCAGTCTTCGCCTAATTGTTTCAGGATACTAGTGCTGTTGTTTAGTGTTTGCTCTTTTTCGTCTTTCTAATAGCTGTAGATAATTATCACAAGGCAATTATGGAACTTGCTGGCACAATATTATTGACTTAGCTTCTACGCCCAAGTTCCATGTACTTTTGATCTTATCCTGCATCTGAGCATGCTCAGTGCTTTACCCTTCAAACATTTAGCCGTTTTTTTGCATTACAACATGGTGGTCAAGAAGCGCGCGGTTCATATTCATATAAGCACCATGATACAATACAAATATTTGGTGTCCTATTAGTATAAACTTTGTTGCGATTAGTATGGTTTCCAATTTATATCTTTATGTGTTATGAATGTCCTGACAGTGACACTGTCAGAATATTTGTATGTATGTAAACCCCTATCATTCTGATCATGTTCGTAAACTAACATGTTCTCATGTACAAAAAACTATAGTTTATTTATCATATTCCAACTAACAAGAAAAAAAACAAAATATTGTTGGTAAAAAAACTCACTTAAATTATCTCTATTTCTATTATTATTGTTATTATTATTAATATAAAACTTATACAGACGAAAATGAATGTTGTAGAATGAACCACGTTGCATTGTACATTGTTTAGGCATCGCTGTTAATCCGGATAGAAGGAGTGGATTATAGTTGCGATTGTGCTGAACTACCTCTATTCAAAGAGTTCTTCCAGTGTCAAGCGATGGCCACTACAAATATTAGGCGTTAAAGTTCAGCAGTTATATTCTATGTGAAATAACAAAAAGACACCCACATCATATACGGACGGACTAACTGCAACTATTTCCAGCTAAATTATCTAAAAGAACAGATGCTTGCAAACGTGACCACCAACTCGACAACCAATTACTCGCTCAAAGCCAAAATAAAAAAACACGAACGCAGAACAGAAGATTTGATTTGATTTTTTCAGAACTGTATGTATAGTTACAACAGCAACCTTGTCGTAATTAGAGTAATTAGCTTGACGGTTGACTTCTATTAGGGCTTTATCTCAATTTGCCTTGAATCCAGCTCTTTGGAAAGTATCCATGAACCGCTCCGCTTGTTCATTTGATTGCGGGTGGTACGGAGGGGAGAAAATATGTGTGATGGCGTTTTGTCGACAGAAATCACTGAAAAATTGTGATGTGAATTGAGACCCATTATTGGTGATGAGAGTCTCTAGAAACCCAAGGCACCCAAATATCTTCGTCAATATTTTCAGAGTTTTCTGCGTAGTTGGAAGAACTGCCAGATGGATCTCTGGCCATTTTGAATATACGTCTAATAGCACTAAGAAGTAGATTCTTGACATAGGTCCGGGAAAATCTCGATGTACTCTGCTCCATGGTCTTGCGGAATCTGACCAGCTTAATGATTCAATCTTTGGCGAGTTTTACGATGCTTTATGACACCGGTCACACTTCCTCACCACGTCTTTTATAGAAACGATGTGATGGCATACGGCACTCAGTGGAACATCATCTAGTTTAAGATCAGTAAACCAATCTAGACCAAACAAAATAAGGTTTTTGTTAGCCACATAACATACTTCATCCATGGTTATATCATTGAATGTCACTGAGCATACGATTTCTCCGATAATCTTCAGACGATGGCCTGTCGCACTTATAGTGAGCTGTTCTGTAGAGCATAGTACGATTTTCTCAGTCCTAATCCATGTTTTTTTTAGAAATAATAGTAATATCAGAGGCTGTGTCACGTTGAAGTCTTACCACATGACCATTTATCTTAACATAAATATACTTTCTGGCTGGTCTCTCGTTAACGTGATTTGCGGTGGATACTGAAAGTGACTCAGACGGCTTGATGGGTGAACGCAATCTTTTTCTAGAACGTGACCGAGTGCGTTTGTCTTCCTGCCTGCAAGAAGTTTCTTTGTGTCCCAGCATGTTGCATTTTTTACAGCAATAGTTCTTGAATGAGAAGAACCTGGCAAACTGCCATGCACCACAGTTCCAGCATCTGGATGGAGGGAATAATTTTCTTCTTATCGGCTGGTTTGTCACAATAAATTTAAGTGTGTGCTGGATTAACTTGATGAGAACTAGGTTTCTGACGAAGCATGTAAACTTCAGTATCACTATTTCCACCAGACTGGATGAGTGTAGTATCATGCTTCAAGTTGGTCAGTCGTTGGAATTCTGCAGCAATGTCATTGGGAGATAATTTTGGTTCTTGACCAAGACGACGCAGCAATCGCGTTAGAATATCGGTAAAGTTTGCTGACTGTAGGCTCCAGATAAGGATTAAGGACTTAATTTGGTTCTCCGACAGGTCAATTAATTTAAAACGTTCACATTCTCTGTTTACAACACCAACATGCGTTAAGAAATCGTTTTTTAATTCATTTTTAAGTTTAAGCAATGATAAGTTATATTGAACAGAGAAGAATCAACACCAAAGTGTTGGCTGAGAGTTGAGCAGCTTTCGGTTAATTTTCTGTCACGCCGATTTCGAAGCAAAATTAAGTTACAATACTTATCAAGTTTTGCTGCACTGAGTTTTCTGAGTAGTAGGCGAACTTACCATGCATCATTCTGAGAAGCTAAATCATACATAAATAAATCTTCATACCTCCGAAACCATGTATCAAAAGTAACATTAGCTTCTGAATCATCATTAAATTCAGGATTAATATTAATAATTCCATCAACCGTAAGTGTAGAGTTGGGAACAGTAACAGTCGAGGATGTTTTAGAAATAAATAGAAGTTTTTGTCCAGCTTCATTAGGTCAAGTTGTTCATCCGACAACATATCAATCTTGATAGGATCCACTGTCACCATCACCCGTTACAACTGTAAAAACAAGCCTACTGTTGTACGCGGAGAAATAACGGCAACTGTAATCTAAATATTTGTCTATGCAAACTGGTAATCGCAACTGTGACCAACAGCTCGATAACTGGTTACTCACCTCAAGTCAAAATCAAGAATGCAACATGGGCACAGCACGATAAATATTCAATTCTATTATATCCCAACTCTGTATATATAGATACAATAGCGAACTTGTCGTAATTAGAGTAATTAACACACTAAAAGACACTACAACTAATCACAATCAACAATGTCAGAGCAGAGGTGATGAAGAGCAGTGCCGGTTACCGTTTACTTTTTGATTAATAAAAAGGTAGCAAAAATAATTATATTCATATTAAAAATGACTAATTCCGCTTTTTCTTATCACCTTCATTTTTTTAATAAGTTCATTTTTCCTTGAACCTTACTGTGGGTCTTCGTTTTCTCTTGCTGCATCTTAGTGACTGTTCTTCTGCAGAGTTTAAAGTTCAAATGTCTAAGTACCTTTATCACAAGCACAAATGGTCAATATTCTCTAACAACATATGGATAATAAACATAACTCCACTCTTCTTTCTTTGAAGCATATTCAACAATCACAATGATTGAAAGCTTGTGGCTTGTAACGGTAGTAATACAACTACCAATTAGCCTTATATAAACAGCATTAGGAGTAATTCATCAATTTTTTCGTTTAGATAAAAGAGTGAATTCTACCAGTACTAAATACTGAAGATCATCATTCTATCTGAATTGCACAGAGTTCTTAAAAACTTCTTTACAAGGGAGGCTAAACTTACTTTGTTTAAGATATGTGTAGGACCTACACTCGAGTACTGCTCATTTATCTTCTCGAGCATGAATAGCATAGACAGGACACGTATAGAAAGCGTACAAAGAAGTTTTACACACCGAATTCTAGGAACTAACAGCAACATGAACTACACGGCTAGATGTAAAACACTCCCCATAGAACCCTTGAGTCATCGCCGACTACGTCATAACTTAATATTTTTCTATAAAATTATCACCGGAATATCATTCTCAGCCTTCTCTCCCCAATGGAACCAAACGCCTAGATACGATCTTCGAAACTAAGAGGTGACATTACTTATCAATAAATACCAAGCACAACAACGCTGTAAGTTCTGTATCGCACTCTACAGCAAACTCTGGAATAAGCTCACACAAAATATTCGCACTACTAATTCTATACTAAGGTTCAAACGACTGATCACCACATACCTAGAATCTATAGACTTATACAAATTCGTTGACGACTTACCACTTAACGTTGATTCAACCAGAAATGGCTCATTAAGGCTCTAAAACTACAAACACTACATAGTGACTAAAAAAAGCGATGAAAAGAAAATTCTGGTTTAATACTGATTATTCTGCTCCCCCTAATTAAAAATTCGTTTATATTCTTTCTATTTCATATATTCTTCTATATCACTGTCGACCCGAGTTTGTAATCTACTCTCCTATGGAATAGGTCTCCTTTAAGCAACTTACTCCAAACGATGGTTACGAACGAAATTAACGCATCAATAACTCACCGTTCTAGATCAACCCACAGAAATTGGCTCTTTTAACCTAATATCAAATACTAAGTCTTTTTCCGTTTCTGGATAGTCTCTATGATCCATTCTACTTACCCACAGCCATTTTCTGCGATTACAGCACCACAGTCGAAAAACGCGCGAACGCTTGCTGGAAGTGTTCTACAATACATAACACATCACTAATTCCTTAGCACTGCAAACTCTGGACCTTGTTACAGTTGACTCAATAAATTATAATTAATGTCTTCATATAGCATGATTTCCATAATAACGACTATCTATATATTCCCTATTAAAAACAATCTATATCATTCTGATCATGCCTGTAAACTGCTATGCTCTCATGTACAAAATGCTACCTGAGAATAAACTATTATTATTATATAAACACATCCAGTGTTAGGAGAAAATTATACTGGTCATCTAACTATGCAGGTTAAGCTGCGATCTGAATAAGTCAGTTAGAAGAGACGAGATGGTTATCAGGAATGAATAACTACAAAACGTTTTGATACTAATTCACATTCATTGCGATACGCACTGACGGAATATCAACTACACCTCGAATGAAACAACTGGTTGAATGAATTTCTTGCCTCCTTCATTGACTTTTCATTTATTCAGTTTGTACCTAACGGATAGGAAACTTGAGAATATTCTAATCAGATTCAGATTAACAATAGATTAGTTTGTTGATTAAAGCAAATTTACTAGAACTCATGATAACCACTAATGAGATGAGTTGGATTGGTTTATATTCAGATCAATAATGAATTATCAGCAAATCATATTCATTTAGTTTATATTATAACTCAGAATAACCAATTACTTGTGTTTATGATGTAGGCTGTTGTTAGGTATACGTAACACACATTTTCAAACAACTTCAGCTGATGAAAATTTATTTATTAAGTTCTGTACTTTTTTGAAAGGTATCATTCTATGTTCGTAAAATAAGTCACTGTTTACAACTATGAGAAGAGGGATATCTGTTACTCCATGGTATATTATCACTAGGTCAATTGTTTCTGTTGTGACGATTTGAATTTGTTTTTCTTACCTTAATTAGGGTTATGGTAAGCTCACAATTAACGTAAATAATGTAAGATGAATAAAAGTAGGTAATTAAAGTGTAAGAAGCTTACTGTTAGTTAATATAATTACACTAAGTAAAGTAAAATTGGTTAATAACAATGTGGTCTGCTTGGATAATTGCAGAAAAGGTTTAGAAAGGAGCATTATAAGTATCTTCCAATAACGCATAGTGATCAGTGATTTCAATATCAGACAAAATCATTGTGGCTAATCGAAGTATATGGCTGAAGCACTTTGAATTCACAGAGACGACAAGCCGTAAAAATATTTCGTTGCATGATATTTTAGTAAAAATTACATATTTATCTATGATATCATAGGTTAAACGACGTCGGAACAATGAAACTCTTAGTTTCTGGTTCTTTTAAGCTTGATGCTTAAATAATGCGTAGCTTCTGTCTGACTCTTCATAAAATAGACTCTCATGACTCAGAAACCATCTTTGACCAACGCTTGAGTACTCTACAAGGTTCCACGCATTATATAAACAGCAGAAGATTGGATGGTACTAGATAATTTAATTCAACTAGCCAAACCAAGTAAACCACAATTCGAGGTCATAGTTAAGGGAAAATCCGCTGTTTAATCACACTGTGACTTGGATACAAATATAAAAATGTACATCAAGTGAAAAATTCTGTCTAGTTCTCTCAGTGGTTGGCACAGTATTACGACTATTTCATTGTGGTGATGATATGCATAGCTACTCTACGGTTCATTATTAAACAATCAATCGAATAGAATTCGAAACCCTACATTAACATCCTCGACTACGAAGAAGCATTTGACTGCGTGAATAAGAGAGTATTATAGAGCCTTCTACGACTTTATGCCATACCCGAAAAGATAGTAACCATCATACGGAGTCCTTAAGACGGATCACATTGTAAAATCCTGCATGGAGGTCAACTCGCGAATTCATTCGAATTGATGACCGGTGTTAGACAAGGCTGCTTACTCTCGCCCTTCCTCTTTCTTCTGGTGTCTGACTGGATCATGAAAACAACAATATCTCAAGGCCATCTCAGAATACAGTGGACAACGTCAATCCAGCTAAATGACTTAGACTATGCAAATGATCTAGTTATCCTACCACACACACAGCAACAAATGCAGATAAAAATAGACAAGGTAGCAGCAACATCTGCAAATGGCAGTAAGCCTTAACATACACAAATGAAAAAGCAAGATCCTCCGATACAAAACAACGGACACTAACCCAATTTCACTTGACGGAGAAATTCCGGAAGATGTAGACACTTTTACATACTTTCACAGCATCATTGATGAACAAGAAGGGTCTGATCTGTGGCAGATGTAAAGGCGCGGATTGGATAGGCAAGAGTAGCGTTTTTCAACATTAAAATAATCTGGGACTCAAACCAACTGCCAGTCAACATTGAATTCTCAATTTTTTAACTACAAATGTGAAAACAGCGTGTTCTGTTGTATGGACCGGAAACTTGGAAAACTACAAAAAGCATCCTTCAAAAGATACAAGTTTTTATAAAAAACTGTTCGCGTAAGATACTTCAGGTCCGTTAACTGGATACCATCAACAAAAACCTTCTACAGCAGAGAACAAATCAACCAGCTTCTAGCCCAGGAAGAAATTCAGAGAATACGCTGGAGTTGGATAGGACATACATTGAGGAAACTACTAAATTGTGTTACAAGACAAGCAATAACATGGAACCCATGAGGTCAAAGGGAAAGGGGAAGACTAAGGAATACACTGTATCGGGAACTGTAGACAGATATGAAGAGACTAAAGAGCACTTGAAAAGAGCTGGAAAGGAAAGCCTAGGACAGAATTGGTTGGAGAAGGCTGGTCGGCTGCCTATGGTCCACATGGGGTAACAGGTATTAATTGATTGATTGATTGATGATATGTATCATTGAGTTCAGATACAACTTCTGATTTATCATTGCTTGTTTTGTTTTGTTTAGACATTCGGTATAAAACAAAAGTAATAAGAAAACAGGAAATGATTAGTAAAGAAATACTTTTTTTTCAGTTAACTTCTCATCAAGACTCTTCATAAATACATCAACTTTACAATTCCACAAAAATTTAGTACCAAGTTAATGGTGGCGTGTTCATCATTAACATATTCGAATACATTTACTCCGAATTACATAATAATCATTCAGTAACTCCATGAAATGTAAAATCGGGATGAAATTACATTATCGGTCAAATAGTAATTGTGTAGAAGTTAAAATTCATGAATTAAGGATGAAAGAGAATAATAAAACATATTATGTAATGCTACAATAAATAATGAAATTTTAGATTACGTAAGTACAGAAGCTTTGATTAACATAGGAAGTTATTTATGAGGCCAGAATAAATTATGAGAAACAACCAACTTTTTATGTATGCGAAATTAAATGTATGTAAATGTATTCCTATAGCTTCTACTGTTTGTAAAAGACGCATTATGAATCCAAAAAGCAAGTTACATAGAATTTTGCATATAATTCTTGGACGCTTACTATGTATCTACACGATGGCCCGTTTCAATAAGTATAGAATAGTACTTATTATAACACTAGTTTGTCCTTTTGTCAACTACTAGGGGTGATATTTAAAAATGCGGTCGTCTATTCGCCTAACATGGAGCATAAAGCCTATTCTGATTGGCTGAAAATAATAAATTAATTGTGAATGAACGAAAAATGCCTGTTGTTTCATGAGAACCTCAAGAATTGACTAAGCTAGAAATACCAACCGTTTGGATCGGCTCAGTGATCTGAAGATTAAGCGTTTGTCACGCAGCCAGTGAGTCGTAGCTGCACACTGGTAAAAGACTCGTAGTGGGACGAAACAGCTATCCGATACCTAATGATAAACAGTGGTTGTCTGATCTAGATCAGTTTGTGATATGAAACAAAGGATCTGTTTTATCAATGGGTTTTCTTTTCTGCGAATTCATTTTCAAGGCTGCACAATTGCAAACGTATTCACTTTTCGTCATGATAATGACCAATAATGTTTGTTAATAACAGTAAGTGTGTGACATATCAAACATTTACGACAATTCGCTGTATTTGTAAACACGCAATTGATAATATGATATATATTGGAATACCAGTATCCTATTTAAATGGATTGTCTGTTTGAGTTGGATTGTAGGTGGCAAGCGAAATCCCAGATATGCATTAAGTCTTATTCGGGACTCGTCGGCCGGATGTACCTGAATCTCAGTGCTGAGCTTACACCGAGAGGCAAACTCAGTTTATTTCAGTTTCAAATATCATCGTGTTCATCACTACGCTACTGAGTTTAGACATATGGCACATAAAGGCAGAGGCTAATCAACTTCAGTCTACACACTCTAAAACATTCTAATTACATAAATTTATTATTATTATGATGCACGTTTAATATACAGATTATATTCTACGATATTTTTTAACAGTCAAAAAGATGTAACATCTATGGGATCATCCTTGAGACTATTACAAGGAGGCTGTTTTATGGTCAGTCTATGTAATGATCAGCTAAAAGACTTCCATTTCTACAAAAGTATGTAGATAAAACTATTTATCATTTGCAGTAGTAAATTTGACTTAAACAGTGTTCTGCATGACTTCAACAACTGCATCCTGGAAAGGAAGTATAGCTCCCACTTCTCAATGTACTAATGATATGGAAAGCTGATGGAACTCTAAGGAAATCTGTAGAGGTAAATAATCCCCAAAATAAATAGTTGCATAGGCTCTCGACATTGGTGCTGATCATGTTTGTTTTAGCGGACACAACTAGTTGGGGGCGCGCGGTCACGCATCACCACCAAATCACGACTCGAACCACCGTGGGTAGCATCACTCTCTAGTTTGCTAGCCTAGACGTTGCTATCCCATTGAAACTCTGTTTGCCATCAAATATAATTTCCCTTCCATCCCTCAGTGCCTTCTGATTTCTTCTCATTCGTAAGAGTGGGTCCAATCGATCGAAGTTGCTCAGGTTGTACAACAAGCGCAACTTGGTCATATACCCGGGTACACTTCAAATCTATTTACGGAAAAGTATTTTGGAATAGTTAATTATGAAGCTCCTACATTTGGGCCCGCAACAGTATGAAAAAAATTAATTAAATCCTTCATCAAACGAATTCAGAGAATCTGCGTTCTTGGTATTATAGATCGAGTGTTAAACATCTTAAATAGCATGTCCACGTAAGTTTATCAACATGAATATGAAGACCAGGTTTTCAGAAATATCAGAAATCTCTGCACCACACAATATACTTTATGTGAATACTGATTTCAACATAGACAAAGAAGAATATATCGAATGAAACAATATCCAATTCACTTAAAAGGGCTCTATTATCAGAAATGTTAAAAGTAATCTTATTTAGCTTTTCGTTGTTCATCAATAACTTGAAGGATAAATTCAAGTATCTGACCATTTTCATATGTGTTTATCATTTCACTTGATTATGTGGAGCTCGTTATACAGGTCGTTTGATGAAGATTCCATTTGAAATGTGGCTCAAAAAGCATTATATAGCATGGTTGGTTAGAGCTAATATTGGATTAATTACTGAACACCTTGTAAACACGGGTCACTCGATCAAAATAGATTTTTTGTTTAGTGTCATTTATAAAATCAATTAAAGCCTATTAAGAACAATAGATTTTCGACAACATTGAAATACTGAAGCCTCGTCTATATGCCTACTTTAGTCAGAATTATGTATCCTAAAGGAACTTGTTCATCCTTTTACGTTGGTTTTAAATTCAAAAAGACATTCCATCCTGTAAACATCATTACAACTTTTTTATTCTTCATTCTCCACGTTTAATCCTGAGCCATTTTATTCTATTTAATGAATACATCTCATTATAGTTTCGCAAAATAAGAATTATCATAAGCACATGATATCACTTGCTTTTATATTTATTAGTCTTCATGTAATTTCCATGAATAAATAAGTAAATAAATAAATATATCCTTAGACTATATTTAAGTTGGATTGTGACTGGCAAGTGGAATCCAGGACGCGCGTTTCGTCCTATTTGGGACTCATCGACTGGATGTACCTGCATCCCAATGTTGATGTTCACAGCGGGATTCGAACTCAGTTCGCTTCGTGTCAAACGCCACCGCGTTCACCACTAGGCTACTGTGTCCAGACAGTCACACTTGTGCAACGGGTACATATGCAATTTTGAATAGGCTTGTATCATCCTGTTAATTTGTAATGGACTCAAACTGAGCAGCCTCTGTTGCCATATGTGCATCCTGAGCGGATCGCCTCTATATAGCGGTAGTACACTTAAATATAACTTAAATATAACTTGTGTACTACAGCTATATAGAGGCGATCCGCTCAGGATGCACATATGGCAACAGAGGCTGACCAGTTTCAGTCCATTACAAATCAACGGGAAAATACAAGCCTATTCTGAATATTCTTAGACTGTTTAGATTTTATGCAAGTTTACAGGCATAGTCATGTGAATAATACAGCAGGAAGTACTTAGAATAAGAAACATACAATATCGAGAAATAGAAGCAATTCTACAACATATACGTTTCAAACACTTGGAGTTCACACAATGATAACAGCAATTGTTTAAAAATTGTTATATGTGAGGTATGACTTTGTTGAGGTAATTGTTTAGCAGCTAAAAGATGGTACAGAAGATGGCTTGTAGCAGTATATTGGTATTATCTTGTGAAAACAAACATACGTTTTACTACTGGGCATAAATAGTCAGCATTATACTCAGTGCATTGTAACAATGTTCACTAAAAAGAGACAAATAAAAGAAAAACGAACAGCAAAACGATGAAGCATAAATGATTGATATCATATAACTGTTCTAACGTTATTAACTACAGTATGTCTGTCCCGTTACCTAGTGTTATTACAAATGTCTTATAGCAAGTCGACTAACGCTACGGATAACTATGAGAGATCTCAGTATGGCTAACCATGAAAAGTAAAAGAAAATGTCGACAAGTTTGTTTGAATAGTAGATGAATCGTGGTGGATAAGTAAGAGCGAAATACAAAATTTCTGGATGTAGCAAATGTTTATGTATGAATAGACTTTATTCTGAAACTAAACACTGTGAACGAACCACCAACGATCTTGAAACACCTTTTAACCTATGAGAATGCAGTGGTAAATAAAATCAATATTTATCATGAAAAAAGATAAAATCCTTTAAAAAATTACACAGGATACATTGTTTTTATATGATTTAGGAATTTTCGAAGGTTGGAAACGGGTTCTTTGAGGTTAAATTCATAATATGAGTGATAAAGAAATTCGTTCACATGACTCCATATCATATTGTTTCTAGAGCATTTATAAGGTCTACGAAACTCCTTTAGGCTTGACCAGAATCCTTCGATGATTGTGTAAGAACGCCTGTATTTAGATCGACAAAATGTTTGTTGTGAACTACAGCATGGTGAACGTATCCAAATCTACGGAGAGACCAATAAGCTCTCCAGTCGTCACTATAAATTGTTGATCCTGGTAGAACATACAACTGGATTATTGGTATTCGAGTCCTCGCAGTTCGATCTGGGACATATTAAAAATGTCCCTTTCCTAATGTTCGGTCGTAAATACCAAGAACCTACAAGTAAGATTATAGTTATTAGTACTTACCCATTCAGTTTTTACAGATCTTCCTCTATTATATTTTCTCTTCCTAATAGCTGTTTCGTCTATTTCAACAACTTTTCGAACGCATCCTAGAGACAGATTTAAATGTAACAGCATTTCTGAGTACATGTTTCTACAGTACTGATACCATTGCACTGATGATACTTCGCTAACGTATATTATGGACGCTGCCAGAGTAACAGGCAATTGAGAAACCCACAAAACGACTAATATGCATGTTTGCCTAAGTGTTAGTGTAGATTGGTTAAAGAAACTGCCCGTTCTTATTGATTTCTTACGCCAACAACCATTACAGTGAAAGGTGACTCTATCTGGCGTATCTACGGTTGGCGTTTGAGCCATAATAAGTTCACAATCACAAATCAAATCTGTACAACGTAGTCCGACAGCTTGTAGATTAGTAATAATAACATCCTCATAAAAAATTCTAATCAAACGATCCAACGTTAGTATTTTAAACCAAATTAAACGACCTTGAAGAATTAACTTGATTCGCATTCGCTCTATCAAGATCGCCAACATAGTTTAGTTTCACCGACTTTATTGTTGCATATTAGGTATTAACTCTATAGGCAGCAGTCCAGAGACCTGATTAACTTTGTAGAAAGATGTCTTGATAAATAGGTATACATCTGATTAGATGTTATGTGCGCAAATTAAAGTGACATATATAGAAGTATATCATGTATCATTCCTGTTTGATTGTTATGATCAAAACCATTGCACATAACTGTAAACATAAAACATGTACCGACCTATAGATAAGGAGAGTTTGAAGTCATCGCTTACGCTATCATGTATACTGAGTGGAATCTCCACCCTCACTCAATGACATTTTCATATTCCTCATGAGAATAATGTTTGTTTTATTGTTGCTATGTTCACTCTTCTTATTCGTTGTCATTCATAAACATTATTGATTATTTCCAGAGAAAATCTATTGAATTTGTAATTGTACAGTATTAAAATGATGAATTGATCAACAACAACAACAACAACCAAACAAAGAATCTTTCATTGAAATTACTTGTAAACATTGATTTTTTTGTTTCTTTGATTTTAGGCATCATTTAAGTTCATAGTGAAAATGTGTTCATGTTAACCAATTCACCCCCCACACACACACACACACAAAAACAATCTATTTCTCTGTAAAATTTTCTCATTTATCTGAATTTATGTTCATGTTTGTGTGTGTGTGTGTATGTTTCAAGATAACGAAAAACACAAGACAGCAACAATCAAATTCACTTAGTTACTAAAATGTTAATTTTATACAGTAAAAATATTTCAGAATCAATATTTGTGTTTTTTTTGTTTGTTTTTTTTCACTAAAATGAAAGAAAAAAAGAAAAATAAATAAAAAAATTAAAAAAAACTGCATAAATTTATCATCAATAATAATCACTATGCAAGTGTATTCAGTTTTTAAATGTTCAATATTCCATTAAGTATATAAATAGATGTAGGTTATTAATTGAAATATTGAATAATGAATGCCTAGTGATTGCATACAGTTAATAACACAGTATACTATACATTAGCATTGACTACTTTCATTTATACTTTTTTGTTAATACATTTATGTATCATATGAAACAATATCAATGTAGATTGATTAGAGCCGTAAGTTCCATTTAACATTATGCCTATGTCTTTGTTATAATAACTATGATATTGTAATTGAATGTTGAAAGAGATTGTTAAGTGTCAATTGAATGTCTTCTTGGTAATAAACTATGTAGAAGTAAATATCTACGATTTCTATTAAATAGTCGAGTAGAGAGTTTTTATGCTTTACGAAGGTTGTTTAACTAATAGAATATGAAGTCAAATACTGTTAGTTGATATTTTGAATTCGGTTGATTGGCGGTATATTTTTGTGATGTCATTTATTGCTAATGGTGGTGAACTACTTCATATTCGACATAGTTGAACACCAGAAATTATCTTCAATGAGTTAACCACTAGTAAGCTGAAATTAAATTCGATTCCCTTGTAAGGTTATCAATGTACACAACTAGAGAGCCCCTACTAGAATAGAACATCTATACAGTGACAGTTGCTCATTTTCACTGGTTGCTTAACTTAGATCAATTCATATTATTAAGTTGACAAGTGGTAAATAACAGAATAGTGACGAATGTAATGTTTCTACAGTATATTATTGTTGTGAATGAGTTTTATCAATCATGTGGAAATATAACCACTTGTGTAGCTGATTAGATATCGATTGCATAATACTTACATAGAAAAGAATTTGGGATTGGTGATCAATAGTAACATTGCTCCTAGGTTTCCAGCTAGCTAGCCTCTCTTTAACAAGGAGTATTTACAATTGTATCGATAGAATTCAATAGGCACCATTAACACTAGATAAACATCACATTAGACATTGTTAAAACTAACGTTGTAGATATCCTACCTAAACATTTTAATTGTTTTAATTAACCAATTAGAAAAATGTGTGCTGTACTGATATCCTAAGTATGCTCATTTATATTGGTCATCAGTAATGTTACTTTGTTTGTTATAAGTTAAATTTATTATTATGTAGCATGAAACTTGACATAAGCAAATGAAATTCTGACAAGAGGTCAGTTGTCAAAGAATTCATTACCAAGCAACATATACTATTCAGATATATATGAAGTTACAGGATTACTTGATTTCATAAATCTCTAAACAAAGCAAGAATAAATAGCTTTAGCAATAAGTTAGAAGTGTAACCAGTATTCCTTAGTGTTAATATTCACACTACGATGTCAAACCCATTAACCGAATATTTTAAATGCCAACGTGTTACCCTACTCAGTTTCTGAGTTCAGTAAATCTCAAAATTATCCAACAGAAATAACGTTGTATACTTAAGACTTTCAATCTGCACATTAATTACTTTAGATAAACTTCTATGGGGATTTACTTAAGGAATTCACATTTTTAGTGGAGACTGATCAGTTTATTCCATAATATAATCAACAGTCGGATTCCGAACAGCAAGCGTATCCCAACAGAATAAGTTAGTTACCATCGTGACTCTTTAATTCTACTAATAACAGAGTTCATATAACTAAATTGAAGGGGTTAAGGAAGGTGATAATTCTGGAATATGATGTGAACATGAAAATATCTCAGTTTCAAAGTTGTATTTGCAAATATTAAAAGTTATCGGTAGAACTAGATTTCTTTGTAGTAAACTGTTATGCTTATAGTAAAACGCCCCATAGGAGGTAGAGATACTCTATCCAGTCGCCGATAAATGGAATTTATAGAACCAGCAGATGCAACATCATGCAGTCAGTGAATAGGTATTACGTTTTTACTTAGGTCGAATTAATTCTAGAAGTGATTTCTGTTTAAATCAAAACTTCACGTAATTTGTTGTACATATTTGATATTAACTGGAATGCAGATTGTTTTCTGTTATTGTATCTTTTGATTTGAGTTTCGAGAGGTTACAAATCTCAGTTCAGAAAGTATCATTTAACTACAATCAGTAGTGTAAGCTTCCACCACAAAATTAATCAATGATAACATAAGAAACCGATGAAAATATCGCATACCTCAGTAAAAGTTGAAGATTAACTTAGACATTAAGGAAAATGATATGAACAGTTGGGGATTCGGATACCACAAATCTTAAAACCACAGCCTATTGCATATAAACCAAAACTACATATTTTACTTACATCAACCAGTTGTTCTGGATACTTTCTTACTCTTGAACTTAAGTAAATTACAATTTCACATTCCCTACACTATTTCCAAATATGCAATACACTAATTTCTTGATCAGAATGTAGTCATAGGGATAATAATGGGGATTTTTTAAAGTTACTTATATGTATCAATTTATTGATAATCTACATCAGTCAATTGACTTATAGCCACTAGGTTTAAATGTTTGACATCCTACCTCACATAGATTTCATACTAGATGGTACTCATTTACAAGGTTAACTAATAATCTTCAAGAAGGCAGATGTTCTACTTAAGTATCTAACTCATCTTACACATATTCATTATTTACGACTAAAATATTCACAGTTAGGTTGATGACCATGTTTCAAGTTGATCGATAGAACGCTAAAAAAATTTAGTAACTAACACTAGTCACTATTAGGTGATTAATCAGTTATAAATATCTCAGACCCATACGAGATTAGTAGTAGCGGTCTCAGCCTATACGGCTTAATAAAGTAAGTTTGGATCCCAGAGGATTAATCAATTCTACCAGTATTACCGGTAGCCTCTTGTTAATGAATATTAATTAGCACAAAATGTATGTAAATAGGGGGTTCGTTGCCTATTACCTTCAAGGACCTGATATCAAACTGGGTAAGTATATACCTGTAATGCAGTTAATCAATCAAAGCATGAATTCAGTGTCATACTAATTTGGTCAGTTTTTCCAATTATATGGAGTTGATATTTTGATTACCTTTAGACGATGTCTGATTCTGAGTAACACTATTAATTATGATCTACTAACTATCATTCTTATCAACACTTTTTTCCTAGTTTCACTTAAAGCAAATCTATTCTGTATGGTGTTGGTTATTCGTGTTCATTTTCATAACTTTGGCCTATGTAGCGACATTGATTCAGAAAGAGTATTTCAACGCTTCAAATAAACAAATTACACAATCAGTTCAATATTGTTATATCTGTGATAATTATGCAAGTTTGTCAGCTGATTTTAGTATGCGTCCTGGTCCAGGAACTGGTTTAGCATGGTTTGGTGGTAAACCAATAGTTGGTGGTTGGACCCGTATATCAAGTAATGGTAATCAATTACAAAATGGATTGACTAGTCTACAAATGTCAAGATTATGTTCAGAACGAGTAAATCGTTCAGCGATAACATTACTTATTGATTCCGATAACTATGGCAAATGTGAAAATATAAATTACAATGGTTGTGCCAAGATAGTTACAAAGAGTTGGAGAGTACGATCACAACTTGGTGTACCTGTATTGACTGCTGTAGTTGTATCGCGTACATGTGCTACTATCCCAGAAGGATATGGCGTCGGATGTTTTAATTCAGTTGGCGGAGCTGGAATGCGAAGAACTATATGCTATTGTAGAGGGAATTTCTGTAATGATTCTAGAAAAACAAAAGAAATCAGAAACTATTTTATCATTTTTCTTTTCACTATGATCATCTTTTACATTTGGTTTAATTAAGTAGTTTTCTGTTAGAAGACTTACCGAACTTCAACTTGCCTTCATTATCATACCATTTAGTATCTTTACTTATTAAGATGAGAAGTTCTAATCATCACAACATTTACCTTTAAATACAATATCAGCTAACACCTGATTGCATTAACACACTCTGTAAAAAAGCATTCAACTCTATATTGTGGTAATTTATGCTGTACAACCATTAAATAAAAGTATTTGATTACAGTGAAGTAATCGTTCACTATTCATATCTCCTCACAAAGTTAAATCTTTCAGTTTCATATAAGCATACAATTGTAAGAATACTGAATTCGTCTAGAAGTGATCTTTAATTAGGATAAAAGGAATGATTATGTTGTCTTTGTTTAACAACTGAGGGTAGGAATCTCGAGGCTAGTAGTGAACAATTTACAAAATAGAAAACAAAGCACAACGAATGTATGCAAATTACCCAGTAGAATCATTTCAAAAAGGTGTGGATTCATCTGTCACTTAAGAAATGTAATGGTAATGTTTGCACGTTTTCTTTTTGTGTGATAGTAACAAATATCAAATTGACTATTTTCTGTGTATAAGCATCGAACTGTTGTCAGAACATTGGACATTGTTTAAATGTTGCATTTGTATTTATATTGAACACATTGGTTGCATTTGTAACAATTTTTAACTCGTAACCTCACGTTCGATAGTTGTTACATTAATAAATATTCAATCTACTCTTTCTTGTGACTTTTAATATGCATCGATTATGTTCGTACTTTGTCGATGTGAGTCAATGGAGTAACAAAGCATAGAGTGATTAGAATATTGTACTCGATTCATAGTCTTCTTTGAATAGTGACATTCAAGAACTCTTGTTCGCCTATTTCACTAAAGAAGAAATAAATGTTCATTTGTTTACATGAAAGACAAGGAGAGTTCTACTTAGCAACAAATTACAACTGTTTTTTTGGTACTTTCAATGCAGTGGAATCTAAAGAGGTACCATTCTATGTTGACATATTTTATCAGCAATACTATACGCTGATCTGACAGTTATTCAGTCGAATGTATGTATATTTTGTTATCCATTTTGATAAAAAGAATACTACACCCTTTCTAAGGTTAATGTGTCATAATTCATTATAAAGTAGCCCTTAACATCATCGTATTAGTCTGGATCTTAACTAATCCTGAATTTACAATAAACTAACACCCTTTTCTTTCAGGTACATAAGTTAATTGTACTGACTGTCCAGTGTAAATATTTCAACTGAGACACTGTTTAACTGATTTCGAATTTTACTAAAATATATTCACAAATATGCGTATAAGTACACATGCAATTACGTTTTCTTTATAAATTAAGTCATAAAGACGTACTTAATGATTATTACTTTAATTACAGTTAAAACATTTTTATTGTAATAGATTACTTGAACATTTTAAAGCTTATAGCTAACTGCCTTGATAAATTATTCTCTTAAATACCATTAAGTTTAAAAAACAGTAAAAGATGAACCAGATACTGAAGATACAAACTAGAATGTTGCACTAAAAGACATCAAACATTGTAAATGGAAAAAAAACATTCGATTAGACTTCAAGGGGTACACCCTAGACTTGACGGCTAACACACGGCATACGTAGTTGATAATCTATTCAAGCTCTTAGCTGAATGTTTTATAATATTACTAGATCAGGGAGTGCACAAGGAGCACTTTAAACTATAGGAATATTGGCTGAACGATGGTCTTTGTTAAATGACGCACAACATAATAATGAAGATAATTTCTATTCACTAATAATTATTAACCGACAATTTTGAGTTACTCAGTCTATAGAAAACCTAAAACTAGTAGGTATTATCTACTTTACTTTACAAAGAGAGTTTCCTTAAACAACATCAGTGAAACTTTAGGTGCGTATGAAGAACCAATCAATCAATCAATCAATCAATCAATCAATCAATCAATCAATCAATCAATCAATCAATCAATCAATCAATCAATCAATCAATCGATGCCTGTTACCTCTCCGTACAAGTTTCAGCTCCATACAACAGAAAAAGCTGTCTTCACACTTGTATTGTAAATTTCAAATTCAATGTTGACTGGCAGTCGGTTTGAGTTCCAGATTATTTTAATGTTGAAAAATGTTACTCTTGCCTATCCAATCCGCGCCTTTACATCTTCCACAGATCGAACCCTTCTTGTTCAACAATGATGCTGCACAAGTGTGCAAAGGTTTCTACATCTTCCGGAATTTCTCCGTCAAGTGAAATGGGGTTAGTGTTTGTTGTTTTGTATCGGAGGATCTTGCTTTTTTCATTTGTGTATGTTAAGGCTTACTGCCGTTTGCAGAGGTTGCTGCTACCTTGTCTATTTTTATCTGCATTTGTTGCTGTGTGTGTGGTAGGATAACTAGATCATTTGCATAGTCTAAGTCATTTAGCTGGATTGACGTTGTCCACTGTATTCTGAGATGGCCTTGAGATATTGTTGTTTTCATGATCCAGTCAGACACCAGAAGAAAGAGGAAGGGCGAAAGTAATTAGCTTTGTCTAACACCGGTCATCAATTTAAATGAATTCGTGAGTTGACAACCATGCAGGATTTTACAATGTAATCCGTCTTAAGGACTCCGCATGATGTTGACTATCTTTTCGGGTATGGCATGATGTCATAGAAGGCTCTATAATACTCTCTTATTCACGCAGTCAAATGCTTTATCGTAGTTTAGGAAGTCAATGTGAAAAGGTAAATTTCATTCAATTGATTGCTCAACAATAAACAATAGGGTAGCAATATAGTCAATACACTATCGGTCATTACAAATTCCGGCCTGTTGATCTTAAAGTTGGGCGTTGACCGGGTATTTTATTCGGTTTACTAACACTTTGTTGAAGGCTTTTCTTGGCATCGAAAGAAGGGTGATGCTTTTGTAGTTTTCACAGTTTCTAAGATCTCCCTTCTTTGGTATTTTTATGAGATATTTTTCTTCCCAGTGTGCTGGAACTTGTTCATCCTCCCAAATATTTCTGAAGAGAATGTGAAGTATCTTTGCAGTTGCTTATATATCTACCTTTAGTGCCTCAACCGGTATGTTATGGCACTGCTGACTTGCCATTCTTGATTTGTCGGATGGCCATTTCGATTTCTTCGACTGTTGGTGGGTCGGTGTTTATGGAAAGATCCGTGACTGCTGTTTCGATGACTGGTGGGTTCAATGGGACTGGTCTATCCAACAGCTCTTCGAAGTGTTCTACCCACCTGTTTCGTTGTTTATTCACTTCAGTGATCGATTTGCTAGCCTTCTGTTAATTGGCCGTTCTGGCTTACTGAATTTCCCAGCTAACTTCTTCGTTGTATGATATAGGTGTCTCATGTTTCCTTCTGTTGCAGCTTTTTCTGCCGTCATTGCTAAGTCCTCATCATATTTCCGTTTATTCGACCTGATGTTCCTCTTCACTTGCTTATTGACTTCGGTGTGTTCGAACTGTGCTTCGGCTTTATCTGTACTTGTCCGGCTGTTACTAATTGCTAACATTTTGCTCCTCCTTTCTCGAATCTTGTCCAGAGTACCGACAGAAATCAATTATTCATGGTGTTGTCTTTTGCAACTCAGAACCTCTTGATATGCAGCAGTTATTGTTTCTTTAATTTTTTCGAATTGTCCTTCATATTAGTTCCACCTTTCCTCAGTAGATCATGGAATGCTTGGAACTAATTGTCGAGAACTATGTTGAATTCGTTGCGCTTGTTAGTATCCCGGAGAAGGGCTGTATCAAACGTTTGTAATAGTGCCGCTCCAGTTGTCCAGTGTTTCTTTAGCATTAGTTTTGTTTTAGCCGCCACTAGATGATGATCTGAAGCTATATCAGCTCCGCTCTTTGAACTTACGTCTTCCATGGTCCTTCTAAACTTCTTAATGAATAAGATGTGGTCGATTCGGTTCTCCGTAGTGTGATCCAGTGAAACCCATGTACTTTTGTATCTGCGTTTGTGAGAGAATAGGGTGACACCTATAATCATTTTGTTAAATACATGAAGGTTTGCAAACCTGTCACCATGTTCACTTCCTTCTCCCTGTCCACGTCGTCCCTTGATGTCTTAATATCCGGTGTTGTTCATTTCAACCTTGGCGTTGAAGTCTCCCATCAAAATGGCCAGGTACTTGGCTGAGCATTTATCGATAATTGACTGCAGCTTTGCGTATAACTGATCTTTGTTGTCTTCGTGGCTGTCGTTGGTGGTTGCGTAGCATTGGATGACATTCATTGTAATTCCTGCCTTCTTTGTCTTAAATGATGTTTTGATGATCCTAGATCCATGAGGTTCCCATCCTAGAGGAGACTCCCATGCTTCCTGAAATAACATCAGTGCCACTTATTGTGTGTGTGAGGTGTTTTCTTTTTCATGACGGTAGTATGAAAGCACTTCTTCTGAGGAAAATCTCTGCTATCCAGCTTGTAGTCAATTGGTTACACTTATTCCAAGTATCTTCAAATTGTATCTTTTTATTTCTTCGGCAATTCGCATGCTTCTTCCTGTCTCCCACATCATGAAAACATTCCATGTACCTATATTAATTTTTGATCTGGTTGTCAGAAGAGGCATTGGTCTCGTGGCTTCCGAAGAAGCTCGGCTTACAATATGAGGCGTCATAATAGACCTTTCGACTCTCAGGGCAGAGTCAAAGTGGTTATAAAGGTTTTCACTGGTTAGTGTGTTTTTAGCGAGGTAGTTGTTTTAAGGGATGAGGTTGCTAATACCATGCCCAACCCTCCTCCTTTATCCGGGTTTGGGACCAGCAGTAACCCTAGAGGGGCTTCAGGCGGAGTTAGCCAATGAAATGCTCGAAACTTAATCAAGTTAAAGAAAAAGATTTAACACTGGAGTTTTAGTCTATAAACCTTAAAATAAACCATTATTTTAAAACATGTTACACAGTTCATCTGTGTTTATTTATTATGTAAGCATGTAGTCTGCATCTGCGGTTGGTTGTCTTAAAGGTATGGATCGATTACGTTGAAAAATCTAAAATTCTGGAATATTCACAAAGCAACTACAGGAAAATCTTACTAGGTGTACAAAGTGGAATTGGCATATACTGCGCAAAGCCTACCTACACTGGATTCAGTTTTATGTTGAAAGGATGGCTTGAAACACGATAATAATTCATTTCTAAAAATATAACCATGCTGCATTCATGACTGTAATAGAAGCAGTACGACATAGCATAACAGTCGATACGAATGCTTGCAAAATAAAAGATCAATAATAAAATAAGTAGTTTTAAATAAACTGCAGGTTTAAGTAAAAATTTAGCGTTAACAACAATAATATTTGTAATGGAACAAGTACACTATGGACTATAAAGGATCGTTAATGAATTTTGAGTGAAATCGTATGAATGAAAGCCAGAGGTCTCCTAATTGATGTTTTAGAACCAGATACCTGTGCACGCGTAACGATCTAGAGATTATGGTCCTGATTAAAATTCGACCTAAATTTGACGTCTTTGACAATAAAGTAGGTTTCAAAAGCATGGAGCTCTTTGAAAGGGTTGAGAATGGAAGCGTAACAGCAAGATATAGAAAATGTATAAGCTTTTAAGCTTCCTTGTTACACTGAGTTAGTCAGACTCCCTAATTTCCCTTGAAGGTTTACACTTCATATAAAATCAAGTTGTAAATTACACGTGACGGAACAACTACAGATGACTGACGGGACTAAACTATTTATTACTCAACGACTCATTTTAATTAAGGACGTCTACAAACAGACTTTTTCAGGCGACATCGATTTCGTGGTTTTTGTAATCAACCGTGTTACGAACGAGATCCTATCATCAAAAGAATATGCAAGTCATCGTTGAGACAGTCATGGAAACTATACACCTGCAATAGGGTTTCTTTAGCACACCATCTGACTCCAAAAATAAAAAAAAAATGAAAATTGACAATCACTTAGGAATTTCAGATTCTATTGTTTGCATTGAACAACTCCTTTTTGTCACTTTATTGCTCTACCACTTTAATAACTTTTGCCTTTTTAGCTCTAACTCTCATTCAGACGGTTTTTGAATTCTTTCCTACAAACGGATTCACAGCTATGCTTTTATGTTATATTTTTCCATTAGCGGCTCCAGTTTTTATTTTATTAGACACTGTGGTCTTGCTGTTGGTTGTTTCGTCTGTCTACATTTAGTCAGTTAATCCATTTTGGTTTGTTGTTATTAGATTCTGGTTCTTTTGTTTGGCTGGAACATAAATATCCAGGCAATCCAGTTGTTGCATATCCATTATCACTGTACAGAAGAAATAATACGTCTTCACTAGACTGTGCATCTAGTGTTTACACGACTTTTATAATAATAATAGTGACAAACACGGCGTTTCGCTAACGACAAGTTGCTGAATTAAAGCGTATACTGGCTTAATAAAGTCATAAAGCGACTAAATTAATATTAAAGGTGAGCTTGTAGCAACTAAGGTTGACTTATGTATATACCAAAACAATGAAGCTTAAGTAATCATTTGCTTCCTTATTTTTTATAGAGATTATATTTCCTATTATCTTATATTGAATGTTGTGAAGATTTGTGTGTTTGAATGACTAGCATCTCGCTCCACTGTCTCCTGCCCACGATAACGGAATAAACACCTTTTACCTAATATTCTGGTTTCTTCTGTTAAATAGAACGAAACTTACCTATGTGCCTAAAGGTAAATATAAGTAGAGGGCGAGGGAATAAAGAAAAAAAATCAAAACCCTACTAGTTATTAAAATCCATTTTATTTTTTGACAACTGCAAAGGTTTGTCTCTTGGCATCAGGGGAAATCATTTTTACAGACAGGATTAACTAAAACAAAACAGCTTATAATAAGACTTAGTTGTTGCACAAAAATTAGACTGTGATAAACAAATTTTCGGGTTGAATAGCATAGTCATTCAGTGAGATATTCTAGAGTTTGAATGATAATCAGAAATTAAAAGTGTAGGTATAGTGATTATACCCCACATAATACAAAGTTCCAAATTCTAGGGAGTAATAAAATATTTTGTACAGACTGTAATGTAACCAAAAGAGAATATAGATTTTGATAGGGTTGTATCTCGACAAAAGGCAGCCAGCTGAAAACATATACCTTCAGGACAGGTTTCCATGTTCAATCGTCAAAGAACTCCTAGACAAAGAAAGCTATAGTAATGACTATCTTTGAATATTGATGTAATGATTCAACCCTGGGACTACCAAATCATTAGGCCAGGTTATCATGAAGTAGTGTGAAGAAATTATTTGCAGGCCAGTGTAAAAGTATCTGAAGCACGAAACAGACTGCTAGAAACTCACTATAGAAAGGAAATAGTCTGTCTCCACCTAAATTAACCCATTGATCACACACACTAGAAGTCAGTGACTATCCTTTCAATATCCTCCAAGATTTTGGAATCTCTACTCTGCAGTGGCTTGTTCGACTGCTCGTAGTCATCAATTTCTTTTCACCCCAACAGTATAGCACTAAGGAAGGATACTCTGTATCAAAATCTACAGTCTCCAATGGATAGAGTGACCGGTATTTTTATTCAAAACTATAAATTCGGTGTGATATATCTTAACTTTCCTAAAGCCTTTGAACGAGTTTGTCATGCTTTCTTCTTTAAACATGAAGGAATCGGTATAAAGCATCTGCGATCAGATTAGTTTAGGCTTTATCTCAAAAATGACCATTTAAATTTACAGTGCCCAACTTGCTTAAGAAGGCTGAAGAATACCCTGGTGGGGCTTAATAGCTGCTCAGTCCCTGGATCACTTCTCACCCTAAATAATGTAAACGATTTTCCTCACCAGACTTCTTTCGAGCTACAACTCTTCATCAATGAATTCTACCATAATCAGAGTGCACTATCGCTGGTAGATGATTCGACTTGGCTCAAAAACACAAAACATAGGCTAACTTTCAATTCTTTTAAGAATGAAGTTAGCCGTTGCACAAAACAAGTCACATCCACACTCTAGGTGACTTCCTGTTAAGGTTAGTCACTAGTAAAAATATACTTAAGTAAAATATTTTCACAAGATCCTAAGTCCAGTGCACACTAATAAACTTCTTAACAGAGCATTACCTAACTTTCGGATAATTTGATAGCAGAACTCTTCAGGCAATTCGTTCTCGTTTAGAGTATGGAATCATAGTGTTTTCTGACTCTCGCCAAAAGAATACCTTGGAATGCATTTAAGGTGGATCCAAGAAGCCAATTTTTAGACTGCAGTTTAAATTCTACTAGGAACGCTTATCACAGCTGAACTTACTTCCCTTGGAATAAAAGCGACTTAGAGGAGACCTCGCAATGATTTATAAAACCCAAATACTTTTGAGAATTTTATAAAATAATTGAGCCTCGTTCCAATTCTTACTTAAAAGGGAATACCTAGAAATTGTTTGTTTACTTTAGTGGGTTGAACTATAAGAATCTCACCAATGTAGAGATATCATCGGTTTTCACTTTTCTCTCCACAAACAGCTTAATTAAGATTGACTTCTTCCTCCCGACGAAGCTTGTAATAATAGGCTCAGTGGTTTCCGCAATCAGCTGAGCTAGCTTATTTGTATGATAGTTTACTCATCTTATTGCTCATAGCATGAAAAGTGGTTTGATTCAAATGTTTAGCTAACGGTAAATTACATGTAAGCTATATCACAAGATGACTTCATTACCTTGCCTTACCCTAACCATAGCGTCCATTTTAAATTCTCAACCCTCTGTCGTGGTCACAGTCACCTCTCTGGGCACTTTTAAGATGAGGTTCGACAGTTGAATATGAACCCAAAGAGTTCCGTCACCACACCTCGATTACATGAATCTAGCGCACAGTAATCAGTTGATTTTGTTTAATTCGTCACAGAGATACTGAATACTAGATATTACCTGGAATCATAACAAGTCAACTACTCGACACTACATGATAAACGTAACGCTAAGGTTAGAAATGACAAATTGTCTTACCAGGCATAACTCGTCAGGTACATATGGAAAAATCTTGGGCCCTTGTATAGTTTCATGACTCGAAACAAGTCGACACGTTAGGAATCTTCCGCCATCAAATAGCCTACGAGAGGAAATCTCGTCAGCAAAGAAGCAGCAGAGATAAACGTAACGCACTTTACAAAACGGCTAGTCAAAGATTACTCAAACTTGACTAGTAACGCCTAGTAAGCCACAAGTAGAACCCCGAGCTACCTCCACCTTATACCAGAGTTAGTGTGGTGTTTGTATGAAATAGTGATGGCATTATGCAACTATGTATGCGCTTATTGAATTTCCAAACACACATTACCTTCACTTGTGTTTTGTCTTCTTGATTATCGCCTGATATGTTCTGCTAGTTATTATTCGAAATTCTAAGAAATACTATATTGGGGTCACAACAGAGTCTGGATCTGGCTAGTTGGACAAAGGTTATTTTGCTGAGTTTTGAAATCTGGCGTATTCATCATACTGTCAAAGACGATAAAATTGCTGCTCATTTTCTCACATTCATTAGGAAGGATGCTCACCATCTACTGGAAAAATTGGTGTTTCCTGATAAATTTATTTCATTGTCATATACAATACTCGAAGATCTATCGCTTCCACATGTGCAATCTACAAACTTTGAAGCAGGGGAAACGGAAACATTTCACTAAATGATACGCTCACACGATCAGAAGTTCATAAGCTTATACTTGATTTGTAAACGCAAGCTGCTAAATATAATTTTGATAATCAACTTGATGTCTAGTTGCAAGATCGTTTAATAAATGGCATTTACATACTACATTTAGAACGAGAGCTCATTCAGACCCTACTATGTTCATTTCAGAGGATTCAAAAATTCTGCATTAATAACGAGATAGCTAATGAAGTGGACTTTTTGTTCATAAAATTCCTAGTACATTCACTAGTTATACTAGCCAATTAAGCATTCAAGGTCGTATGCCGTTACCATGTTTTGAAAATGGTTTCAGTTCACGCGAAAATACTGGTAGTAATTAAGTACAGCATTATAAAGCATGAAATACAAGTGAGTTACGATTTGGTAAATCTGCGTCATGTGGTCACCTTCAATCACGTAAATCATGTTCGTTTCGACATGCTAAATGTTTTAATTGTAAAAAGATTTGGTATATCAAACCAGTTTGTCGGTCGATAGTCCATTTTACATCATGCTATTATAAGTGATCTGATTCAAGTTTATGTATTAAGGCTACTGAAGAATATCAAATTTTTTCTTTGACTGCAGAATCAAACAATGTTTCTCATATTCATAAACGGTTATATCTGTTTAACATTACTTTCATGATTTCATTATTGACACTATAATCACGGAATCTATCATTTAGCTTGCAAACTTGCATTTATTACAGGTGAATGCACTGATGTTTTTACATCAGGTATTACTGGACATAAGCTTCCTATCCTTGAGGGCTGTACTCTGCATGTTCGACATGAAGATCCTAAATACATGTCTTGTGAGCCTTCGGTTAGTGAAACTGGACTAATAATACTTGGCTTACAAAACATCAAACAACTGAAAGTGGGACTGTCCTTGTTAGCTTCCCAAGATACTTCTGATAAACTGCTCAAAAATCTGATTTCAGCATGTTCTGAATATAAAGGTGGGATGAAAATCCCTACTTTACAACATTAAGTGCAGAGTGATTTAAAATTTCTTAAGAAACGAAATATTCCTTAAGACTCAAGAGAAATGGTCCACAAAACACCAAGTGACTTGTGGGATGAACGAATAATAGAGCCGATTCATGCTTCTGCTTTGGGTATTTCAATTGTCAAGCCATTAAAATCTGATGGTGAAACTTCAAGGATATGTGGTGATTATCGACTAATTTTGATTTCACATCTGTTAAAGCAAACATGCACCACCGTTCAGACTGAAGAAATTCTTAATCGCCTTCATGGTTCTAAAATATACTCTTAAAGATGACTTTTTTTGAATCCCCTTAAATGAAGCTTCATCAATGTTGATGATAATTAACATTTCATCTAGATTGTCCCGATGCAACTATATTTTATATGGTTTAGTTGTTCTCCAACCATTCTCCAAGAGGTGATGAATAGTATGGTGGGCGAACTGTAAGGTGTGAAAGTTTATCACGATTATCTTATTATTCATGGTCCTTATAAGATGACTCATGATAAACGACTGGCAGACTTATTGTGTGGTCTACTTGGGAAGAATATTGCTGTAAATCCAAAAACATGTTTCTTCTGTGTTTAGTTTTGAGTGTCTTGGATACTTAGTTGATGGTGATGAGTTCAGACCATATCCAAAGCGGTTAGCTCCGCTTATCAGTATTCCGTCTCCAAAAAATCTTGCCGAATTACGTTATCTAGTAGGTGCTTTACAACACTATTCGCGTTTTATTGCCAATTTTTCTTATCAGGCTAATGATCTATTGCAAGTTTTATTGTCCAATTCATTTACGTGGAGTGATATGCAAGCTTGCTTGAGATATCTGTTGAAATGTTGCAAAGTTATATGGTCTTATAAACTTATTTTCCAAGCGTAGATTTAGTTCTTATCACTGATGCATCGCCCTTAGGAGCCGTCTCAGAGTAGGAAGGTAGACCACGATCTGTGTTTCACGGCAACTCACTGCTACTGATAAACGTTATCCTCAAACTCAGAGAGAAGCCATATCTGTCTTTTGAGCTGTTTAATGTCTTAAAAAATATCTTTTTGAAAAGAAATTCACTATTATTACAGATCATGACGCATTTAAGTTCATTTATTATCCAGAGAAATATTTAATAAGTTCCTCAGCTGCCATTATTCTACGTTAAAATATTGCTCTAAGTACTTATGACTATACTATTTAACACCAAGATGCTATAAATAATCAACATGCGGATTATATATCACGACAGTCTCCAGATACCTTGATAGCACAACTTTTAATTTTGAACTGTCCAGTTATAATTCGAGAAGCACGTAAATATTTTAAATGAATAATATCAGCTCTACGAAAAGGGTGGAATGCTAATTTAAAACGCGGATTTCCCATGTATTTTGCCAGACGAGAAGAGCCGTCTACTACTCCAGATAGGATTTTGAATGATCGTGTTATTATCCCTCCTTCATTGAGCAAAGCTGTACTTACTGATCTATATAGTGGACGTTCGGGTAATTAAGTAACGAAATCCTTGGCAAGACTAGCATGCTGATGACCAGAGATGAATGCTGACCTATTTCATGAAACAAGTAATTGTGTCAGTTTTCATAAATTGAAAAATCATGCCTTAAATTGAATTCTCAGGCCGGCATTGACTGAAGCTTGGCAGAGAATCCATGCGGATTGTTTGGGTTTATTCTTTAGCAAAAGTATGTACTGGTTGTCACTGTTTCATATTTCAGGTAACAGGTATTTTTTAAGACTTCACCAAAGGCAGATTTCATGATACAAGCACTGTGGAAAGTATTTAGCCGTGAAGGTGTACCAATGGTATTCGTAACTGACAATGGTCCGCATTTTTCAGAAGAGTCAGTTATCATCTGATTGAAAGGAAAATGTTGTGAATATCTGTTCGTAGCTCCTAGACATTCATACTCTAATGGTAAAGCAGAAAATTTTGTCAGAACTCTGAAAACTGCCATCAACTCTATTTCTACAAAAACATTCAGTGAACTGGAGAAGGGTTTAGATACATTTCCACTTCAGTACAGCTGTGCATGTTTTGACAAAGGAAGGAGTCTGTGATCGAAGATGAAGCTCATAGGGTAAGCAGAGACTACTTATTGCTTAGAAAATGGATTAAAAGTTTCTACTGGAATTGTACTAAAGGAACTGGACAGGTCTATGGTTCGTATACTAGATGCTGACGACCTTTATCAGAAGCGCGAAATAAACTACAAACACATAGACATTTACCCAAGCTGTGGAGGATGTGGTGTTTTTCGGAAATAGTAGTGATATTGTACAATTGTGTATATACTTATTGAATTTTAAAAAACACATTATCTTCACCTGTGTTCTATCTACTTGATTATTGCCTATTATGTTATGTTAGTTATTTTTCAAAATTCTTAGAAATACTACAGTTAATTATATAAAAAACTGCGGCAACTTCTCCTAAGTATGCCCCTAAGTCAAGACAAAATTTAGATTGCTGTGCTAAAGGCGTGCATAGACATAAAATGTACACTACTCTGCACAACAACAAGTTCGCAGTATAGTGCTCTAAATGGAAGTTGGATCTTTATGCTCCCAAGTGTGGTTTGATATGTTTCCGAGATAAGCACCTTAATTTCGATCAGCTCTATAAACGGTAGTAATTTGTCTAGGCTTCAGTCAGTAGTTGACTTAGGACTATGATACTCTTATAATCTGTCTCTTACATAACAGGTCAATATGCAGATATCCAAGTCACATTAACTACTGGGTTGCATAATACGTCACTTTCATAGCAGTGATTCTCGTATTCTGCTATATAAAGTTTGTATCCGACCTTTATTGGAATACTGTACCTTTATTCTCAGTAAAGTTTCCATTAAAGATAAACTCAGACTGGAGTCTGTACAACGTCACTTTACTATTCGTCTTGTTGAAGCTGATTGTACCCTAGAATATAAAACTAGATGCACTAAGCTACGACTAGATGTCTTATGAAGGCGCCGACTCAAGTTAAACCTAATCTTCCTTTACAAGATATTGAAAAAATTAATGTTTTCATCATTGAATACAATTAAGTTTAAGGGACTTTCCTGCTATAACCCACGTAATTCAGCTTTGAAAATAAGATTGTTACATTCTAAATTTGCTCTTTATATGAATTATTTCACAAATAAATTCTGGAGAATCTGGAACAATTTGCCTCAAGCCATTCGGCAAACAAATTTACTTTTTTTATTTGTACGACATGTTGGTAGTTTTATCTCGTCTGATAACTCATTAAAAATGTTTGCGCCAAGTATTATTTATTTTTCCACTTTCGAAATAATAGGGACTCTGAATGTGTAATTACTGATCCCGTGTCTTAGTTTTATGCCAGTGTACTTCCCTTTTAATCTGAAGTACTCCCCAGTTTATGACCAAGTTACACATGATGTGCAACCAGAGCAACTTCTAGCGATTGGATACACTCTGACGAATGAGGAGATATCAGAAGTCCCTGAAGGATGGAAAAGAAATTATATTTCATCGTAAGCTGAGCTTTAATGGGATTGCAATGCATAGGCTGGAAAACTAGAGAGAAATGTTTTTCACTGGTGGTTTGTATGGTGGTGATGCGTGGCCAAGAGCCTTCAACTTGAAGTAACCGCTAAAACAAATATGGTCAGCATCACTGTCGAGAGCCATTGAAACTACTTATTTTAGGGATTATTAACTGCTACAATCAGGTTTTAAGTGCTCTACACACTGCTGTGGCTTCTGCCGATTCATTGAGAATGAAGTGCCTAGGTATATGATCAAGATTGCAGTTTGTCGTATAACAAGAGAAACTTTCAACGATTAAACCCACATGTACGAATACGAATAAACCATGACCCAGTTGGTGCACCTCATCAAAGGCTTCCAACCAATCGTGCCTACCAAAACATGCGTGGCCAGCATCGATAACGAGAGCCTATTCAACTATTTATTTAGGGAGTTATTTACTGCTATCAGGATATTTAAGAAGCCACTGAATGAATATATGTAACACGGAGTTCAGCTCACTTCTCGGAAGGAAGGCTTTTCACAATTAATTAGCCATACAAATTGTATAACCACTGTTGTTGCATATGCAATCACCACCAATCCATCTACTCATCTTATTAATATTACTTATATTTGTATCCTCCATTTTAACAGCGTATTACATAGCCCTGCTGAAACAATTATTCTCATTCCTTCATACTTTAATGCTATAATTCCCACTGACTCCGTTTTATAAGCCAACCGGCCTACTGTCTAGCAACGTAATACCTGCTGGTTCTCACAAAATCACCTTACAAAAATACACCTGCAATCAGGTGACCTCAGCTCACAAATCAGTTACTACAGCTAGAGATTATTGCACAGTCAAGTAGCTATAACTCCCTCACTAGATACTATCAAAAACCAGAAACCCCCATCCAACGTCAGAACTCAAACGCGAACAACTAATTTAAGCTAACTCGTCAATATGCTATTGGATATTGGAAGGTGGTTGCACTTTCGAATCGACCAATTAGAATTAAATCGTAGTTTGCGATTTTGTTTTGCTTAGATTTCAACACATGCCTGGACTGAGAAAATCATGTCTTTTATTTTCTCGTATCATCCCCTCTATTCGTCTATTTGCAACTGGTAATGTTACTTTAAAGCTTACAGTTAAATAACGTTTTAGCTATCCCAAAGAGTCGAGTTGTGAAAAGCTTTTTGGCTCGTTCTTTACTTGCAATATATGCCAGCCATTTGTTGATGTTTCAGTTATGTTTAGTACTGCCCTATTTATTAAGCAGTGGGAAACACCTAATTTATTGCATTTTGATGCTTATTTATGGCTGTTTTTGTTGGAGTGTCACGAAGTGTATCTCTAGAGATCCAAGCATTCGTGGACTACTTTTATCTTCCAAATCGAAATTGGATTGGACTTATTGTCTTACATGCCAAACTTTGCGGCCACCTCGCGCTCACCACTGTTTTGATTGTTCCGTTTGCATTCTCCGACGTGATCATCACTGTACTATTTTAGGTAATACATTTTTCGCATTTAATATTACTTAGTAGTCATATAGATGACATTAGCACAACTTTTGTGCTTTCAAATTCAAGTGGTTTAATTACTATGCGGCAATTTAGCGTTTATTAAACTCACCAGCTCGCCTCTAACCGATCATTCTATCCAAACACAATTCTTTTAATGCGTGATATTGTCAAGAGCAACCCTGTTGTAACTAGTTAATATATTATTTCTAGATGAAGTTAAACGTAAAGTTTTCTTGTAGCAAGGAGAAACTAAGCACTTTACATATTCCTAAGAGTATGTACTCAGTGTTTGAGGGTTAAAGAATAAAATTATTCGATTCGGAAATGCGTCTATCTTATTTTGTATTCATAACATTAGTCATCTCATAACTACCGATTATGAAACTGATACATTGACTTAGTAATACGTTTACTTTTTCGACACACAACTCCATTGAAAAAGATGTATTTTTGAATAAGTGGTAAGATATTTTTAATCTTTATTTGATGTCCGTGGTTATGTTTGAATTTATTTAAGCCCGGAAGTTTTTTTGGATATGTTTATTTGACTAAAGTCACGAACACAACAAGATTAATGCCAAAGTCTTAGCAGCAAAAAAATACTAAGCGTACAAGATATTATATTAAAAGTAATGATTAACCCATGGAGGCGATTTTAGGCTCGGGATTTAGGAGAAGACTAAGTCATCTACCGGTCATGATCGACTTTAAGCTTGGGAAGGATATACTTTAGCCCAAATTCACTGACAATATCTGCAAGACGAGTACAAAATTTTCAAGGTGAATAGCAAAGGAGTTGAGATAATATAATAGAGATTATAATGAGATATGGATTCTGCGGGGATTAAAAGTATATGTAAAGTAATAGCGAAACTCAAGAGCTGGAAATTTATTGTTGTCTGCTCCATAGTATACTTACCCTTTGGTTGACAATTGGGCTGAGCCATGTTAATAGATGTAGACTACCTGGTTGGGGCCCACACGATGATCGTAACAAATGGTTAGAGACTTTGGGTGATATGGCTCAAAATCGATTGCGATGGCGCAGGTGCATCCACTCCTTGTCTTCCTCCAAATTCTAATTTTTGAGCTTATTATAATTTTCTCTTTACTGAATCACTTTTTATCTCATCTCTGATCTCTATGCCTTTCCATTATTACTTACTCTATTACTACCTCCTCTACTCTGGGATTTGGTCCGACAATTTAATCTCTATCTGCTAATTGAGGCATGGCAACTTGAACTGATGTAAGCATGTACCAAGTTCTACGTTGTAACTGACTGATTATCCTTTGGTTGACAGACAGACATCCTGCTTACACTACTAGTTGACGAAATTTTTCGACATGTATGGAGATTTTGCCAAACAACTCATCTTAATTGACGGGAATCCCGTGACAAGTAAAAAGACATGCTTGAAAGCACCTTCTTAATCGCACATCCTTTTATTTACTTTCTGCCCTTTGGTCACTTGTACATGCGGCATTGTTTCAGATGCGCATATGAAAGTTGTCATCGATCTCGTGATTTTTTTCATCTATGTAAATTTTGTAACAAGTTCCACGTTTGTTATATTGGCAATAAAAATCAATTATTAAGACTAGTAGCACCGCTATTACGATTGTCTGAGTTCTGTCCGAATTTTCATCACGTACAAATACCACCTTCCATCTTGCGGGCAGCTAGGAAGTGAAAATTGCCCTCATACCTCTAACAGCACATGAGATCGTCTTGTTCGAGGTCAAATCCCATCATCAACTCTTAATAACTCTCTTATCACCATACTTAATCCTTCTGACATAATTTTATCACCTCGCGCCTCTAATGCTAATGATTTTACTCCACGAAACGTTATTCCTGGTCTCTTAAAACCGCGCACTAAGTTATATATTGGAGCTTTCAACGTTCGAACGTTATGTGAAATAGGACAACAGGCTTCCTTAACCATGACTAGAATCCCGCTTCATCGATTTTTGTCTGCTCTTTCTCTAAAACGCGTATACAGGATCCAAGTGCAATCATTCGCTTGACCTTACCTTGTGAAAATAAAGAACCGGCCTGGCTCATCCTTCTTGTTTCCGGAGACTTCACTGCTGTCACTCGAGGCCTTGGTGGTGTAGGTATAGCACTAAGTTCAAAAGCTCTCCTTCACTGGGTTCCAACAGACAGTCGCTTGTGCGCTGTCCGTCTAAATGGAACGGTGAGAACTAGTAAAGATAGGGACACATGCCGTTGCCTCTTTGTTGTCTCTGCCTATGCTCCGACTGACTGCAGATGAAGTGAAAGATGAATTTTACAGAAAGCTTTATGACCTTCTATTTAAAGCTAAGCGCACTGATTTAGTAATAGTGGCTGGTGATTTTAATGCCCAAGTAGGTAGACTAGATGAAACCGAAAGGCACCTAGGTGGATCCTACGGTGTTGAGGCTCAACGAACAGACAATGGCGACCGGTTACTACAACTATGTTCAGATAAGCGTTTATTTCTCGCAAACACCAACTTTATGCATAAGGAAAGATATCGGTTGATATGGCGGCCTCCAAAATCAACTCAACGCTGGACTCAGATAGACCACATTGCTATCAGCCATCGTTGGAGAGGCTCGATAGAAGACTGACAACCTTAAATATAAACGTAAGCATGTTCGGGATGCGATTCTCCCCATCCTAATGCAAAATGCTGCTTCAGGACTGGCTTAATTCGGCAGCAAAGTTAGTGATAAGGAGCGAAGCTGTTGAATGTGTTAACCGCTTTACTTATCTTGGGAGCCTCATCAATCCTGACGGCCTGGTGTCTGATGAAATCTCGGCCCGTATACATAAGGCCCGATTGGCTTTTGCCAACTTGCGTCACTTGTGGCGTAGGCGAGACATTTGTTTACTGATGAAGGACGCGTTTACTGCGCAGTAGTTAAATCCGTTTTTCTTTATGGATGTGAAACATGGCCATTAAGGTTAGAGGATATTCGTAGTCCCCTAGTATTTGATCATAGATGTCTCCGAAACATAGCTCGTGTTTGTTAGCACCACCGAGTAAGCAATGCGTGGGTTAGGAATGTAGTACTAGATCAATACGGTAAGTCTACTGATGAAGTAGTGAATCTTCACCAACTGAGGTGGTTAGGACATGTGTTACATATGCCTGACCACTGCCTACCTCGACGAGCAATGTTGTCTGTTGTAGGAGTAGGCTGGAAGAAAGCTAGGGGTGGCCAAACGAAAACATGCCACCAATCCATGAAGTCATTGACAATTGGGCTGAGCCATGTTAACAGATGCAGACTACCTGGTTGGGGCCCACACGATGATCGTAACAAATGGTTAGACTTTAGGTGATATGACTTAAAATGGGGCAGGTGCATCTACTCCTTGTCTTCCTCCAAATTCTAGTTTTTGAGCTTCTCATAATTTTCTCTTTACTGAATCACTTTTTATTTCAAATCTCATCTCTGATCTCTGTCTTTCCATCAGCACTTACTATGTTACTGCCTCCTCTACTCTGGGATTTGGTCCGACAATTTAATCTCTATCTACTAATTGAGTTATGGCAACATGAACTGATGTACGCATGTACCTAGTTCTACGTTGTAACTAACTGACTGACAAAATACCTACATCAATAGAATCTAAGATATACTCTCGTAATTTTTATTGTGATTGATTGAGTTAAGGATATCATTTGATGGCTATTGTGTCATGATATTCGTAGTCTGCGTGTAAGTGTTCATGGGCCTTCTATTTTGTCTCTATAAACGAACTTCATCAGTAACTTGTATCATGGATAAACGTAAAATTTAGACATCACCTTGGAGATTTAAATACTTTTTTTCTTAAAATTTAATATGAGTTATTGAAAAGAATTACATTTAATCCAACAGTTATGATAAGTATATCTTCCTATTCGAATTATATTCTCTTTGTTTAGGCCTTTACTACGATATCAGGTATACTGTAACTCTGTCTTAAATCTTATAAATACCGTCTCTATGGTGATATAATATAGCAACTTAAACATCATGTTGTGTTTATGACTAGAAATTTATGGCTATCTATGATGGAGAATCTTCTCAACGTTCATTTTTTTGTGTATACGGTTTAGTATAACTCGTTCTTCTATTTTAATAGTTATCCTAATACCGTGTGAATGAGACTGTGCACGCTAATACATTTGCTCGTATCCTTGTAAGCTTTGAGTTCCACTGTGCTTCATGCATACCTTTTTATTATATTTTCTGCAGCCATATTTCCAGCGTTTTTTTTTTCATAATAACTATTATTCTATTTCGACCCGTTTGTTGTCGATTGTTTTAATTTCACCTAGTTGTGATGTGGAAACTTAAGCTACCGCCTAATTATGCTAGACTACAGTGATTTTAACTGAATAATGTTTTAGTTGTGCGTTAGTCTTAACTCCGACGAAAGTTAGAAGACCAATATCCGCATTTCGAATGTTGATTACTGTATTTTTATTTTCATTAATAGCTGTTATACTTTCCCTTTTAACGTATATAAGCATTTATTTTGTTTCTTTCCATATTAATTAGTCGTTAAGCCATTATAAACCAATCTTTGCTAACTAACTGGTTACAATTACGTCAAACATTGATTTAAAATCTACTGTCCATAAAGACCGCTCGTGTAAATTTGGTTGTAGTCAAGTTGTTTTTGGCTGTGGTACTTATTTGCCAAGTACAGGTTTATGTATTTGGCCTTGAGCCAAGTTGTGTCATCGTGACTAGGGATTCTACCTAACTGTTTAAATTAAAGTTTTTCAGGTTAGAGTTTGAACGTAAGATTTGCTACTTAACAATCAGGTGCAAACCAGACCGTACCTTCTATTTTGACTTGGTGATTGCAGTTATATTTCGTGATGATCCAGTCAAGCTATATTGGTAGAAACATTTTATTTAGGTTCTACCATACCAGGTAAGTCGGTTGGAGAATGGTAGGGTGAAAACTAGCAGACTCAAATTCTTAGAGCAGGTCGTACTGGTGACTGTACAGGTGTGACTGCAGTAAGTTATTTCCTCAGATAAGCTGAATCTGCAGCGATATTGGGTTACTACAAAGAATTGAGGAAGTTAGAAGATGTTAGCTCGAAAATCCACAGCTTACCTTGCCTCATTTTTTTTTCGTTGTAATTTGGCAAGGTCTTAACTGTATGAAGCTAACTCACTTCGAATTGTTCACCGAAAAACCAAGCACGACCTGTCAACTGAATTCCACACTCGAGCTATCAGATAGTTAGAATAATTATGAATTCAGTTTTATTTCTAAGTTTCTCAAAAAGAAGTATCGTTTCATGATGTAGGCATCTGAATAGTGACAGCCACCTTCACTCGTCTAACACTACTCGATTGAGATGCTTAAACTACTAACCTACTGCCATAATGAACATCTTTGTAAAATAACGCGTCTGTTAGCTAAACATTCAGTTTGTTTTCACATGAAATATATGTTAATTAACTTATCTATTATTTAAGTTTTGTATTGTAACTACATTTTACTTTTTTTGTTTTCTCCCTCTATCTTTCATTAAAGGTCAATGTATTGGTCATGCTAATTGGCGATATTTTTGTAATACTCTACTATACGGAATGTTAGGTTGTGCTTTCATGAGTTATTACAACTTGATGTTAATATTTTACTCAGATTATTTACCAATTAATTGGTCATTTTCTTATCGACTTTTATGTATCATTGCTCCACCTGGTATCATGTGGTTAGCAGGTTATTTGACATTTCTACAAAGTGTTATCTTCTTAACAACAAGTTTATCAACTTTAACTGCTTGCCTTCTATTTGTATTTATTATTTATGAATTAAATTTAATGTTGACTAATCAAACAATGTTTGAACGTACATTCAAATCATTTGATCAGTTTCATTATAATTCTACTAGTTGCAGTGGTAATAATGACTTTATCAATAATGTTAAAAATTATCCAGGAGTAGAGAAAACAAGTAATATAACGAGAAATACATCGTTACATTATGAAAAACACCAACAGTCTATCAATAACTCTTCTTCAATTTATGATGTTGGTTATCTGAATAATGTTAAACAGTATTTAGGGGAACGCTGGATTCTTGCTATTCTATGTCCATTTATTAATTCTCAATTAACAACTGATGGTTTAAGCTTTCCAACATCTGACAGCATAAAGTTTAAATGATTCTCTTTCTCTCTATATGGACTAATATCTTTCTTCTTTTTGTATGATATTTTTCTGTCAGTTCTTATGTGCATTTGTCGACAAAAATGAATGCATTTGTTAATATTTTCAAAATTTTCTTAGTCTGTGATATGCAACTTAGGATCTACGGTGTACATGTGTCTGTCTAAATTGATACACCATATCAACCTGACTATGAAAGCAGATGACATGCATTTGTTGTAATTTTTTGTTTATAAATATCTTCTGAGAGTGGCTCATACATCGTGATACAACCGAGGGATAAATACTAAGGTTAGAGATATAGTATTAGGCAGTGTTTGAAAGTGAACTGATGTTGTGAATCTTCATTGCATGAATATGATTGCGTCTGCTCAGTCACTACCTACATAGACTCACGATGTTAGCTAGTATAGGAATAAGTTGAAAGAAAGAAGTCAAGGACCAAACGAGAACGTGACATCAGTCCATTAAGTCATACAGTTAGTCTGAGCCATATAGGAAGGTGCAAGCTACCTGGTTGAGAACGTTCGGTGACGTAGCTGAGAATTGGAACTAGTGATGCAGATGCATTTACTCCTAAATCTTCAGTTCCAGTTTTCCTTTGTCGTCGTTGCGTTATGTCGACTCTATTTTTTCATAATTTCATCTCATCGTCCTAATGTGCTTTGGAAGCTTGATCAAACCCACAATTCTCCTAGGCTGTACATAGATTATACTGGACAGACTACTTTAGAACAGCGAAGTGAAATAAATATCAGTAGTAAAAAAGTATAGACATAATAGGAGTGAATTCGTGGAACAAAAAGCACGAAATAACTTTGAAACTTGGAATATAGGGTAGATTGAACGAATGCGTTTGTGTCACCATACCTTGTAGTGTCTGCAGCTATTGATTACTACTGTTGCTAACCCAAATCAAGTAATTTGTACTTACCTCCATAGTTCAGACTAACAGTCAGCGTTTGCTTGCGCTTATATTTCGCTTTGATCTGATTGCCAATGGATTCCTTCCAATCAACCACACCAGCTAGTTGGGTAGTGGTTAAACATTCCTTAATGCATATCTCAAAAACTTAGCTATACGACAAGTTTGTAGTGATCTACGTCATAAAAACACTTGGACTTAACAAATGTAGTTGTTATCTTCTACCTGGGATGTGTCTAATTTACTGTTAACTTAACATTACTGAATTCAGTATTTAGTTTACCATGTTGGTCTGTTCATTTGGAATGTGCAGTGAACATTAGCAGAAATTACAGACTTATTGGCTAAGTTTTACTACTGAATATACCGAAGTGTAATATCAAACTTTCTAAAGAATCCTCGTGTATGGCTTTAGTTAATGTATGCGTTTATTCCGACATCCATATGCGCTTCTACACATGTTCTCCTGTTGTTATTGATGCCTTACTTTGAAATGACAACAATCGTTATTGAATGGGTGATGGGTTTGTAATTAAATCAAGTTGTATTAACAAACAATATCTCAATTGATGGAGATTCGTACCTTAAGAAAATGTCTAATGATAATATTGGATTTAATTAAGTGAAAGATCCAATTGTAGAGCTGTTATTAACATTTTGGATTAGCTTCATCATACGATAACATGAAGTCTTTTACTGGAGGTTTATTTATAATCAGTCGCAGTCAATTTCATTCTACTTGTAAGACTAATTAGTAATATGAGTCCTTAAACCCTGTAAAGGATCGAACCCTGACTGATAAGGCCTTCAACCTAGCAAGATGTTGGGTATGTTACTATGAACGAAATTCATAACATTCCAAGTATTCATCGATTGTTCTATTAAAATGGTTTTCATTTATGAAACAGAAAATGTTCTCATTATCTTCGACACAAATAATCTTATTACTTAAATAAGTAGGTCGTCCATTTCATAAAAATTTACCATAATTAGTTATGGCTAATTCATGTTATGATTTTAAGATGTAAAATTGTGTTTTTGATGTTGAAAAAATTTCTCTCATGTGTGTTCTGTAACAGTTGAAAATTAAAAAGAAACAATGGGGGGTATTATGCTTTGTTTCTTTCTCCTGGAATGGCTCAAAGAAGCTGGAAATATTTCACCCAATTACCATTCAGTAAAATTTCTCAAAGCTTTGATACATCATTGTTTTACTGGTTAACTATTCAAATTCCTATTGTTAGAGTGAACGAATTACAATCATGATTTCTCTTGACCTTTGTTGTTTTGTACATATTTGGCACTTATTGGAGCACAATCTATCTTTTGACTTAAAAATTACGAGATTCAATGAAGAATCGAGTTCTGGAAAAACGTGCACTTGGATATTTAAGCGGTTGTATAGGCTTACATTCAAGATTGATGATATTATGTTATAATGGGACAAAGAAAAGGGATGCACAATGTTTAGAGCTTATTATCAGGGATGTTGGAACATGTACTGTTTAAATACATTTACTTAACATTCAGTTAGTATAATAGTTGAATTCTCTAAATTTTTAGTTTTCCAAAAACTCATTAACTGTTGTCATACCTATGCTCGTTCTCAAGCTAATATAACTTTATTATAGACCTATTATTCCAATTTCTGTATACAATCTCTACCTAGTTCGATCTTTAACGTATTTTGTATTACCTATTGCTAATTAGTAGTCCGGTAATTTAATCTCTATCTGCTAATTGGGGCATGGCAACTTGAACTGATGTACGCATGTACGAAGTTCTACGTTGTAACTGACTGACTGACTGATTACTAATAGTGGAATATGTGATATATGAAAATCTTTGCTGATACTCAATATATGACTTGACATTGTCTTCAGTTTGGTGGTGTTGTCCTTTTGCTTTTTACATCTGGGGGGAGAATTTCGTCAATCACACTATGCCAACCAATCAACACTCATGTAGTCATTGTGTAGTTATTGTACAAGTTCTATTGGGATTGCTAAAAATTCAAGGTCATTATTCTCTAATGTCAGTCATCTCGTCTTCACACCAGCACACCCAAGGTTGCATTCCATAGGGTGGTATGTTTAACTGTGAATTATTCCATTCTGGAGAATATAATTATTAGAACCTACTTCAAATAGGACTGAAGCATTTCAACAGAAAATTATTCTACAGACTAGATATTGTTAATCTTCAAACTGAGCTTTGGACATAAATGATTCTCGTTGACCATATTAAGTGTATTCCCATGGTGGTTTATTCTGTTGTTCTATCTTGTAGGTAGTTCACCTCAGACTTAAGAACTGCATTCTTTGCATTTCTAACTGAATATCTATTTGCAACACAAAATGTTTGATTGTTTTATTCTTACCTCACTTGTTTGTACGATAAATAATTAATTATAGTTCAATTGAGATGTTTAATTTTGGGGAAATCGGTATTTTTAGTCGACTGATTGATGTTGGCAGGGTACCGTTGATAACCAGGAAGCACTGGATAGCTGTTTAGTTCTAATGTAGAACTCCTCAGCAGTTCACACCCTAGAGTATGCACCAGGTGCATTCAGGTTGACTGTGAACACCTAATCCTCTACATCACTGGATCGACATTCCAATGGCAGGAATTCCTACTTCCATCAATTTGTGATACATAGCGCGACGATTATTCCTTGCCATTGGTGACAATTGTCTTACTCGTTTATACGATAAGTAATTTAGTGTCTCACTAAGGATTTCTTATTCATTTTCAAACTTATCGTCTACTCAAACGTTTAGGATGTTTAGAATGTATTAAAATCTTTCTGTTGATTTATCATGAACTGAAATTGATCGGCCTTTGTAACCGTATGCGCACCCTGAGCGGATTACCTTCAATATAGCGATAGTTCACAAGTATTGTGTGAGATGGATTGTGGCTGGCAAGTGGAATTCAAGACGTGCATATCGTCCTAATTGGGACTCATAAGCTGAATGTACCCACATCCCAGTGTTGATATCCACACGTTCGGCGTGAGATGAACAGAGTTCGAGTCCCCGTGCAAACAATTTCACTAGAATGTAAGTACATCCAGCTGACCAGTCCTATATAGGACGACACACGTGTCTGTGACTCCGTTTTCGAGCCACAACCCAACTCAGTAGTTTATAATGCTTATTTTATAAATGGGATTTGCTTGAACTTACTAATTATGAATGCTAACCGTTGTATGTTAACAGTCACCTCTTGTCTATCTCGAAGTAATGTTTGTCCGGAAATATTGTTGTTGCTGGAAAATCTTGCAATGAATGCATACACAAGAATTTACGTATTTTAGTTGAATGAAAAAACTTGTATGTAGCAGTTAGATTGGTAGTGCACTTTCTTCACTGGGAGATATTCTCTAGTAATTACAATTCGAATGCATGTTGAATGAAAATATGTGGCAAAATTACATAATGAGTGTTGAAAATATAAAATTTAGAATAGGTTTGTATCTTCCCGTTGATTTGTAATGGACTGAAACTGGTCAGCCTCTGTTGCCATATGTGCATCCTGTACTGTGTACTACCGCTATTTAGAGGCAATCTGCTCAGGATGCACATATGGCAACAGAGGCTGACCAGTTTCAGTCCATTACAAAATCAACGGGAAGATAAAAACCTATTCTAAATTGCATATGTACCCGTCGCACAAGTGTGACTGTCTGGACACAGTAGCCTAGTGGTGAACGCGGTGGCGATTGACACGAAGCGGACTGAGCTCGAATCCCAGTGTGAACATCAACATTAGGATGCAGGTACATCCAGTCGATGAGTCCCAAATAGGACGAAACGCGCGTGCTGGATTAAACTTGCCGGTCACAATCCAACTTAAATAGTGATGAAAATAGTTTACTTCAAAAATAATTATATTACTGATTGAAGGCATGATTTTTATTGGTACTCATTTAACATCAATATGTGATGAACACCAACAACTAGAGACTAACTATGTTACTTATAATTGTGTGCTACTGAGGTTGTTAAATTTGCTTCTGATATCATGAATTTGCTAAGGTTAGATAATAACTGAAAACCAGGAAATACTACTAAACATTTCCTTTGTCCTGGTATTGGACTCGTCAGTAGTCCTGGACCAAGAGCTTCACGTTTCCGAGCGAATACTTAACCGTTAGACAACCGAGTTTGTATCGAACATTTAGAAATTTTAACTGTTAATTTACGTTTTATTACATTATCTGATTGATTACCATTGGTGGGTAACTGTTTCTCATTAGACATGGTTCAACTTTACTTGTCATGTCTTCTTTATTGAACTCTAGGGATTACCCTATAACATCATACTCTACGACATTCAGGGAGATTTCTTTCATACGTATTTGATTTGGTTTGTTATTGAAAAATCTAAGACGTTTTATATGATGAAGAAAATTCATTCATTCTATTAGCCTTATTTATAGTTAATTGTCTCTATGGTATTCATCATCTATATTTATCTTTTAATGTCACTTGTTTAGTTGAATCACATAGTTGATTGATCTGGTTCATATGAGTTAATAGATGGGATCTATGTAAATGTGACTATTATTGATTAATTGATATACATGTCATATTTATAAATATTTTATATCATACTTTAATTGTTATTGTCTAGAATGATAATGAATAGTTTCTCTATTGAACTTTTATTAACCCTTAGGATTCAATTAATTCTTAATTTCTCTATCATACGTTATCATGGAGGTTTATAAATTGCTCAATAGACAACAGTTTATACAGTCTAACATTATTGCATCCAGAATAATATGCATTCAGTTTCAATCAATCAATACCTGTTACCCCACATGAAGTATAGGCCACCAAGTAGCATTCTCCAACCAACTCTGTCCTTGGCTTTCGTTTTCGGTTCTTCCCAAGTGTTGTCCATTTACCTCACGTCTACTTCCAATCGCCAAAGCAATATGTTATTTGGTCTTTCTTTTTTCCTTTAGAATTCCAATTTAGTTCCTATCTTGTGACATAGTTTGATGATTTCCTGAATGTCTGTCCCATACACCTCCAGCGTCTTTTCCTAATTTCTTCATCGGCTGGAAGCTGGTTGATTTATTCTCTGCTATAGAAGGTTGTTGTTGATGGTATATGGTTAACGGATCCGAAGTATCTTACGCAGACAGTTGTTTATAAATACATTTATCTTTTGAATGATGACTTCGTAGTTATCCAAGTTTCAGCTCCATACAACAGAACAAGCTGTCTTTACATTTGTATTAAAAATTGTGATAGTTTGAGCTGCAGATGTTTTTCAGTTGTAGAAATGCTGCTCTTACCTTTTCAATCTGCGCCTTGACATCTGCCACAGATCAGGTCCTCCTCGTTTATTGATGATGATACCCAGATATGTAGAAGTTTCTACATCTTCCATGCATTCACTTTTGACGTAATTAACTCTGTAGGTCAGTTGAAAATTATAGCAAAATGTTGCGGAAATGATAACTGAAAGGTATTTTGAATTGAGATAGTTTTCTGGAGATACGCATTAAGTTTAATTGTATGTATTCAGTCAAAGATCGATATCAGTTAGGTACCGTTGGAAACCAAGGAGTACTGAACAGTTGTTTCGTCCTAGTAGGTAACCCCCCATAAGTGTACACACTCGATTTCATGAGGTAATCGAACCCAGGGATTACAGGTCTAATAGTAAACTCCTTTTTATCTGCACCACTTGGCCAGCCTAGCGTCTAGTAGTATGAATTTCCACTTTCATCAATGTTGATATATTGCAATGATCCGTAATTATCACTGATGATAAGTGTCTCACTTCCAACATATCTAAACCCCACCTATCACGACTTTTCACTAAAAAACTGTGTAGAGAAACTAGACGAATAGTTAAGCGTAGCATGTTAAATGCTTAGTGTGTGATGCATAGCCCTTTTTATCAATATTCCAATGCATTTAATGAGTGAATGTTATACATTTCAATGCAATTTCCATTCACGATTTCACTTTATGAGACCTAAGTTCTCCTTAATTATTTATTATGGATATGAAGTACTGTAAAGTAGGCCTAAAGGGTACAAACACAAGTGAAATTCGGAAGTTTGAATGACAAAGTAATTAAAAGTACTGGATACAATGTAATTATTGAAACCTTTGGAAATGTTCAAGCCAATTAGTCTAGATGAACTCGAGAACTCAAGGGACTGTATTATGATAGAAGACTATCACAATTTAAATAATTTAGTGATAACTATCGTAAACTGTAAAACCAGATTATTAAAGTTCAAATCTATAGGGTAACATCAATTCATTTAAAATTGTATGTGCATCTTACTGATGAATGCCAGATTTCGACGAAACACACGAAACGAGATGTTTGCTAAATACTCATAGCACCCCACCCCACCCCTTTTAAATAAACACCATTTCATTAAATTGTTAAAAAAGATGCAGTAAAAATATTTTTCAATTTATGAATGAAGGAGGTGATGAATTCAGTAAGACTAAATTACAAATTAATGACCTTACAATACTACTGAAAGCTAAACTTATCTAATCAGTGTTAACCTATTCATTGACATTTATAAGGTCGATATGAATACTACATAATTACACATCAATTGTATTTGATTACATGAGTTCACCAGTATTCCTATATTCTTTATTCTATCTCTTATCAATAAGTATAGTAACTTATGATATTTAGGAATAGAAATATGTAAATGAAACCTTAAATGACCTGACATACTATTTTATTCTTATGTCATTTACACTAAATTTTCACTTAGTATCATGTAATTATTAGTAGTAGTTGATATGCCAAACCTTTTCAATATGATACTATAACTCGAGGAATGGGTGGAGGGGGGGGGTTAGCTAAGTTTAATAAATCAGCTGTTCCAATAAAAAAAATGATGTAATTTTTTGGATACTCTCAATATGATGCATTTTCATCTAAAGTAGTTTGTTGACAGGATGCTCTGGTTCATTTAAATTTCATTCTCGTTATCAATTACCAGTAAGTTATTCCTGTAGTTTTGAAGGATTCAGAGTTCATTACATGATTAGTAGCTGACTTTAGTTCCTTTCATAGTTCAAGATATTACTATTGAATGGTTAATGCTAGTCCAGCCAACCTACATTAAACATGACATTGATCAATATTGATTATTCATTCACTGTACATATGAGACAAGTATATCGTATCTCTTAACTTATTAAGAATCGACAATTCAGGTTACAGGCATGAAAAACTTACACACCTAATGTGACTAAATCTTCAGTAAATGAATTTTGTCCAATTTGTTCCCATCTCAAATTTAAATAAGTCTTAGATCCGGGAATATTTGTAGAATACATTGAATTCATCAGATATTCCGTTACATTTTCTTAAACTACATACTACGGCCAATCATTTGTAATAAGTGTAACATTGTAAACAACACCTTAAAGCTTGATGAGTACATATTGTCCATCAAAAGTGACAGACAAGATTGACACTGAAATTAGATAAATAGGTTTTCGATGGAAGTATTCATAGATGATGTTAATTATTCTATAAACAATTTGAATTTGATTGGTTATGTAATATGAAGATGATTTATTAATCTAAATAGATGAGAGAGAATTGATAAATCACCAAAATATTAGTAATTTGTTGACATTATAGTGCCTTAATATTCGAACATCGCCCAAAAATTCTCGACGAAGCTTCCAAAACTCTTGAAGACTTCATCAAACCACTGATCAACAGAACTTTTCTGAATCTCCTCGTGGCGTGTTCTGATTGGGTAATGGCTGAAATGTTTTAGTTCTCATTGGATTGCAATGATGATTTTATAGTTTCAGAAAACTATAGATATGCGAATATAAGTCGTCATAACATTAGTATTTAGGTTGCATTATATAATATGCTAACATAAACAGATTAATTTGAACGTATAGATGATAGATTAGGAATAAAGTGGATATGTAAAGATGCTTCTAAAGTGAAGTTCAATAATGAATAATACAAAGCGGTCATTATTGTCAAGACCCATACTAGGACGTAACGCCTGTCCAGTTCTCCCTGGTTTTCAATGGTATCCTACCAACATCATTCTGTGACGAACTCAATCGAGTAAAACTTATTACCAAACTCCACAAACCACTTCGATTAGATTAAATTTGGATGTATAAATAAAAGATCTAAAATCAACCTGATATGACCTGATTATATGACAAATAATGACAATAAGTGAACAGCAGATTGTATTCATGAGGAAATAACTGAATAATAGCAATAATAATCACGTTTGTGTTACTTACCATGAGAACTGAAGGTTTATCATTGATTCCTTTTGAATAAAAAGGTCAGATTGTAGTCCTTCTAATAGCGATAGCTTCAACAATAGTGTGGAGTTGTTATGCTTGTTTATTATTTTAAAGGCACCCGTTATGTTCATAATATGTCCCGTGTCCATTAAATGTTTTGAAACTGAGCTGAGTAAGGTATTTGATCTTCAAAGACTTAGCTTTCTTGGAACATGCTAAATAAAAAGTAAACTTCTAGTATTCGATAGTAGATGTCTTCAAAGCATTGCTCATGTTTTCTGGGACTATCGAGTAGACAATACGTGGGTTAGCGATAGAGTACTACGTAGGTGTGATAAATCGATTGATGAAGTAGTGGATCTTCATCAGGCTGAGGTGGTTAGGACATATGTTACGTATGTCCAACTACAGCCTTCCTTGACGAGCATTGCTGTCTGGTGTAGGAATAGGTTGGAAAAGAGAAAAGGGTGGCCAAACCGAAACATGGTACAAGTCTGCGAAGGCATCGACAATTGGGCTGAGCCATGTTAATAGTTCTAGACTACCTGTTCGTAGTCCACCTGATGATCGTAACCACTGGTTAGAGACTTTAGGTGACATGACTCAAAATCGTTCATAATAGAATAGATGTATCCATTCCTTGTCCTGATCCAAATTCTAAGCTTCTAAGTTCATCATAATTTTCTTTTTACTGAATTATATACATATCTTGTAAAAAATTTATCTTCGATCTTTAATCCTTTCCATTATTACTAACTTCGTTACTACATCCGCTACTCTGGGATTTGATCCTATGATTTCATCTCCATCTGTTAATTGAGGCATGTCAACTGGAACTGATGTACACACGTGCCAATTTTTATGTTGTAACTAACTGACTGACTGTAACTGGTACTTAATATATTTTGAACATCTTGTCACATATCATGGGATCAGTTTTACAGTAGGAAATGTGTACTGTATGACAACTTTTAGTCGAGTATTAATTTTCTTTATAACCAGATCACTCTTAAACACTAATCAGATGAATACAAGTTTCGTATCGGGTTTATTCATTGTTCTGTTTGTTTGATACTCACTACCATATTTCTTTAGAGACGTACTTGGATATTCATTTTCATGCAGACACTTTTCTACTGTTTTACATTCTACTGAGCAGAGTTTTTGAAGATTTGTAGTAAAGTAATCTGACTAGACCATATTTATAATTTATTCGACACTAACTATGAAAATGATATTGTCCACTTCAAATTTATTTCGTTATATAAATCTTCTGACAGGTTCCTATGATTCCTTTAGGAAATTCCGAAGTTCCTGCGACTGAAACCTTGTTATTTTTTTATAGATTCGAATGTAAATTTGTCCGCTTGAATTAATGTCATCAGATTGGATGAACTAATCGTCGACGTATCTTCTATATAGCATACTGTCATTTACGACAGATAACAGCTTTGTGCTTTCTAAATTTAGCACAAATATATATATTTGTAAGAATCAGCCCTAATAAACTTCTTATACCCACACCATCCACTTGATAACTTAGTTTATCGTTGAGTTGGAATTAGGCGTTTTTTTTTGAGTATCTTCTTAGCAGCCGTTTTATTTATGGCATTGGTAGGGATTTGTACTCCGAATACTATCTAATTAGTTTCTTTTAATAGAATGTTTGTGAATAGCGATACTATATCATGTATGACTATAAGTTTGACTGACATATTTAGTAGATTCTATTATTTTAGCAAAATCAAGGAGTATCCTGTAAACTATATAGTGGCCAGTTCGTTTTGAATCGGTCTTAAGTTATTTTAATGCCATCTGACTAGTTTATGATAATGTGAGTTAATTATGGAGATAATCGATCTCATTGTTACACATCAAGTTTACAGAGTTTAGCTTATCTATGCATGATCTACCAGGTTTTAACTCAATGTACGTTGCATTATAATAAATTGTAGTAATTCTTCAAGTTATTAGATTAGTCGTTTTTCTAGTGTTTTCATTTTGTTGTTGTTTTTAGCTTTCAGTTTCAAATTTTGTATGAATCATGTAAAAATTATCATCATCTTTAGTGTATAATCTAATTGATTCATTAAAACAACTTCCTTAACTTTGATCTAATTTGATTAAAACAAAAATTCTCATCATTTCGCATCATTTGTAGAGTGCCGTAATGGGCTTCTGTTATGATATTGAATTGACAAGATGATGTTATATAGAATTAGTTAGCAATATTAACCTGTTTAGACTTAAATCAGCCAAATTTGTCATCCCTTAATGATTTTTAAGTCATATAACCGATTATGTAGGTTCACAAATTGAACTTCTGTGTCAATTCTATTGATTGATTTGTATAGAATAGAACATTTCAATTCGCAGTTCTCTGGCTTCAGTTTGTATTCTGTTCACTTTTGTACTAGATAAGTTAGATATCTATTTCACAGGATTGTTTGGAAATTCTTTAGTCATCTTCTTTTATAAGATTTTTGATAAGCTATGATATGTTGTGTTATATTTGGCGATTCAAATAAGGTAACTAACTTTTTGAACTGTTTTACAAAAGACTGTTTCATTTAGTTCTACTATATGTATATCGATTATTTTATTTTTATTAGTGTCATGTTCCACTTGCCTTAACCTGTCAGTGAACTCATGAAATGTTATCATATCAATTCTTATTCAGGAACTAGGATCAATTAACCTTGTATCTTATAATTGATTGAATACGTCACAGATTGATGTTGGTAGGCTTACCACAGAAAACCACGGGAGCAATGGATATCCGTTTTTTCCTAGTATAGGACATCTTCAACAATGTACACCCTAGATTCTGCCCTACAATCCTCAGGTTGGTGATCGCCTAAATTTCTGTATTACTAGGCCAACTGGCATTCAATGGTATAATTCCCAGTTTTATCAAATTGTGATATATTGTGCGACGATCATCGATTTATTGTTGGTGATGGCTGTTCTCACTCTCGATACGTCTGAACTCCACCAGTCACTACCTTTCACCAGATCTTCAGCAAACATCATGAAGTTTGTCACCTAGTGAACTAATTGCTTGTAATTTGAATGAGATGCTTTGTGGAGATTGGTATCTTTTAGCTGATCGAATACGTCACAGATTGATGTTTATACGGTACCACTGAAATCTCTAATTTCTAAGTCATTCTTTTCCTCCTATGAGTGATATGAGTGATATTCTTGTTATCAGTTCGATATGTGATCAGGTTTTGTGTGCATTTAAACTAATGAAATGTAATTTGATGTAACTGGCTCGATTGTTGACACACTAATCTTGTGTTCTTTGATCCGGCTTAGGAACTAGCAGTCACGCGGTAGACGTGTGGGCATAGAACAACGGCCTCAGGTTTCTTGGTTTTTCGGTATTGGTTTTGATCAAAGTTACCGTCACCGTATATTATGATAGACCGTAGTTCATATCATAACATGTTGTTTTATCTATCTTCAGTTGCATATTTTGAAGAAAATTGATATATTTTATGTTACATATCACGTTGAAGTTATTAATTACTTTTTCGAGTCCGCTGGTATTTATTCGGATATCATCAACTGTTTTACTGACAGACTTCATATGAGATTTAGTGAAATGAAGAGGACTGTTTACAATGAGTAAAAAACTGATAGATTTAAGTTATTTTAAGAATTATCGAGGATTACTATCACTTTGATTAAATTCATGATAGAATTCGACTTTTAGAGCGTCGTTACATATTTACTTTATTCCTGATTCATCATTTATACCTTCAACTTCAATCTGTTTACTTGGTTGTACTTGGTTGCTTGAGTAACGACAGACAACTTAGGCACTCAAACGCTTCGAACCCTCCTGGTCGCAATTCAAAAGACAAGTAGGTGGGAATCTTTATTCGAAAAGAGAATGTGTTTTATACGAAAGATTTGCATATTTATGATTTTCTGAAGCAGTATAATCACCATTATAATCCATCCAATTCAGACTTAGAAGTTTTAGTCATTACCCAGTCGAAACACGCCACGAGGAGATTCAGAAAAATTCTGTTGATCAGTGGTTTCATGGAATTTTCAAGAGTTAGGGAAGCTTCGTCGAGATTTTTGGGCGATGTTTGAATAGTAAGGCACATAATGTCACCAAATTACTAATATTTTTGGTGATTTATCAATTCTCTCTCATCTATTTAAAATAATAAATCATCTTCATATTAAATAATCAATCCAATTCAAATTATTTGCAGAACATGTATCCTTACAATTAGTAATCTGATTTACTAATAATCCTTAACATTAGTTAATAATCACAATCAAATTACAGGAAATGTAAACACTTTATTTGCATAATAATTGAATTGTATTGAATTAATCAGTAAGTAACAATCATCCAGACATTTAAACAATCAATTCCAGGAATAAATTGTGATAAATCAAAATGAGCAGAAGGAAAACAAGAGTGTGTTTCGCAGCAACAGACTTCTCTTTTCAATCAACTGATCATTTCAAAAGTTATACAATCGTTAGTTCAATGCATTTTCCGTTATAGTAATAATATCAATTTAATGTCACGAATCGGTCTTAATTAAACAACCATTGACCACCAGGAAGCATTAGACAGCTGTTTAGTCCTAACATGGCACTCTTCAGTAGTGAGCACGTACGACCCTCCAGCTCCAAGGTAAACTTCTTACCATTAGACCACTGAGTTGGCCTCCAACGGTTGATATTTCTAGTCCAATCAATTCATGATACATTTGAGCGACCTTATTAATTGTTATCGGTGGATAATTGTCTCACACTAGACATGACTGAATCCCATTGGTCACGTACTCTCACTAGAACTCCAGAAATCACTTCGAGAAGTTAGTCACTATTGAACTGATATTGATTGCGATTGGATGCCAACTACTGAAAAGTTCCATATCAGGATGAAACAACTATTCAGTGCTATTTAAGTCCATTACAAATCAACGGGAAGATACAAGCCTATTCTGAATTAACTATTCAGTGCTTCCTGGTGAATCACTGGTTGTCTAATTCAGATTAATTCATGATATCAAAATGACATTCAACAATCTCCACAACAATCAATTACAAAATAAAAACAGTAACATAGCAACAGTGAAAGGAATTCTATTTCTAAGAAGAATCGAAAATACAGCTGAGTATTCATCAAAACATCCTAGAAGCTTGATGAAGTTTATTAAATGGAAAAAGTGATGTAGTATGTCAAGATGAAATGTGTTAAAAAATGAAAGTAAGTCGGTTCATTATAAAAGGTGAATATGGAGGGAGAAGGAAGAAGTAATAATCTTTGAAAAAATTTATTTTTGAGTTAAAGATAAATGCAAAAGTAGAGAGAAACAAGTATTTTTGGAATACATAATTCTGGTAACAGTAGATGTACAGACACGGCTTTTGTTAATTTTCTGAGTGACTTTAAACGAAGAATCTGTTTTAATCGAGTGGCCTGCTTTTGCAAAATGTTCAGTAACTGAGCTTATTAATCCTCTGCTACCTCTACTGAACCATACTAGATGATATTCTTGAGTTATATTTCAATTGGAATCCTCATCGAACGACCTATATAACGAGCTTCATATGAACAAGTGAAGTGATAAACGGACATGAAAGTAGTTAGATACTGAAGTTTATCCTTTATGTTGTTGCATAACAACGTACGGCTGAATAATACTAATCCTAAAGTTCCTTTGAATAGCAATCTTTCAAATGAATTGGAAACTTTTCATTAAGTACCTTCTACTTTATCACTGTTGAAATCAATATTCATATAAAGTATCTTGTGTGGTGCAGAGGTTTCTGATATCTTTGGAATTTTGGCCTTCATGTTCAGGTCAATAAACTTTGGTAGATATCTATTTCCAACATACATTCTCTTTAACATGTTTAACACTTAGACAATGATACCAAGAGTACTACTTCTCCAGATTTGTATGGAGAGGAATGTAAGTTAAGTTTCTCTTTTTACTAATGAGATTCCAACTGCGGAAGTTTGATAACAGACCATTCCAAGATAGTTTTCTGTAAATATACGTAATTAAGGTTTATGATTGTACAGCCTTTGAAACAAAGTAGTTGAAAAGTGGATTATTCTATGGAACAAATACTTATTTCTTTAGGAACTGACAGAAATTACTTGGACTCTGAATAAAAATATACCAGGACAACAAAACATAGTGATTATATTATATAACTCAGAATTGTAATTGAATCGTTGTGAATTAAGTTGAAGTCGTATTAGTAACTTTGGAGTGTTTCGAATACGATTAAAGTGAAGTTAATGAGTACATGAGTGTCACTACGAGTATCATGAATGTCCATGTTTTTATTTTTTTAATATTCGAAGTTAAAAGAACTACTTGATGTCGTCAGAACAAATGATCCTGTTGTCGATTTGTCTGTAATCTATTTATTTGTGGTGAGTAACCAAAGTTCTGTTTGTCTAGTCATTTTAGTATTACTTGAATTCTATCTATTAAGTAGTTACTAGTATTAGTAACTAAATATTGTGTGTACTATGTTGTGGTAGTCTGAAAATAAGCGACATAAAACCCTGATTTACTTAGGCTTTTCTTCATTTAGAAGATCAATCTGTGGATCTGTGATTTTCAATGGATTTCAATTTCCAAAGCAGATTACTGTTGATAGATTTTATCGAATAACACTATGGACTAGATTAGCTCTACATTAGTCATTGAGGTATATATTTGACAATTAAATGTGTCATTTACAAATTTTGTTTTTTACTGTTATTCGTAGTGAACTGTTTAGACTACTGACTTTGTATATAGTAGTTTCATTTTCTAACTTCAGTCTATTAGAGTTACTGAATAACCTCATTTAATCCCACTAATGAATAACTTTAGTGTAGCAGATATGGTTGTACTCAATCAGCCATATCCTTATAGGATTTCTGTAATTAATAGATATATTTGATCATTATTGAATACATGTTAGTTAGGCTTGATGATTTGAAAAGATGTTAACTGGGTGGTTTGAAGATTAAGTGTTTATAGTTAGTCTTAAAATTCTGGATTTTTGTGGTTGATGGACAAATTCATCAGAAGAGTGAGAGTGTTCCTCACTGATTCCCGATTTTTAATGGTAGTAGTATTAATCTATAATATAAAATTTCATATTCATCAAATAAATTCATTTGCTCCTATGGAGAAGTTATAACGATCGTTGTTATAGGAATTTACATTTTCGTGCTGAAGAGCATCTTACAACGTGGCTAAGCAAAGGCATGATGATGACATTTAATAGCTCAATCTTTGCTCTTTTAGTGGAAACAGGACATACTGCAAGTGTCAGCCAGCTGTTTTCAATAATATAACGTGTTATTGACTGTTTACCGAAGTCAGTAAGACTCAAACTTCTTTAAACGACAGAAACGAATACTATTCGGAGTAGAAAATCGGAACTCTGCGTCCAGAAGAAATACGTGCAATCGCTTCTTTTACGACGGCTAATATCAGACCAAAGAACTCAATATTCTAAGATAACTTGATGTATATATTCACTTTCCCATTTGTGTCTTCATAGCTTTTGTTTTCTTTTCTTCAACTATTATTGTTGTTGTTATAACTTGAAAAATCAGGCAATCATAATACATGAAAATCAGTGACCTCGATAATACCAATCAGTGTACGCCCCCGTTTGCATCATGACTACTAGTTTCCAAGCTGGAGTGAAGAAATGTTATGATGCGAGAAATTCTGGTGGTTGGTTTGATGAGTGCCAATCACTTGTGCCTAGTCAGGTAATTGTGCATCTGTCCTTATGACCCTGAGTTCCAAGCCGAAATAAGAAGAACACGAGCCAATAGATCAACCAGACAGAAATCCCATTATATTTCAAGCCTCCCTTTATATATACACAAAATCATACCTTACAGCAAACCAATTAGGAAGTTAACATTAATACAGAACAAAGGAAGTAGTGATAGTGAATAGGAACAACTTGTATACAACTAATTAACTATAGTATGTAATAATAGACAATATAATAACAGTAAATATGCTAAACGGGGGGGATAGAGTAAGAGAAACGTAACAATAATAGAAACAAAATGTTTACATTACACGCAGTTAGAACAAATGAAATAGTGTTCTTAAAATACAGTTCTGAGAGTTTGTTACTCTTCTTTAGTGGTCCGGCATAACAAGAACACAAGATAAGTAATCTAACCACAAGACTAAATTTTACTCATCCATTTATATACATACAAAACTTGATCACACAGCGCACCAATAGGTAGAATAACATTTATTTACAAGAGGCACAATCATAGCTAGTGACAGGGAGGGGTACAGATATATAATTAATTAATTATAGTTGCTAATATGATAACAGTTAATGAGTTTAATGGGAGGTTAGGATTAATGGAAACATGACTATAATAGAAATAAAATAGTGGATAAATATATTCTTTACGAATAAATGCTCATCAAGGTTCTACATTCATTAGTTCAAAATTATTAGTCACAAAAATAGCCAGTTTCTGAGGCAGGTAAAACATTATTTAGATATCAAGGAGAATTGGATAATTGGAAGTTTTTTCTCTCATTGAGTTATTTATAAAATACGAATGTTAATGTTGAAATAATAACCATCATTATGTAACTTGTGAAAAGGTAAACGACAACTGAGATAAACAAGATTATTAGTCAAATATGTGTATATAGGTATCTCTGTATATAGGGGATATAGGAGATGGGGTGGTAGCAGAATACGATTAGATCAAGTGTTTGTAGACAAAGGTCGAATCCTACTTAAAATGAAACCGAATGGTTATGAGTGAACGATAATCAAAATTCGTCAAATAGTAACAATAACAATAATAGACATAATTACAATCAGTTCATGTATTTGATCTTAAAATGTCATATTCAAATTCATTCTGCGTACTTTGATTAATAATAATAATAATAATAATAATAATAATAATAAATAGATAATAATAAATAATAATAATAATAATAATCATATGGAAATGCATATCCAGAGGGAGAATACATATGCATTAAGTCACATTAAATCGTCGCGTGATTAAGGTAGTGATTGGTTTAGTGGATCTCGCGTCGGCCATGGCAGGAGAAGAGGTTCAACGTACTTCTTCTGTATGCACAGGTCTGGCTTCTTGACCCGTATAGCTATCGCCTCTGCCATTTTAAGGACTTTGAGTCTAACTGATCTTGGCAGATAAATGTTTACACAAAATATTATTCTGAATGGCTGATTTATGCTAGCCACATGACCTGTTTGAATTAAGTGAGCTAGTATTACGCTGTTAATACTTCTGAAAACTCCTTTGGTTAACCAGACCGGAAGGTGCTCCCGAGCACGGAGGAGTAAATTCCTTGAGTATCTGCCAATGTAACTTGCTCCACAGGAGCAGTTGAACTAATAGATACAAAATGAAGTGGCAAGCTTAGGTAATTTATCATTTATTCTCGGTATCACCAACGGGCGGGTAGAAAACACCAGTTGCAGTTTTCCAGCGTAAAAAGTTCTCCGAATGGTGTTGCGTAACCTCAACGTTAGCATTTCGCTGGGCGCGTCCCCTCTGTATGCTAGTCTCAGAAAAAGCGGCTTTCTTTCTGCGGTCTGAATCATCTTCCTATTTGCTTACGAGATGGCATGTTTATTTATAAACATTATAGAGTAGCCATTCTCCCTCAGGGTTTTATGCGATGCTTCCGTTTCTTCATCAGCCGCGTCAGGAGAGCATATCGTCATTATTCTATAATGCAAGGTTTTCAATAGATTCCTTTTATGTTGTATAGGTACAAAGCTAAGGAAGTTTGTATATTGTCCTATCCATGTGATTTTCTTGTTCATGTTTCTTCTTAATGAGTCATCTGTTCTTTTTGTGGGCAGTACATCTAGAAATGCTATTTTGCCATCACTTTCTTCCTCGCATGTGAATTTAATAGCCAGGTGAACCTCGTTAAATTGCCTGAGAATATCAGACCGACTAATATCCTGTTTGCAAAGGATGAATGTGTCATCTACGTAACGGCAGTAAAATGGCAATTTACCAATGAGTTATGCGAGTGGTCCGTTTTCTAGCTTCGCCAGGAAAATGTCGGCTAACATGGGACCCAGTGGAGAGCCCATTCGCTACTTCATATACAGAGATACCTATATATATATTTGACTAATAATCTTGTTTATCTCAATTGTCGTTTACGTTTCACAAGTTACATAATCATGGTTATTATTTCAACATTAACATTTAAGGAATGGGGTTGCTAACTTTATTACCAACCCTCCTCCTTTATCCGGGTTTGGGACAGGCAGAAACTCTAGATGGGCTCCAGGCGGAGTTATCTTAATCTACTAAGCTTATTCGTTATAACTTTATTCATATATATTTGTGGTACTATATGTATGAAGCAACTGAGTTCAATTGATTATGATTACAGATGTATTATATTACGACCATTTCAATATCCAGTCAGTAACCAATAAGCATCTATGGAGACTGTTTAAGTTAGATTGTAACTGCAAATGGGATCCAGGAAGTACGCTTTGTCCTATTTTGGACTCGTCTACTGGATATACTTGCATCCCAATGTTGATGTTTACACTGGGATTCGAACTCAGGATGCACATATAGCAACATAGATTAACCAGCTTCAGTCCATAACAAATCAATGGGAAGATACAAGTTAGTGTTAATGTATGAGAACTGTTTTGCAAAATTATAATATTGAATAATAATAATTATAGTTTCTGAAGTAACAAAGAATCAACTGAGAGAAATAAAGAAGATAAGTTTTCATCAATGAATTTATTTTGCCTAATTGTCAATTCATTGGATTGAACAATCATTCGACTATAAAAAATAGAATGTACCGATTATTTGTATTTGTCACAAAGTGATCTCATTTGTGTAACATTAAAACATAGGATGGAGTATTAAACACTTGTTTCTAGAATGAAACTTTTTATAAACAGTACACACGCACCCCCCACTGTGGAATAAACAAGGAACCTTTGAAGCTGGTAGAGAGTGCTTAATCATCAGTACTACAATGTCAACATCAACTGTTTAGATTACCACTTCAATTAATTTGTGAGAATAACGATCACCTAGTGTCAGTGATAATGACTATCTAACTTCAAGTTCTGAATGACACCGAACTGAGATAAGTCTTTGATAAATTCAAACAACATATCAAAACCAGTCTACACGAAAACTATTTTAACTCTATTATAATATTCAGTTCACTAGTGACTAACTTCAACTATGTTCGTCAAGTTCTAGTGAGAAGTCGTAATTGGTAGACTTTAGGAAAACTGAGATTAATTCTCGTTGCTATCTGATCATATCTGAACAATAATCAGACTGATACAGGTTTTTTTTATTTAGTATACTATCTGTTTTACTTGGGCAATATGTAATAATCTATTTCCTTGATGAATACTTGAGAATATTCATTTTTTTTTTGAGGGCATTTTTTCCTTCATTTTGTATTCTTCTGTAAATTTATTCATTTTTCATTGTTCTTGGCTTCTGGAGTTGACTGATTTGATCAGACTATATTCATAATTTATTGGACAAAAACTATGACAGCGAATATAGTGTTCACGCCAAATTTCCTCTCTATACATAAATCTTTAGTAGTTCCCATCATTTCTTTGGGAAATCTGCAGGATTAGGATTTCGTGCTTGTTATCTTCTTGAAATTTCAATTCAAAGTTGACATTTAAATTATCTTTAATAAATGTTTTCAATAGCTAGTTTACGTGATCTTTCTAGTCATATTAGATATATGTATCATCGATGTGTTTTTTGTATAATATCGTTTCTTTTGGTGGTATATAATAGTTAGCTCTTACTAAGTTTAGTAAAAGTATATCAGTAGGAATCAGTCTAAATCGACTTCATATAACCATACCATCCATTTATAGTTGAATTCGAACTGAACATAACTTGTGCACTGTGTAAACAGATGTTTTAATTGTGTCTTTGATATGAATATCCCTTTTGGATACTGGTTAATGATGTAAATAGTTTCGTCTAATGAACATTTCTGAACAGTGACGTTATGCCATAACAGACTGTAATTCTGTTGGAAATATAGAATCTTTCAGTTGATTCAACGAATTCAAAAGTATCTTTTAAAAGGCAACTAATCAGTTCTTTCTGAAATCTTTCTCGATTTTTTTTATCAATAATCTAACTAGTTTGTAGCAAAGGTAAGTTAATCATTTGCATAATCGGATGACGTTATAGACACATTACAACTTAATCGATGATAGAATAAATCAGAACTATGAAAAATACTAAACGAAAATAATATCGATTGATTGTTTTTGTTACAGATAGATGTCGGTTAGATATCATTGAAAACCAAACAATGGATAAATGTTTTGTCCAAGTAGGGGTTTTTATATCATTGTATAGCTTTGGTTTCATCCTCAGGTCTTTTAGCGAAAGCTTGACCGTCTATACTACAAAGCTAAACAGAGTACAATAGAATAATTTCAAATTCTGTCAGTTATATGATTATAACAATCCGAACATATTTTAACTCCATGTCACGAATTTCCAATAGAAATTCAGGAAAATCTTGAAGTTAGTTCACTGACTACTGTAAATGACATCAGGTTTCATAGTCAATTGCACCAATCATGGTCACTGTATATATATATTGTCAAAATAAAATCTAGCACATATGTGTATCGATTCAATTTAACATACCTCGAAAGCACACAAAGATTAACACCACATTTGAAGATGCAGAAGCTACTTCATTCATAAAAGTTATAACGAAAACAACAAAGAGTAAACATACAAAATATGGTTCAATAAGAAGGAATCGGTGAGCAAGAAGAAAGATATGAAATATATCTCAGCTCACAACTTCATCTAAGACAAGGAGTGAATACACCTGCACCATTGTGATCAATTATTAGCCATGTCAAACAACGTTCAGAAACACTGGTTACCAAATTCGCAATAACCTCACCCAACCCCACGCCACCTACCAGATAGTCTGCATCTAACAACACGACTCAAACCAGTGGTCAATCACTTCATGGATTGATGTCATATTTTGTTTTGGCCGTTCCTAATTCTCTACCCTACTGCCTCTACATCAGTCACCATTGCGAGTTGAGAGAGACGGTGGTTGGTCATACGCAACACATGTCCAAACCACCACCCATTCATTCAAGATTCGCTACTTCGTCGACTAATTTACCACATCTCAATATTGCTCGTCGTCTGACTCACTTATTACTTATTCGGTAATCCCAGTTAACGCCAGTAATGTCTCGAGAACATCGATGGTCTAACAACAATAACCTACGAGTGTCGTCTACTCTTAATCGCCACATCTCACATCCATACAGTGAGACACCACTGTGAACCACTGTGTTGCATACTCCTCCTTTTGTTGTGAGAAGAATTTCTCGTCTAAGCCATAGGTGAAGTGAGTTGGCAAAAGCCAACCGAGTTTTCAGAATTTGTATTGAGAATTTGTGAGAGATCAACTCATCATGGCTGCTTATCAGACTTTCGTGATATGTGAAGTGGTCGATGTGCTCAACTTCCACACACTCTATCTTTACTCATGTGTTGATGTAGTCAAGTCATGAAGTATCAGTCAGCATTTAGAGTGGATGGATGGTGGGGGTTCGGGGGGCTGAAATGTATCCTAGAATGCTTGGATTGTTACTTATTACTGTCAAAAGATTCAGCATCCTATCAACATCTTCGTCAAACAAGACTATGTCATTAGCATCTTCCAGATCAGTTAGTTGATCTTACGGTAGGAGATCAACTCCTATAAAGTCAGACGATGATAGTTTAATTTACAACAGTAAATCGATTATGAAATTAGATAAAAATGGAGAAAGTCTACAGCTTTGACGGATACCACTTGAGTTTACATGTTCAGATTACAGTTCACCATAAGCTCTGACAAGTATAATTTTGTTTGATTATAGAGCCATAACAAGATTTTTGTGTTCAAATAAAAGGCACTGCCGTAAAATTTCTTGATTTACAGAATCAAATATCGCTTTCAGGTCAATGATAACCACCATTGTCGGGCGTCGAAAATTATATCTGTATTCTAAATCTTGACGAATGGTGAATTTTTGGTCTAAGCAACCGCGACCAGGTTTGAAATCAGCCTGGTTTTCTCGTATTTGTAGATCACGAGTTGTAGTTAAACATCTGATACTTATGAAAACTAGTATGTTAGACACCAAATTAGTCAAACTAATCTCTCCATGATTACCGCAGACCGATTTTTACTCTTTCATATGTACTGGGCGATTAACAATCGACAACAGTCAAATGGAATTATGTGAAGTTTCGAAACTAGTCTAAAAATTAGTCAGCCTAATTGCTAAAGTGGGACCACTGTCCTTTAAAACCTCCGTAGTTAACTTACTGGGACCCAGTTCATTAAGTTGCTACAGATAAGCTATCGTTTTTCAACTTTCACAAAAGTAGGGGGAAAGGGTAGGGTTTGAGTTGATTTTTCATTCTGGCTTTCTTAAAATAGTCGGAAATTCTAAAGCAGCTAAAGGCCAGCTGAACTGTTTTTCGAAGTGTTCAGATCATCGTTCTAGAAGTTCAGACTGAAAGCGGATAAGTGTTCCATCTCTTTTAAAGATTGCCTTACTAACGCTTGATTTTTCAACCTCAGTTTCTATTATTAACTTGAAAAGTTGTATAGTGTTACCTAACGCCACTGTTTTTTCCCATTTCCTTCGCTTTCGTTATCCACCACTGCTCACGATCGTTTCGCAAACATTTTATCCCTTAATATGTGATTACTTTTCGATCCTGATAAAGTTCGGAGCTTGATAAGATAAATTTGCCTGCGTCCATCAATTCAACAAAAGCTATCATGGTCATTAATCAATCAATAATCAATATCACATGTAATCAAATGTGATCATTTATAGCAGAATACATAAAAGCATAATTCATATTTTATATAAAACTGAATGATTTCCTAAAATGTAATGCACTTGTCTTCTATTGACTTTTTTTGCACAAACCTTATTACAAACACATTTGATTGGTTAATAATTTTTAAAAGTCAATTAAAAATTAACCAATCAACTATGGAGAAATAATTAACCAATCAAATTTAAATGAAAAAACAAGCATTGTATTTATATACTTTAATGATGACATAATTTTAGTAGAATTTCTATTTTATTAAACAAAAATATTATGATAATATTAGATTGGTTATCAAAGAATTTATTACCATCAAAACCAGATCCTCGATTAGATGCATATCCTTTAATGGAGTCATGGACACCGACAGCAATAATTTCATTAATTTATGTTATTGGAGTATATGCATGGAAAGCTGAACATATAAAAAGATATAAAAAACAAAATAAAAATAAAGAAGAATATAATATTGAAATGAAAAACAATAAATTCTCATCTAGAAATCTTATTAAACAACTTATGATTCTATATAATGTTATAATGGTAATATATTCAAGTATTATTACATTAGGAATATTATGGGGTGTTTATACATTAGGGTATGGTTTAGGTTGTGAAGAATTACCAGATCCTAATGATACAAAATATGATACACTTGTATGGACAGGATATCTTTTCTATTTTTCAAAATTTGTAGAAATGTTAGATACAGTGTTTTTTTTATTGAGAGGTAAAGTGGATCAAGTTACATTTTTGCATGTTTTTCATCATGCTACTATGCCACCGTCAATTTGGTGGGGAGTAAAATATGCACCAGGTAAGTTTAGTTATTATTGTGAGTCTTTAAATACTTGTAATAAGTTATTTTATGTGATTTCTAATGATCAAGTTTTATGCATAACCTTTACAAAGCTGAAGTATGCTAGTGAAGAGAAAAAGCATTTTTAATTCTTAGGATACATTTTACTATGAAGTAGAAAAGTCAATTTTATTCAAACTTCAGTTTGTGTAAAGTGAATGTAGTGAAATGGTAATTGAGTCACTTGAATTTCAACCATTTTAAAATAGTCTTTAATCTCGTCACGTCACTTTGTTTTGGACAGGTGCATAATTTTTCTTACTTTCAACCAACAGATGTGGTTACAGAACAACTAGATGGAACTATAAGAGAATTAATAGTACTGCAATTAAATGCAAAGCACTAGGCAAGGGTAGCAATTCGGTTGAATAGACTGAATCATCATTAAATGGGGTGGATAGAACACGCATCTTATATGCCAAAACAAACAACCAAATGTCTGCTGATTGTTAATATGCACAGGCTATTTAAATAATGTCCGCAATAATGTTGTGACTAATAATTATAGATATTGGATGAAATAGCTGAGAATTAATTACTATGGAGCAAATGTATTCAATCTGTATTTTTACTTTGATCTTATATTTAGAAATTATTTGGTATACAATTTGTTTCTCAAATCGCCTCTTTGTGTCTAATAATTTTTACTACTATTTCTGTAGTACTCATCTTAGTAAGTTCAACCCGTCAAACGTATTCAGTGTGGTGACTTGAATTAATGTATATAAACATCAATTTCTACATAACCACTGATTGACTGTCATCACAATACTAAGCCTAGTTGAGTTAAACTATAGTATATCAAACAACAACCAATCAAAAAGTAACTAAGAACTAAAGTAAATGACGGAGTGAGAAATTGTGTTGTTGTGAGTTCATATTTGGTAATTTATAGGCAACATTCTTTTTGCTATCTTAAATGATTATGATTTTTGTATTTTATCAAGTAAATGTACAGATTCAGAATAGGCTGAGTTCGAATCCCAGTGTGAACATCAACATTGGGATGCAGGTACATCCAGCCGACGAGTCCCAAATAGGACGAAACGCGAGTCCTGGATTCCACTTGCCAGTCACAATCCAACTTAAATATAAAATGTACAGATTATTTAAAATTACTTTTTAGTAGTCATTACAGTTTTCTTGATAGCACCAATCTTTGATGAAATTACTTCAGGAGTTATCACGTTGTTACTATCTTTAGTATTCATTACCTGTTACACAGTGGTATCTTTAATGACAATAATCGTGATCGATGGTTACAGGATTGGATTAAATTGTCCAGACTTAGTCTTTCTACTATCAGTATTTAGTCATTACTATTATGATTATTTCACCTTCCTTGATACCCATGTTGCTCTTCTTAATTTTATCTCATCATACTAATGTGATATGGTAATTCAATTTATTCCAAGCTCTAAGTTGATTATGAGTGACTGATAACTAACTTTAAGATCAAAAATAATTGTAGATATTGAATCGTCATAGTGACAACTAAAGTATACAACACAACTTTTAGCAAACTTCCAGCTTTGAGTATGTAGTACTTTTCATTTCCTTCTAGAGTTTGAGAACTAAGCGACTATTGGCAAAAAAATTATTCGGAGACTGGTTATCTGTAGGGATTAACACCAGGTATGCTTTGTTTATGTCTGTTAACAATACGCGTTATGTAATTATGTGTTACTAACTGGGAATCATTCTATGAATTGGGAGTAGAATGTTTGACTGTTGAACAATTTCACAACGGTTTTATGAAATATTAGTGTATGATTGTGAAGTCATTTACGTTATGTATGCTACAATTGATATTTCACGTTACTTAGTAATATGAAATCAAGTGATAAAAAAGATTTGTAACACAAGCAAATGGTTTTGTTTATGCATAAACCCTTATGTCATTCACCACAACTTCATCAATGTTTACTTCATATTGAGAAGATCGATTTTATTATTTCATATGTCTGAAATCCAGCTCTTTTGATTATCAGATTCATGAAGGAATGTCTAAGTATCTGTGTGTTTTACAATATTTGATGTAGTTTTACCCACTAGGTTAGAGTTGATTTCAAGATGGATATTTATATATAACCCAGAACAAGGACTTAAACGTAGGCTAAAGAGGCTATGCTCTTTTGTAAGAACACCAAATCGAAAACCTTAAAAAATATATTTGTTGTTAGCCATCATTACTCTGAAAGTAAAGAGGCAATTTGTAGTGTTTATAATATTAATTCACCTATTGCTAACTGTCTATACCCATAATCTCTATACACTGATTCACCTTCCGGCATGAGTATATTGTAGGGTAAAGTAAACATGTTACTTAAAATTATAAATCCTTATAATAATACTAAACCATACAATCAATGCTATTTTCAGCCTTTTATCTCAATTCTAATTGTCGAATCAAGTTCATCTTTGATGTAAGACTAGGCAAAACGTAATACAAGGTAGGGCAAGATGTAATGTAAAATCGGGTAAAATGTTACAACGGCGTGGATCTTTCATAAGTTTTCTCCAATGTTTTACGTACTATTTCATTCAACCTTATGTGTTTTTTAAGTCAAACGTTTTGGCTCACTGGGTTAGTCTTAATTTCAGTGTGATTAGGATAAAAGGCTGGAATGCTGTGCTAGTACTCAAGACAAAATTCTCTCAATTAGTCCAACTTCTTAAATATGTTGACACATGGATCTGCGACTACGTGTTGAGGTGGAGAGTTCCGTTTATAGACGATTTTTACTCTAAAACTTTTTCCTACTTTGAAACCTGATACAAAATCATATTCCTGACACTAAAACTCTTAATCTTCAGCCTAAATCTATTAATCACAGGTGTGATTTATTATTTATAGTACACATTTCCAATTTACATTGTAGTCAACCTTTCTTTTTTTAACTCACAGATGAATTATTTATTACTGTGCTTCAGCATAACGTTAGATTTTATTTGTGATAGAATCTTATTATCCAAAATCAAACTATCTGAAAATAAACTCGAACTTGTGATCAAGTGTTTGAAAGTTATACTTATAAAACAGTTATGTCATTACGACACAAAATCCTTCATCTTAACAGATAATCAGTAAAATTTAGACATTATTACCACCTTACAGTTTAGACTTCATTTAATAGTCAAAAGTCATAATGTAATTAATGTGAATGTATACAGCAACCTGATATACTGGATGAAAAAAAACAGAAATTCTCAATTTGAATTGAGATGGTTTGTGGAAATTAGTATTATGTTTAATTGAATGAGCTCGTCATAGATTGATATTGACAGCGTACCATTGTAAGCCAGGTAATACTGGGCAGCCGTTTTTTCCTAGTATGGGACTCTTCAGCAGTGCGCACCCTAGAGGTTACGGGTTGGTAAGCGCCTAACTTTCTGCAACACTGGGCTGACCACCATCCAGTGGTAGAATCCCAACTCTTATCAGTTTATGATATATAACACGATAATAATCGATCAGTTATCGGTAATGGCTGTCTCACTCGCGATACGTCTGAACTCCACCTGTCACAACTTTTCATTCGAGCTCCTAATTGTCGCCAATCACTTATGTAGACATTAATGAAGAAAGTCAAATAGATATCAATCAAATTATCATAAAACAGTGTAGAATCTGGAACAGATATTCAGTATTCACTTAGATTGATATTACTACCGTTTCATTTTTATTGAAATCACCATAAAGAGAAACTTAACATGAAATCATTAAGATAAATGATTACATCTAATACATTTAAATATAGATTTTAGTTATAGTAATTTCTATCATTTATAGATTGATAATGATTCATTAGTCAAATAGTTCAACTTTCAAATACTTTTTAGTTTCTTTAATTCTCATTGTGTCTACTTCGATTAAAACAACATTGTTGAGAATCATTAGAATGTGGCTAGAAGCCAAATACACAAATTTCTACTTTTTATATGAGTTAATGAACTTGCTAATCACTTTCTGAATTTCTTATTCTAATCGTAAGATTAACATAATAATAAAAAAAATAATAATGTTTTTGGAGTTACACTGTTAACTTTTCACTTCAGTTGTCTACAATACACCTTATTTCTTAATAAGCAGTGATGATAAAGTCCTACAATTAAGTGTGTATCTTATTGATGGCATCTATTCTCTTAAGATCATTGAATAATGACAATTAGTATAAAAATTGGTTAAACTGGTGTTTTCCATTAACTACTTTCAACTACTTGAGATAGGGACACTATTGAAATGTAAGTCTAAATCAATCAAATAGAAAAGAAAATTTGAAACATCAAGAACATTTTTAATCTGTGGATGAAATAGTCCTATTCGGCGATGACATTAATGGGATGCTGAATCTTTTGACAGTAATAAGTAAGAATCCAAGCATTTTAGCATTACATTTAAGCCCCCCAAACCCCCACCATCCATCCACTCTAAATGCAAACTGATACTTCATGACTTAAATTCCTCAACACATGAGCGAAGATAGAGTGTGTGGAAGTTGAGCACATCGACCACTTCACATATCACGAAAGTCTGATAAGCAACCATGATGAGTTGATCTCTCACAAAATCTCAGTAGAAATTCTGAAAACTCGTTTGGCTTTTGCCAACTCACCTCACCTATGGCTTAGACGAGAAATTCTTCTCTCAACAAATGGAAGAGTATGCAACACAGTGGTTCACAGTGGTGTCTCACTGTATGGATGTGAGATGTGGCGATTAGTAGTAGACGACACTCATAGGTTATTGTTGTTAGACTATCAATGTTCTCGAGACATCACTGGCGTTAACTGGGAATACCGAATAAGTAATAAGTAAGTTAGATGACGAGCATTATTCAGATGTGGTAAATTAGTCGACGAAGTTGCGAATCTCGATTGACTGGTGGTGGTTTGAACATGTGTTGCGTATGACCAACCACCGTCTGTCTAAACTCGTGATGGTGAGTGATGTCGAGGCAGTAGGGTAGAGAACTAGGGACGGTCAAACCGAAACATGACATCAGTCCATGAAGTGATTGACCACTGGTTTGAGTCGTGTTAGTGGATGCAGACTATCCGGTTGGTGGTATGGGGTTGAATGAGGTTTTGGCGAATTTTGTAACCAGTGTTTGTGAACGTTGTTTGACATGGCGAATAATCGATCACAATGGTGCAGGTGTATTCACTCGTTGTCTTAGTTGAAGTTGTGAGCTGAAAATTATTTGATATTTTTCTTGCCACTCACTGATTCCTTCTTATTGAGCCATATTTTGTATGTTTACTCTTGGTTGTTTTCGTTATAACTTTTATTAATGAAGTAGCTTTTACTTCTTCAAATGTGGTGTTAATCTTTGTGTGCTTTTGAGGTGTGTTAAACTGGACCGATACACGTTTGTACCAGATTCCATGCTGGTCACACATACATAAAATATAACTCTTGATCACTCTATAATTTCATCCAGCATTGAAATCCAATGTGGATTTATTTACTCAGTTGTTTAAATCTTCACTGGTTATATAGAAAAGTAATGGAATATCACTAATAGGTTGAAGTAGGCGATTATGTGACTTCATGTTGTTGAATGCCTCAGCCCTCACGACATTAAGACACGATTCTAAAGTATAGATATTCTCGATAACCTAAATCTCTTGTGATGACAAGTTAGGAAGTGGTGGGGGTAGTCCTACTTTACATGTACGCTAACACAAGTCTGTCAATATACCATGACAATATGAATCTGTTTTATTTCCTAACTAAGTATAATTGTATTGAAACGTACAAAGTGTTTTTCTGCTATGAGAACTAGAATGACAGTACTTCATAAACAATAATTAAAAATAAGTTGTAGTAACTAAAAATGATCCACATATATTTTATAAAGTATGTTCTCAGTATTCTCTAAGCGCATTATATGCATTATGTATTTTCTTGTCTTATGGATTTTGATGATCGTTGTATTGCAGGCAAGATTTTATGTTATGCATATTTCTGATTGTCTTGTAGGGTTTTAATTGATGTACTACATAAATGGTCACATAGTTCTACTTTTTGCTACTAAGTTTGTGGTCCGATCTCGATTTTTCTTATTTCTAATTAAGGAACCCAGTAGCTGAATGACATCTTTTTTGAATTTTTTAATTAGAATAAGCTTTTGGACGTCAGATAGAAGAATAGAGTTCTATATAGATTTGTCGTGAACAATGAACTGAATCCAAAATTTGTTTATTCGAGTTAATAGACATAAACTGTTCTTGAAACATGCATTGCCGTAACTTAGTGGTTAAATTACTCGATTTGTATCAATTAAGCTTTAAGTTTGATTTTTGTATATCTTAGTAGAAGTGTCAACTCTCCTACAAAGTGCACTTCGAAGATAAGTTAACTAACTTGCACTTGGCAATTAAATGAATTGGACAACACTGATGATATTGTGGCAGATTGAACCAGTTTACACTAATGCTAATTTCTGTGTTGTTTGTGATCGACAGAATGGCTGGCTTACTGCAGATTCAAAAAAGTGATTAAGGTGTTTAAGCTTGTAACAACCAGATACTTTTTCTTACTAATATGCCTAAATATAACAGTCAAAGACTTTGTGGATAGATATCAAGTATTGATCCTACTTTACCTAGTTTTGCATCATCTTAGTTATTAACTAGCCACTATTGTGTATCGAGGTAAGCAGTAGTTGTAAATACATAATGAATGTTTCAATCACATCAGTTGGCGAACGTTTACAGTCCTATTAACCAAAACAACATGTTTATCAAGTAACAGCATATTCTGTCCAATTGTTACAGGATACGGAATCGTTCAGGTAAAAGTGCTTTCGATCGATGACTTATTCACATTTGTCTCACACTTAGGCAGCGAACGGTTAACAGCTGTAGGCTGTAGAAATGCATTTTAATTGGCAAACAGATCATAATGTTAACGTCAGTTAGCCAAACATGCTTTCCAAGTTTGTACAAAGATTTCGTCAATGACCAAATCAACAGGACCGATGAGACTTCTAAGATGTAGTCAGGTTTAAACAGTCAGCTACTTCACTCCCTACGATAAGTGTACACGATGATATAGTCTGGTTATGATAAGGACTCAAATGATTAACAGTATATCATCGGCGGGTTAACATAAAATTAAAATAAAAATTGGAAGTTATGAAAAGTTATTCTATTCATTACATAAGTGAGAATTGAGTATAGTGAGTAATTTACAAATCGTCCAAATATTAGCTTTTCTAATGACGAGGATAAGAATTGAGATTGCATAAATCTAAGAAGATGGATACCAAATAGCTTCCTCATTATTTAAACGATGTAGGCGTGCAGCATGAAGTGAATATGTTGCAATCCATTGAATGATTTTAAATCTATTCCTCATATCCACTTAATGAGTTTGTTGTGTTTTCTATTAGTTGTAATTGCCATTTATTTGAACCAGCTTAATGATGTCCAGAAATACTGTGAACTTATTGTAGCCTAGTTTAACTGACAGATATACATGCATGAAGCATATTCAGTATTTCTGGTTTAAATGATGTTGTAGTTATCGAATATAGTATTAAAAATGCAATTTAATGTAATTCCAGAAATGCCAGTCTCCTAAGAACTATTGCCTTTTACAAATTCTTCGCTTGCTTCATATATAATCTAATAACTTCAATGGCTTTCCATTCAATCTGAGAATGTCACCAGTGGTGCATAAATCATCTTCAATAGTATCTTCGAAGTAAATACGTTTTGATCAGTGCGTTAGAAATTTCAATTAGTTCCATTTGAAATTGACCTGTAGAGCACTCCGAAATTCTGTATATTGATTGACTGTTGTTTTCCTAAACAAATAATTCTTTTATTATATTAACTAAAGTTTTCGTTAGCAAGATGTTTGTAAACAAGATACTGTCATTACGATCTTTATCCAATCTTACGTTGATAATTGGAAGAACGCTGTAAAATCTCTTTATGATACTCTAATTATTCAGTTGAACTGTATGAACTATAAAAATGTCGTCTGTGTAGAGCTTATGAAGCCAGTTACATTAGACATACAATTAGGTCGAAGAACTTCTAGGCATCATTAAGCCTGATTAAGTAAATGACAATTACAAGTAATGATGAGCTCAATACACTCACATCTACTTGATATGGTGTATTAAGTGGAGATAAGGAATGAATTTAAAATCATTCAATGAACTGCAACAAATTCATCTCACAGCCTATGCATACATTGTCTAAACATCAAGAAAGCCATTGAGTTTCCATATTCTTAGGCTCAACCGCTGTGTTCATAAGAAGTGTGTACAAACTCTTTTCCTTTTACTGTCAATAGAAAAGCCAATATTTGGATAATTCACTTTTGATAACATTCAAACTTTGTACTGTGACTTTATGTCTATTTAATGATGATACTCACTTGATCATTTGATTTCTTATTATAACTTTGACATTACTTTCAATTTATTATTACGTAATCAATAATACGCGAATCAAGTAACCTATTACTAATTTCTACTTTAGAACACTGGTAACCATCTTATCCATATTTTATGTTCTATTTACTTTGTCTATCTTTCATCGTTAATTTCATGAACATTTTTAGAAATAGTATCCATGTTATTTTAGGCACTACCAATTGATTATTATTGATTTGTGTATTCAGTTTTCATTTACTTTCAAGGTTGATGTCAATTTAAGTGAATCGACTAGTTAAGTTCAGTTGTTAGTCAATAGTAATTAGGTCAGTATATTGTTATCTTAATCTACTAATGAAATCGTTAATCGTTGCTAACATGTAAACATTTAGTGTCGTTTACAATAAACAACTTTCATTTAGTCGAATTTCTCTTAACTAGCTCATTAAACTAGATATAAGATACAATCTGTTATATTATGCATATTTCAAAGCCAATTTAAACATATGTAGATGTAATTAAGTATTATAGATTATTGTTGAATATAAATTTCATGTGATTAATGAAGATCAATCTTGTCGGAGAGGATAAAGTAGTGACACAGCGATGGCAGTCAATTAGATCATACATTACATCGACAACTGATCAAAGTTTAAAGCTCAAACCATTAAATTCTAGCTCATTGATATCATGAATTAACTTATGCGATTCTGTAGGTGCTGGTCTCTATTTTGATTTGTGATTGTGTATAAGCTCTGGGGGAAGAATCCTCTATGATGACAAAATAACTATCTATCAATGTTTTCTTTTTATAGTTATCTAATTTTGATCAATTCGTAATCTAGAATTAAAATATAACTACTATATCAACTGTAACCAGTTTCAGTTGCTTCATTATTTATACAAGACAAACTCTATATACGAATATAAATTCAATAAAACAAATACCTATTAAGTAATTAAAACAAAAATATCATTTAGTAAAGAGTTCTATGTTTTATTAATCCAATTTTCCAAGTTATACACATGCGATTATATTGTACACAGATGCAATCATAGAACTTTATTTGACATTCAACTACGTCCTGATAGGGTCAGCTGAATATTATCAATGAAATATTTTTTTTAAACCAATTTTCTAGTTTATAGAAAACAATAAATAAGTGAACATGGTAACAACGAAAAAAACGCACAAACTCCTTATTATGATGCTAAAAAAAAAACTTACATCAAATGGATAATTGATTTGTCCTGATAGAAATGTTCTCAGTAATAGAAATTCATAGTTGCACATAGGATTACATTAATGAAAACATTCATGCTAAAATTAACTAGCTGTTTAACAGTTTTGTCAACTTTTCATTGATATACAACTGATATCAATCTATGACAAATATAAGTGTCAAATTAAAATCAATCACCACAGAACTACTTGAATGGGAATGAAATTCGCTGAAGAATGTAAATTGAAAAAAAAAACAATCGATATAATTCGATTCTGAATTAAAAATCAATAAAGAACAATTTGGAAAGTGTAGTAACATTTAAGGGAAAAAGAACAAGACTAAGACAATGGGAAGCGGGTAAGAGTTGAATAAGTGTTTTAAGTATACATTTCAAGTTTTAATAGGTGTATAGAAAAGGCTTTAGAAATATGAGAGCTTAATGTTCATTACGGGTTTTTGCTTGATCTTGTGGATGATTCACATGGAAGTTAACCAATGCGAGATCTTATTCTTTAGGTAATTATTAGACGTAGATTGATTGGATAGTACTTATATTAAGGTTTCTGAAAACAATGTTGTTTTAAATGAGTTAAAAATTCTTCTGTTTATGATAACTTCAGTTTTGTCACTATTTAAATGATTTTTCATTTATAGTGTTTTCTCTTGGTGCTATGGTTACTGATACTTTTGTGTTTTTAAGCTTTATGTCATTGTCAATGAATCTCAGTGAATATTTATCCTCAACAGAACAAATTTCTTAACAGGTTTGATTTTTCATTAGTGATACTGAAATTGTAAATTCTACTATTCCTTCAGTTAGGGATATAAATTGATTCTTGTTTCTACTGAACAATACTTAACTGTACATCCTAAATACCTGGTCATTTCCTGTGACCATTATGTAAACAGTTTCTATGAAAGCACTGGCAGGTATATTTGTTGTGTCATCAGACACGATCAAATAAAACTTGTCATATATGCGCGTAGGTTCGAGTTGCCGTACTACATGACTACAAGATTAACACGACAATCTAATTCAATAAGAAGGATTGACGCAATCGTATATACTAAAGAATCGTAGAACTTAAGATCTAAAAATACATGAGTAGTGTAAACATTTTCACCTCTATAATCGATTCTGACCCATGTTCTTAAGTGTTTCAAGCCATTGATCACGACTATCACGTGATCGTCAGCCAGGTAGCCTATATCTACCAACATAGCTTAGACCAACAGTTGTTCATCTTGATCTTCATAGAAATCTAAAGTTTTAGTGTTACTTCTTTTAGTTATTCACTTTATTCAAACTATATTGAGAATTTAATTATTATCGTCTTAATATAACATTGTACAGGATGCAATTAAGTAGTATAAGTGTTTACAGTTCAAGTTGACATTTTACTACTTTAATAAGAAGCAAGCAAAGTTTCTAACATTTCTAAACTTTATATAAGTTATTTTATCAATAAATAACTTGTGATCAGTAGAAAGATATGAAAATTGTGTATTAGGATGTACTTGTATCTTCCCGTTGATTTGTTATGAACTTAAGCTAGTCAGTCTCTGTTGCTTTATGTGCGTCCTTAGTGGATCGCCTTGATATAGCGATTATTAATAAGTGTTTTTTAAGTTGGATTAAGACTGGGAAGTGGAATCCATGACGCAAGTTTCGTTCTATAAGGGACTAATCGGCTGGATATACCTGATCAGCTTCAGTCTATAACAAATCAACGGGAAATTACAAGTTCATTCTAATACCACTGCGCCCGTTGCACAAGTGTGACTGACTGGATTCAATAGTCTAGTGGTGAACGCGGTGGCGTTTGGCACTAAACGAACTAGGTTCGAGTCCCACTGTGAACATCAAAATTGGAATGCAAGTACATCCAGCCGATGAATCCCAAATAGGACGAAACGTGCGTCCTGAATTACACTTCCCAGTCACAATCGAACTTGAATGAAAACTATGTCTTTTATATTAGAAAAGACAACATTGTCACCCCTTGTATTGTCGTATAATCATTAAGTCACTGAATGTTTTCTGTCCAGTTTAACATCATTACGGGCAAACAACTATGCTTATCCGAAATAAACTTAAAAATCATAAATTCAGTTTAAATGATTTAAAACAATGAACATTTTAAGTATGTTACTGGAATTTGTTTATTTTTATAAACTTTTCTCCAAATGGTAGTGTTGGCTTAAGATGATGTAGTGGATAACTTTTGAAGTAGGTTGTGTAAATTTCATTTGTTAAAAAATCAGTTACGTAACTACACTATTTAATAAGTAATTAAAGCTGTGATATGTCTTCGACTCTATGATAAACTTTCAGAAGTTGCCTTAAATCTCGAAACAATGGATAAATACTGCATTTTGATGCTGATGATACATGCGTTTACATGCATTGATTACTTCTTAAACTGAATTTAATACCATGAATTGTTGTGTATCTGACAATCATAAATAACAAAAAATACAAAACAGCTGTTTTATTTTGTTATAAGATTCCTTACCAGTATCCAGATATGTTTCATTAGAGATGTGGGCCAGAACCTTTAGATCAATGACACTTCTAACTTTAGTCAATTCACGATATATTCCTTGACGTCGTTGATCGTCATTGATGAGTAATTGTTATTTATTGCACATAGTTGAAACCCAATGATTACATCTTTTCATTACGTCTCTTCAACTTAGTGAATAATGAGAGAACTTATATGGATTACGACTGGGTATATTCGATAGTGTTTAATTAAAAGTGGACATCATGAACTGATTTAAGTTAGGCATTCATTCAAATGTCATATTTCATAAGGTACATTCTCCTAAAGAAGCATTAAAGTGGCTGAATATACAAGAAACAATAGACTCACTGTAGTGAAAAATGTGACAAATAATCATTATTGACGTTAGTGAAATGTTTTTGGTGCGAAACAGTAACAATCTGAATGATTATTTTAATTGATTGAATATGTCACAGATTGATGTTAGCAGAATACCATTTAACACCAGGGAGCAATGGACAGCTGTTTCATTCTAATGTGGAACTCCTCAGAAGTGCATACCCCATATTCCGCAACAGTGGCTTAAGTTTAGCGAACACCTAACCCTCTACATTACTAGATCGTCATCCAATGGTAGAATTCCCACTCCCTTCAATTTGTGATGATCATTGTTTCTATTGTTAAATTTGGTCATAATATCACAAACTAATCATTTTTTTCAAATAACCATTGATAACCAAGAAGTATTGGATGGTTATTTTATCTTTTCTATAACGACTTATTTAGTTGTGTTAACCCATATCCTTACGTTAAATATAACCTACAATCCTTACATAATTAAGCTTGGATTCGTTGATTCATATTTCTTACTTTGAATTCAATCGAGATGGTTTTGTAGCGATGTGTACTAAGTTTAGTTGTTTTGTATTCATCACAGATTGCTAGAAAACTCGGGACAGATTTTCCTCCTAATGTGGGACTGTTAAGATGTGTACACACTTGACTCTGCTATGGAAAGCTTTCAGATTGCCGAACGTTTAACTCTCCGCTCCAACGGGGAGCTTTTAGATCGTAGAATTGCCCCCTTCCAACAATTCGTGATACAACGTGATAATCATTAGCCCTTTATTAATTAACTTTAGAGCGTTCATAAAACTAGTGAGAAATCGTGACTGGCTGAGTTCAAACTTGTCAAGAGTGAAACAGTTATCACCGATGACAGCCGATGGTCGTCTAGGTATATCGCAAATTACTGATAAAAATGAGGATTATTCCAACCTTCCAAATGGTGCAGATGGTTAGGCGTTTGCTGTGAGATCTGAAAATCCTGAGTTTGATTTCTTGTTGAAATCGAAGGTGTGTACTGTTGAAGAGTTGTATGTCATGAAGAGACAGTTGTCTAGTACTCCCAAGTTTTCAAATATATTTAACTAACATCGATCTGTGACGAAAACGAAAAGTCTAAATTTCTTATGTCTATACATGCAGCACTGCTATCTGCTTCCAACCTAAATATAAAGGTTAGGAAACATCAGTAGATTTTTGAAACCTCTACTGCACTGATACCGGCTCGAAAACTCATTTCTGTGCGCTCGGATAATGATGAAAAACGACTACTCAAATACATAGTACCAAAAGTCTAAGTAAGGATCATGAGTGGTGGTGAGTGGAAAAAGCAAAAGTAATAGAGACGGCAGCAATAATAGGTAATACTGGACAATCGTTCCGACTCATCAAGGAAACTGGTATTGAGAAGTCTGCCGGCATTAGGACTATTCCTAAAAACGGTAGGTCTGTGATCCACTCTTAATCTAGAAGATTAGTCCAGTGAGCCTAACACTTTCATGAACGGTTCAACTAGCCCCTAAACACTCTCCAATTTCCGGCTATCCTCGAAGTACATTGGTGAAAAAATGTCACATGCCTCCCAACTCTTAATGTGGCTGAAAGACCATAAGTAATTTGAAGCAAGGGAAAGCAACAAGTCCTGACAGGTTGATCCGTGATATATTTAAGTATGGCGGTTTAATTTTCATGGGTGGGTTGGCCGATAAATTAGCTGGAGTGTAGTATCTGGACATAATTCCCTCTAAGTGGTTCCAATTGCTGATCGTCTCGATCTTTAAGAAAGTACAAAAATTCTTTTACGACAGCTAAAAAGGGGTCAGTTTACTGACATAGTATCTTAGATATTAATCTTTGTAACCATTTAACGTTTATCTGAAGCCAAGGAAAAGCAAACTTGGAAAAACCAGACAAGTTTCAAACCTAGATGAGGGTTCAATGACCAGATATTTAATCTTTGCCAGATCCTAAAACAAGCACAAATACCATCGTTCGACAATAGTCGTATTCCTTGACTTCACAGACCGAGAGGTCTTGTGCCAGCCTTTATCATTATAAAGCTTACTTTAGAAGTACATAAACCATTATAAAGTCTCTCTACATTAATAATACTGGTCAGGTTAGAGCTTATGGTAAGCCGTCACGAGAAGTGTCAGCCTCAGTCAGGGTCACCTCCTATCCTATCCTTGTTATTTAATATCGTCACAGGTATTCTTCTAGAAATTACACTTCCTTTGACTTATTTTTCGAGAAATGATCTTCCAGTGAGCTCACTTGTCGATTTAGAATATACAGACGATATAATCTTATTGACTGAAGACGTTGATAATAAGCGGCCTCCTGAACGTCTTTAGTGACAATATTATCGTATTCAGGATGCGTTCCTCTCCCTCCAAATGCAAAGTGTTACCGTAGGACTGGTTTGAATCATTGCTTAGATTAGTAATATGAGGTAAAGTAAGTGAGTGCATTGACCACCTAGCTTATCTAGGAAATCTCATCCCTTATGCATTGATGTCTAAAGAAACCGCAACCAGGATTCAGAAAGCTCGTTTAGTTTTTACTATCATTTGTCACTTGTGAAGTAGGAAAAATATATCCATCTTTTAATAAAAAGGTCAAGTGTACTGTACATCAGTTCACTCTATTTTGACATATGGGTACAAAACATGAACGATGAAAATGAAAGATATGCATAGGCTCAAGGTCTCTGATCAATCAGAGAAATCTTCAAAGCATCACCCATATATCCTGGGATGACCGAATAAGTAACATTGATGGTAAGCAAATAGTGCTAAGAAAAAAATGACAAATCAGTTAAATATGTCATAAACCTTCATGGATTGACATGGTTGGGATAAGCGTTGCGCATGCCTGACCACCGTCTACCTTATCGTGCTATACTTGCTGGGGTAGAAATAGGACGGAAGAAAGGTAGGGGCGGCCAAGCCATAACATGACATCAGTCTATAAAGTCTTTAACTGTCGGTCTAAATTATATTGATAGACACAGGTTCGCTGGATAGAATCCATGTTATAGTCGTAAACACTGGCTCAAGACAATAAGTGTAATGGCTCAGAATCGATCACAATGATACAATCGTATTTAGCCTTTGTTTTTTTTAGATCTTAAGTCTCATTATTCTTTCGTACTTTCATTTGTTTCATTCCTTCCTGTTAAATTATACTGTCCTCTTAATCATGTGCATTTAATCTTATCATGATAATGTGTTATAACAACTTGAACCCATGCATATCTAAATCGAGTTCTACATTGTACATAAATGAAATAATAAATAATTGATTGATTGGTTGCATAACTTCATTCAATCGATTGTTCAATGTAATAAAATGATCATTACTCTCATTGTTGTTGTTGTTGCTGTGCTGTTTTTTATTTATTATTATTTTTTTTCTCTTTTTTTAAAATTTTTTCTAGGTGGTATCGTCTTTATGTTTCCATTAGTTAATAGTTTTATTCATGTTATCATGTATGCGTATTATGGATTGGCAGCAGCTGAAGCATATCGTTATTTATGGTGGAAAAATTATTTAACTTTAGCTCAAATGATTCAATTCATTATATTAATTCTACATCAAGGACAAATATTTCTATTAAATACACCATGTAATTATCCGAAAGTATTTCCAGCTGCAATTGTATTATATGCTAGTTTATTTCTTGTATTATTTAGTAATTTTTATATTAAAGCTTATTGGCATAAACAACGTTTAGCTAAAAGTTTAGCTCAGCAACAACAACAAAATCACCACCACCAACAACAACAGAATGGTCATTTCAATGGTATACTACAAAGGAATGAGTATAGGTCAATTCAACAAGTCAATGGTTATGCATTACGTGAAGTGAATCGTTCAAAGTTAAATAAAAGTGAAGATTAATTGTTTTCGTTTATTTTGCTTTTTTTTCTCTTTCTTACCTAGAACTTTATAGTGTGTGATGAATTTTACTTGTACCCAATATGTTTATCTGTTTGTTTTCTATGTTTCGTCTTCGACCACCTTCTTCTACTTTTTTCTATTGCAATATATAAATATTGGATTAAAAAATAAATAAAACTGTTGCTCTTTAAAGAATACATCGTTGTTACGTAATTCGTTTGCTGTTTATTCAATGACTATTATTTTGTTGTATTATATAAGAAGAGATGATAGTAACTTTTATTGAAATTATACTTGTCTTGATCGAATATAATCTTAGTAGGTATGTAGTAATTGTTCATTTAACTGATTAGCGGAACAAAAACGTTGATATTGTCATTTATCTTACTCACCCAAATTGTAGTTACACCGAAATGCATATATCTGCGGTTATTTCTGTGTATCTGTGTGAAATTGTAAATGTTGGTTATATTTATTCTGCTTGACTAATTTCTTCATAGATCATTGTTGCTACAGTAACTACAAGGTAGTACTGGAAAGCATTTTAGTCGAAATGGTGCAGATCGTTCATACATATAGGGGAATTGAACCCAAGACGTTCAGGCTAGCGAATGCCAAATAATATGCACTACTGGAGAGTCGTCCGCTGATAGATTCCATATTTCTGTCAAATTATAATACAGATCGACGATCATCCATTGTCATCAGGGATAACTGTCCCACTCTCAACAATTCTCAACCCCACAAGTCATTTCATTATGATCACCGTAGAATAGAATAGAAGTGGTATACAAAAATACTAACAATATGCATATCCATATCATAAACCGTGTAAGTGTATCTACATGTATTATTAAATCAAGTTTAATTAACGCCTATGTTTATCTACAAAACAATCCTCGCTTTAAGACATCAGACTTACAAATAGATGACATGAGTAAACTAGTAACAATAGATCATAGACATGCTCAAATCATAGTTTATGTATCTACCTAATAAAGTGTAAACAATTTTGGTGGTAGATATAGCACAGAGTACACTTAATAAATATCCCCATCAAACTCATATCTCCACAAGTGAAGCTGACGAATTGTCTACGAAAATTCGAGTGAGAAGTTGATCCATAAAATTCTCCACCTTTGTAAATCCCCTCATGTAACTCGTCTAATGTTTATTTGATAAACCTACACTACATTCATAATTAATCAGCTAGACGATCATATTGATTCATGAGGAAAGTTCAAATAACCCACTTACATACATAGCCAACTTCATTTAATTAAAGCCTCTACTGTAGTGATCACTATCTACATTCATTATTGAAGAGAATTACAGACTATACTGTAGTGAACGAATAATTTATAATAAATGGGTATTTTGACTAAGTAACAGAATGAAAGATAACACGGTGAAATATGTAATCTGCGTAGAGTATGAATAGTCTAATTAACAAGTTAGTACTGTGATTATGATAACTTGAAAAGAATCATCGAATAATAGAATGAATCCAATGAGAATCACCTCTTCAGGATTCCATTCACAAATTTGAATACCATTAAACAATCCTGCATGAGTTAAATTACTTAGTAATCTACGACATTCGAAATAAGTTCCACATGACAATGACATTGACACGTAGTTATTGTAATGAATATTAACAACTGATTTACAGAAAATAGATCACTCACCATTTGATGTAAACAGATGAATTCTGTTTGTATTCAACAGTGTCACAGAATTGTAACAGAACAGTCACAAATTACTCACAACGAAGTGCTTACAACCAGAAAAGTAGGTATATAAGCAACTGATACAGATTTCAATGGAATTCTACATAGGATTCTATGTTACCTTTAATCCACCTCCCACTCATCCCAACACACGCACTACATGGTTAATTAGAAAGTAGGACCTCTTGTGAACAATTGTTCTTATAAAATCTGTTAGTTCTCTTAGCCAATGAATTACTTTGGTCGAATTTTCAACCTCAATTACATAATCGGAACAACCGATTCCAACGATTTAACTTGTCACACATATAAATGTGGATATTGTTTTAAGTTAATTAAATGAGATTGGATTATGCATGAATACACATGAATCAGGCTATTTAGTTATAAGAATCTGTTGAATACAGTTAGAAATTGAACTCCTCAACTAATGAGTATCAAATGGAATGTTGACATTAATTTTATATTATTACTGAATACTTCAATGAAGTAGAGTGTAGGTGAGTATGTTAAATGAATCTGAGTGGAAGTTTGTTTTGTATAAAAGAGTCATTTATTGTGAGTGTTGTCAACAATTTCTGAGAATTTCGATGAGTAGGTGTGTAGAGGTAACTTAAAGTCTCCTTTATTCTGATTTCGGTTAACAAACATCTAATAATGTGAATATGGCATAAAGTTGTGGTCAAGGATTCTTTAGCATTATATTAGGTTAATGATACTGACATTAATCTTTCCAATTCCTACTCAGATCAGGTGGATAAATACATTTGTTTCTTTATTATGCACCATTATTATGCAACACTACTAAACTTTAGGTAGTGATATTGTTTTCAATGTAAATTAATGATATAAAGATGCCTTTCTTCTTATTCTCTTCCGTTTTCTTCCTATCGTATATAATCACAGTGATTAGATATATTTTGAGAACATAACACGAAAAATGTGGTTGTATTCAGAGTAACTTTCAAATATTTCCTTGCTTCTTCAGTCTTCTCATATGGTTTCTTACCTTAAAGTATTTATATGTAAGGGTATCATAACTCGTCTTAATGTACAAGTTTCAAAGTTCTTTTCTACATCACAGTAGTAACCAAACAGTTTCATTGATCCATGTAGGATGACGTGTCAATTTCTTCAGAATTCGCAATACATCATTACAGAGAAAATGTGAAGGGGGGGGGGAGTATTCTTTTCAATAAGATAACTAACAAGATTATGATCAAAATGAAGTCTAGTATTCTCATTTTCTTAATGCATCATTTCACTTGCGGTTGACTATCAGTCTGTAGTAGTTTTGAGTTTCGACATTTGATAACAGTAGTCGATAAGACATCTACATTACAGAATATTTGAATACATTTCTTAAGAGATGGTAAATTGATTTTGGAATATGAAGACTTAGTGTAGCTTAAAATGATTATGGGTAGACTAATAATAAAATATTCGAAAGGTCATACTTCAATGAACTCTTTATCAGTAAGTTTATCTTCATTTACTCATAATTAGATTATTGTTAGATGTGTACTATAAAGTGAGTAAAACATTTTTAATATGTATGAAGTGAACTCTGTATATGACCAAGTTATGTTTGTCGTATAACCAGAGCAACTTCTAACCATTAAATCTATGCATGTGAATCAGAACAAATCAGAAGGCAGTGAGGGATAGAGGAGAAGTTATATTTTGATCTTGAGTAGGGCACCAATAAGATAACAACATCTAGATTGGCTAACTAGAGAGAGTTGCATTTCCACGTTGCGTCGTGTCATGATCTGGTGGTAATGCGTAACCGAACACCAACTAGTCGTATTCACTAAAACAAACATGGTCAGCATCAATGACGAGAGCCTTTGCAACTATTTATTCAGGGGATTATTTACTACTACATGTACTTACTTATTAATGTGTAGCCTATATTTTAGGTAACTTATAAAACAGCTCCATTTCGATACAAACACTATGAGTGGAATCAATGTTACAATGTCTAAACTAATTAAATGCCTACAGATAATCAGATAGGTTTACTTGTCTAAGAATTTTGATAATGCAGTATGATGATAAAGTTTATCAGAGTGCTGTATGATACATACGTTTGCAATGGACATTTCGAGCAATCACATCGTACATAGACTTGATAATGGCGCTTTTCTATGAAAAATAATGAAAGTCACTAGACAAATTAAGAGTATAAGCTAAGTAAACAAGGATAATAAAATACAACAATGTGAATTACACTCTTTCAAGGTAGATTGAGTGAAAGTGCTTCCTATTTTATCTATTTGTTGGTTGTCTATACGTAATCTAACAAAATGGCAACCAAAATTATTGAACCCTATTCAATGGAGCTTATAGAAGTATACTCCCGGCCGTTGCTGCTACCTTGACGTGGTGGTCGGGCTTGCCTATCGTGATGAACCAGTTGAGCTATACTGGCTGGAACAGTAGTTCCTCAAGGTCCTACCATGCCAGGCAGGTCGGTTGAAGAGCGATAAGACTAAAAGCAGCAGATCCATTGTCTGAGGGCGAAGTCGTACTGCCGACTGTACAGAGGTGTGACGGCAGTAAGGTGTTTCCCTCGGACAACCAGCATAACAGCGATGCTGCCTTCCCACAAGGAGGGGTGGGGTTAGAAAAGGTTGACCCTAAAAATGCACACCTCGCCTTATCCTACGGATTTCCGTCTCCGGCGATAAGGTCTTCAACAAGTATGGAGCTAACACTAAAACTACTCACCAAAAGGTCGTGTGTGACCGGCCTCAAGCAGTTGTCCCTTGGGCACTGCAGTCACACTCTCATCCAATTTCCTTTTTAGGTACCTCCAGAAGAACGCTTTCACGGTGTCGGGCAACCGGGAAGTGATAACTGCCCTCATACCTCTGACAGCACTCAAGACCACCGTATATAAGTATACTCTGAAGGATTTTATTTGAACTACTTGATTATTTATATGACATTATTGTCAAAGAAAAGACAATGTAGTTCTTTCAATGTAAATTCTTTGTTTAGTAATGTTCCTATGAGAAAGACTATTGATATTTTATGTGACTATATCTTGTCAAGTAGTCTTTCGTTATATATTCCTCTAACAACTCTTATAGATTTGTTATTACTATGTATAGACACAATGCCAGTTCACATTTGATGGTGAATATTTTCAACAGATTGACGGAGTTGCAGTTGAATAGTCCTATAGGTGTATTGTTAGCCAATGTGTACATGACACATGTGGAAAACCTAGTCATAGACTCAATAAAGGAGATGTGTCTTTAGAGGAGGTATGTTGATGATATCCTAGTTATTTGTACGAAAATCGACTACGCAGAAGGTTAACTAAGTAAACCGAATACTATCCAGAGTTACGTAAAATTATTCTGTGAAGAGGAGAAGAACAACCAACATCTTTTCCTAGACGTATAATTCAATCGGAGGGTTGATGGCTCAATTAAACGTTCTATCTACAGAAAATCTACATGGGTAAGGCAGTATATGAGCTTTAAAGTTATTATTCGGGGCAGTATAAAAAGGGTCTAGTAAAGGCATTATTTATTATTGTTATGTAGGACGACTAAAGTAGAGTAACGACTTTAGGGTTTGAAGATTTATTTCCAATATTGCTGGGGGTATGAGGCCGTTTTACTTCCGCTTCCCACCCGGCAATTGTTTCTTGTGGTGAGAAGTAGTTGTGTCGAACTAACGTGACCACAGAGCCCAAGGGATAACTGCTTGAGGCCCGTCACGCACGGCCTTTTTATGAAGGGTTTTTTGAGTATTAGCTCCGCACTTAAAAGCCCTTAGTGGGCACCCTTACCGCCGGAGACGGAAATCCGTGAGGTAGGGTGAGGTGTGACATTTTTAGGGCCGACCTTTTCTAACCCCTCCTTCCTTATGAGAAGGCAGCACCACTGCATATGCTGGTTGTCCGAGGGAAACACCTTACTGCTGTCACACCCCTCTGCAGTCAGCAGTACGACTTCGCCCTCAGACCTTGAGTAGCTGCTTTTAGTCTCATCGTTCTTCAATCGACCTGCCTGGCATGGTAGAACCTACAGGAACATATGTTCCAGCCAGTATAGCTCGGTTGGGTCATCACGATAGGCAAGCCCGACCACCACGTCAAGGTAACAGCTACGGTCAGGAAAAAGAAGAAGAGTAACGAACTTTCAGAACTGTGTTTCAGAAGAAAAAATTCATTTATTAAAATTGTGGTTAATGTAAGCATTTTGTTTTTATCATTTTTACTTTCCTCTTACCTTATCCACCCCGTTCAGTAAATTTCCTGTTAGTATATTGTCTCTTATTATGAACTGCAGTTAAGTAGTTGTGTACAAGTAACCCATATTCACTGCCACTATCTCCTTTGTTTTGTATTAATGCTAAATTCCTAATTGGTATGGGGAAACCTACTGCACTTCTAACACCTAAGAAAATTGGTCTATATCGCCTAACCTTTCAGAGGTGACTAGAATAGCCTTGTGTTTAAACAAAGGCTTACGTCGGTTGCTAACAGGACATTTTATAGAGCTAAGTTAGTTGTAATAGTAAAATCGAGGGTATCGATTCACAACAATCCTAAAAAGCTGGTAAACGAATTCGTCATATCCCACTGTCTTACAATTCGCATGTATTTGTCAATACATATACATAGAGAGACGAAATCAGTGATTTGAAAGAAAGGGTAGATGAACCCATAAACTAAATGGCTCCACAAACAAATGAACTCGAAAGGAAAAATATTAGTACAGGATAAACAACCTTTATTGTCTATTGCTAAACATTTAGTTAGGACAGGCTGCATAATTGATATCAAATCATCTTTTGTGGTATTGTAAAAAGTGCTTCAAGACGTATTCTAAGGTTTGTTAAACCTTAGCTATTCAGAAGTTCAACTTTCCCTCCTCCTTTGTGTGTTCAGTACAATGTGTACTTTTAATCCACCTATCCTGGTAGACAGTGGTTTACATTGTTCCCCATATTACCCTTAGCTTATACTCCTCCTAATTTGTCTAGATAACCTTTATTATTTCTCATAATGAAATGTCTTAACAAGTGTATGTGTGACTAGATTGTTCGAAATGTGTATTGCGAAACTATGCAACACATAGCACTCCAATAAACTTCGTCTTCTTACTTGTTTTATCCAAAATTGGGATAAATATTTTTTTTAAGATTGGTATTTCTAGTTGACTGAATATGTCATAGATTGATGTTAGCAGGGTACCATTGAAAACCAGGGAACACTGGATAGCTGTTTCGTTCTAGTGTGCAACTCCTTAGAAGTGCACACCCCAGATTCCGAAACAGAGGCTTTGGACTGACGATGAACGCCTAATCCTCTACACTACACAACCAGTATAATAGAATTCCCACTTTCATCAATCTGTGACACATAGCGCAACAATCATCCATTGTCACTGGTGATAATTGCAACTCTATCACATAAAGTGCACCACTCCCAGATTCCTTATCGAAAACAGCAATGGTGTGCGTACTATATGACTAATACGATGAACGATCCACAAAGAACCTTAACCACTAACCCTGGTTTTCAATGGTATCCTGATAACATCAATCTATGACATATTAAATCAACAAAATGTTTATCAAAAAGGGACAAATTGTTTTACATTTCCTATGAATATTTACGGTAGCAGACATTTTGCTTATTATAATGTCGATTATGAACATCATGTAATCTGTTCTAGTAAAATCGTAAACTAAGTGATTTCGGTACACGCCACTTGTACTCGTTTTGTGAATGAGATAAATTGAATATGGAATTGTATATATATATATATATATATATATATATATATATATATAATATATAGCTTTCCGTTGGAGATTGACACAAACCAACATCGCTATACTAATGAAAGTTGTAAACTGACAAACAGTTAGTAAAACTACTCTTTATATTGATATGAAATTAAGTCCCCAATCAGACATTTATAACTACGTTTTGTGATTGACCATAGTAACGATAGGTAATACAGGAGGGGTATGGGGTGGGGGAGGGTAAGCAAACAAATTTCACGCCTTAAGAAATTTATTTTCCGTAGACTGCACAATATTTGGCCCTTATTGTTGCGTAATGTAAGAGTAAGATAGGAGAAATCTGGATGTGACCTAACAAAATCTTGAAATTGATGCACAAAGTAGTCAGCTGTCGGTCTAAACAGTGTCAATAGATACAGTTCATAATTACAATAAGTGGTTTGAGGCACTAAGTCATATATTAGCGAATCAGGCATCTTGGATTAGGTTTATTCACCCTTTATCTTCTACATCGTAAGTTCCATTATTCATTCATGTATACACTTTCACTCCCTGTTGTTGAATGAATATCGGTAGTTTGATCTACTGGTGTTAATATGAAAAAGAACAATCTAAGTAATTACCCATATGTACCATGCTCTACTTTGTTCATGGTTAACTGTAAGGATTGCCTTGACAAGTAAAGGCCTAATATTGAACGAAAGATAAAGAAAGATTTTGATTGAGCCATGGTGTCCAGTACGGGTCGATATCCTCCAATGGTCATTAACCATAAATTACAATCTTCTCACAAACCACTATAAAAGTGCTTATGTCTATCAGTGTAAATAAATAGTCAACTACATCATACATTCATAGCATATTTCAGTTTTATCACTTATAACGTTTTCATTCAATCCATTTTCCACCTATCGTGAATAACACGTGATGAGTTGAATTGAAATGATTTTGTGAAGGTAGATACTTAAGTTTATTTGTTTTGTATTAATCATTGATTGATGCTGGTTGAGTAGCGCTGAAAGAGAAGGAGCACTGGACAGCCGTTTTATTCAAGTATGATACTCCTTAACAGTGCACACCGTGAATTGCATGGTGGAATTAACAGTGAGTTTTTTTAATTTTATCTGCTAGTTTATTTACTTTTTTAATTGTCGACATTGGAGAAAAATATTTTTAATGTGTTTTGATACTGATGTTAAGTGATTACATACAGTTAAAAGAAACTATTTCTTCATTTAGGCATCATGTTAGTTGATACTGATGCTATCAAGGCGTACTGACAATTATGAAGTAACTATTAATTCTCATAGTTTTAGTTGATATTTGAACTTATTCAATTAATGTAACCAGTTGATTGGAATATATTTGTTTTGCCCTTGTATGACACTTTTCAGTGGTGCACACTTTAGATTCTGTCGCAGAGGCTTCAGGTTGGTGAACATCTAATTGGTTGTACCAGTGGGTCGGAGGACATCCACTAGTAAAATTCTACTCCCATTAATTTGTGATATATAGCTCGACGATCATCCATCTTAATGTAGTTGTAATAATCAGTTCACTAGGGACTAAATTTACGACATTCCTAGTGACTAACTTCACGATGTTCTTAAAGTTCTAGTAGTAGGTCGTGACTTGGTAGGAGTTCAAACTTGTTTGGAGTTAGATAGTTATCACCAGTTACATTCGATGATTATCGCGGTATAAGTTACTTATCTTAGTGTAACATTCACTTATGATCTATCTTGGTCTTCGCATGTTTTGCTTATATCAAAGAGAGGTTTTTAGTTTGATATACTATGTGAAGTGATTGCGTAGTTTTGGTATTACCAATCTAGAGCCTGGTACTGTCATAATTTGGACTAAATTGGTATAAAACATTCTTATGTCGGGACAAAATTAGAATGGTGAATATCAAAGTGACAAAGTGACAGATTAGACATTTTGAATTAAGTTCAGTATGACGGAATGAAAATGTTTGTATGGAAAAATATCAGAACTCACTAACTAGAAGACAAAGAAGGAATACATCATACATAAATGAAAACATCTACATGTTGAATAACATGCTGAAATTAAGTAACTGGGACCTCTTTACAAATGAATTGCTTAGAAACTACTATAGATGACACCAGTTCATATCTCAAGTTTTATCTTGATGTCTGTTGTCCTAGTGAAACATTTTTCTGTGAGATTTGACCAATTGATCTCACCACATCTTAAATGAGTAAGGAGAGAATAAGAAAGTCACTATATGAATAAAGATTATGCTGAAGTTCGAATGCTTAATGACCCCATATGTTGAGTAATGAAACGTTTGAAGTCAATGTGTAGTGAAAAGCTATTATCCTGTGAAAACTCTTTTAATGTTTGAAAACTATTTAACAAGTCTTACATACACTAAACAGATTACAGAAGATACACATTTAAATGTCAACTCGTCAGATAAGTCTTTTTTACGGTATGGATCTGATCAGATGCTCTTTGATCACTGTAAATTAAATAAATATTGCTGCCCCATATTCAAAGAAATAGAAGTTTTAGAATGTCTGAAGGTACTCAAACTATCACGATGTCCAGGGCTCGATGAAATTCTGAACCCTCTCTTTAAGAAATGTGCCATTGTTTTGTACCGAAAGCTTGCAAGAAGATGAAAATAACACGCATGTTTTGCTTATTTCAAAAAGAGTTTTTCGTTTGATATACTATGTGAAGTGACTACGTAGTTTTGGTATTACCAACTACTTACTATTTCGATTTGTCAGTTCCTGTGTATAACCTGATATCTTTTATTGTTCCCCATTATTTCCTTCCAAATGTTTGCGAAAAAAACTATGTTGTGTTGCTTAGAGTACTGAGAGCTGTTGTTAGAGTGTGTGGTGAAAACTACAACGTCATTATTAACACGACTGTAGACAGACATTTAAAATCCTGCAGACAGCTATCCTGTGCTATTCTGTCTGATATAAACCACCCTCTTCATTCACATCTTTTATCTTGTATATCTTCTGGCGAAACGCGACGCTCCTGCATTAGAATTTAAGCACGTAAGGAAAAGTAGAAATACTTCCCTATTTCATAGTTAAAACATTTTTTTTGTGATGAAAAATTTGTAAGGGCCAATCTAATTAGAAATCTGTGCCATTAGAATACGGATTATTACGTAATACAAAGATTCCTGTGTCTTACGTTTCCGTAGTCTAAATTTTTACACATAAACACATATTGCCTTTATTATACATTTTTGTTGTTCACATTATTATTATTATTACTATAACTGTGACCGATTCTTAGCCATGTCATTTAATGTCTGTAGCTAGTGAGCACTGACTATTGCATGAGTTTCATCCAGGTATCTTATTCCTATCAATAACCCGTGACTTCATGATAAGATTCCATGCTTTTGTTTAACCTTTTACATCTCTTCCAGATTAATTCTTGTATAGCCAATATTTTACGTAGAAGAAGTTGGTTGTTATACATATGTAATATAAATTCTAAGTGTCTAAGTTGGACTGATATTAACAATTACACCAAACCGATCCTACGATCTCTTTCTGGTAACTATGCCTCAACCTTAATATTTCTTACATGGTTTTTTCGGGACAAGTTAACAATTTTACTGTTGCATCTACGAATAAATGCTATGAACGTAGAGATTTAACCAACTTTTAAAGGCCACATTTCACAATCGCAGATGGATGTTTCTTAGATCCACAAGTCAGTGAGGCATGAGAGGGATATTTTGAAATTGTACCGAGATTCTGTCAGACTCCAAACCAGTAAGTTTGATGATATTTTCAAGATAGGTGAAACTGTCTTCATAGTTAACTAGCTCATTTCCTTTCATCAATTTAGACAGTAATGCATACCAGTCCAGAAGTAACATTTTGGATTTGGAGGAGGAAAAATCCGGCGCAAACATGTTCTGGCTTGTATTTAAGTCATTAATTGGTTTTTATGTTGTCAGCATCTTTACTGAATAAGACCTAGATATGTATTTAAATGTTTGATTAAACTTAGTTAGGCAACTCTGTGTCCTCTAGGTTTCGTTTTCAGTTGAAATTCGTCAACAAGGCATATGTACAGTAATAAGAAGATGAATACTGTCTGACGGAAACGAAACCAAGTTGCCTAGTCTCGGTTCGTCGAAAACTATCACTGCCAACCACCTCTAATCATCTAACATCAAGTCATAATGCATAAAACTGCTCCGAGTCAATTAAGATTAGTCGCTAACATAATTTCTGTGGATAGAACACTAAAAGAACTAGATATACACCCTTATTCAGTGATCCATCAATAAGAATACGAATTCGTACCTGGTAAGTCAGATACTAAGTAAAGAAAACTGCCGTTTTACTCATGTCTTTTAATTAAACATATTACTCTGTGTGAGCTAAACTATTGAATGACCTGATATATTCAAAACAATCCAACTGTAACTGTCTTAAAACACGTTTATTATTGTTCACACATTAATATGATCATGACTTTAATCATCCTAATCGATTGTTACGTAACTAGCTATTACTTTTAGGCTTCACTTCACATAATCGGTTATTGTAATGTGTGAATATTTTCAACAATAGTAAAACTAATGAATTATCATATCACATAATGACTTTAATGCCAACTAGCAGTCAGTTTCTCTCTAGCATGAAACTACTGCAGTAGTATGTATCCACTTTCGCACAGTTATTGAAACTCAAAAGCTTTAGGCTTTTTGGTAGAGGTCTTACTCTTAGACCACTTATCCAACTGACACCTAATAGTTGAGATTTCTGACTTCAGGGGGAATCATTCATTATCGTTGGTGAGTAAGTACTACTATAGACTTGAATTTCATTGATTATGCTTTTTTACTAAAGCACAAGGATTACCGTCTGAAGTAAGTTACTTCACAATCATTATGATTACGCCAATGTGACTGGCTCACTAGTTTAAGGCTTATGAGTTTACTGAGAAATCTGATGGTAGTAGGCTTGATAAAGAGTAGGGAAAATGGATTCAGCTAGGATGTAGAATTCTACAGTGAAACAAATCAGCTGTCCAATGTTTTCTGTTTTCCAGTAGTTGTTTAACACAGACTGAATTAAAATAGCAACTTAGTTAGACACAAGTTATATATTCCGTTACCTATTTATACTTAACAGTACTGTCATACTTGCTAACTATTGCGTAAATGGTACTTATCATTTAACTGAATAAGATGTTTATTAGTACGATTCATTACACTCTGAAGTCAGTTCATCAAAAAATACACAGATAGTATTGTTATTGCATCGGGACAAAGAATAGGAAGTCACAATCTATTGAATCTATTCTCTTTGATATTCGGACCTTTACAGCTAAACTGTATCTGGTTAAACATTCAGGTAACTATGAAATTTGTATTATGTAAATTGGAGGCTTTTCATACACATTAATATAGACTATCATATGTGTTTTTTTCCATAAATTATTGAAGCCTTATTATGATCTAAGTATCCTGAAACCTATACACAACTGCCATAGTTCAACTCTTATTGCATCTTGTATTGTTTCCTATTACTAATTGGTCGATTATATTTTCTTCACTTTCATTCATGAATGTTTATTCTTTGTATCCATACTAATGGATCGAGGAAGGACTTTGCTCAATAAGTCATTATGCCAACTAATCATTGTTTCCTAGTCTATTAGATTATAGTCGCGTCACAAATGTTGGTGTCTTGTTTCTTCTACTACGTTCTCATGAAAAATTATAATAAATTTAAGAAATGTTTCAGTGTTAGTATATGGTTGGTCACTATGATACATTCATATGACTGATTTCAATAGTAGTGAATTTCACTTCATTTTACAATAAAACATTTCTAATTCAGTCAATTTGTGGTACGTTTGCTCGACCTCATCCATTGTCATCGGTGGGTAACTGTCTCACACCCGACACTGTTGAAATCTACCGTTCATGTCAGGCACTTACCCATCGATGACAATGGATGAGGTCGCGCAAACGTATCACGAATTGATTGAATTAGAAATATCAACCGTTAGAAGCCGACTCGGTGGTTCGATGGTAGAGCGTTCACTGCAGAGCCAGAGGGCCCTGGGTTCGAACCCTGATAGAGTCGTGAATGAGTGGTGCTAGAGTCCCATACTAAGACGAAGCAGCTGTCCAGTGCTTCCAGGTGATCAATGGTTGTCTGATTTAGATCAATTCGTGATATCAGGATTGACAATTAACTATCTCTACGAACCCCCAACCCAATTGTAAAAAAAAGTATTTATTTCTCTGATCAATTTTATTGACATATTACGTAAAATCGGTTGTTGTTTATGTTCTCCTTTTTTCCTCTTCATTGAATATATAAACTACCTGAGTATCATTTAATTTGTACTGTGACTGGCGAGTGGAATCCAGGACGCGCGTTTCCTTCTATTTAGGACTCATCAGCTGGATGTACCTAAATCTCAATGTTGATGTTCACAGTGGGTGTTGTTTGCTTTTCTTTTTTACTTTTTTCTACTTCCATTTTGAAAAATCTAACACTAACTATCATCTACCTTTTATTAACTTTATTCTTTATTCATTTTATTGTATTACTATTGATGTGTAGAACAAATTGAATCGATTGAACCATGAATTATGCTTAGAAATAACAATGAAAAGACATTTACTACTAAAATTAATGTTTTGTTAATCACTAGGTAACTAAAAAAATCATGTTATGAGGTCAATAGTAGTAGATTTGTATGCAGGTAATTATTAGATATTGTTTAAGTTGAATTGTGATTGGTGGGCAGGGATCCAAGAAACGCGAAACATCCTATTTAGGACTAGTCGGTTGGACATACAAATTCATTCTAACTACTGGACATTGATTGAATGTAATTTTAAACAACCGTTGGAGTATCCAATGGTACTTCTGAAACAATAGGTGATGCGTTTTACATTTTATTTAGTAATTAACAACTTTAATTAGCGTAGTCATGATATATGATACGTTTATTTTAAAGAGTGAAGCTTATAATGATATAATGAGATATTCATAGGTATTACATTTTCAAGAGAATCTTTTTTACTTGTATTCGTTACCTATTGATATCGGTTTGGTACAACTGAAAATCAGAAAGCACTGGACAGATAATTCGTCCTAGACGGGGATAACACAATAATGTATACCTTTGATTAAACTAACTACTTGAATTCATGAACTCCATGTCTCATTATAACTGCTTAAGTATCACCACCACTTGACCGTAGTTTATTAGCATAATTCCTACGTCAATCAATTCCTAATATAGTCTGATGATCAGTCCATGTCATTAGTGATAACTGTCTTATTCTCAATGTATTTAAACTTCATCAGCTATGACATCATACTAGAACTTCATGAACGTCCTGAGGTTAGTTACTAGTAAGCTGATTATTATTGTAATCAAATCAAGGTGGTTTTATGGAGATAAGTATTTAATTTTTTTTCGCGTTTGTCATAGATTAATGTCAGTGAGGTACTACTAAAATACTGAAGAGCTGTTCCATCCTAGTATGAAACTACTTAGCATTGTCCTACCTCGATTCCGCAAATAAGTCGAACTTGGGACTTTCATGTCATACGGATAACTCATAACCATCAGTTGAACCGAACGGAAATCAATCTGTGACAAACAGAAACAATAAAATTAGATACCAATCTCCTCAAAATCATCTCAACTAAGAAAGAATATGATTTTGTTAAGTTAACTACTATTAGTGTAAATGAATTCTTTCATCATTTCATTGCTAATTACAACTGTTTTATAGTGATGCTTAAATCAACTGTTATATTGTGACGATTGAACAATTACTAATTCGTTCTTCCTCCTTACCAATACGACGACTGAGAACAATAATCAATGTCCGAGAGTTTTCCCTGGCTTTGTTTCTGTCAAACCAAATTGAAACAACACATAGTGATTGAGCCAACTATCCACATCTATTTATATTTCAGACACTCCCGATCACATAAATAGCCAGTTAGATAAATAACATAAGTAAAAAAACAAACCCAGCAATAATAGTAAACTGAAGTGACATGTAGACATTTATTCACGTTTAGTGTAAAACTAGCAAAACGCTATCGAGCACTAATTTAGATTTTGCACGTAAGTGATTCTAAATGATCTTACTGAGCTTTTCCTCATAGTTGTTCTGTTACCTTTTCTACCTCGTAGACTGCTTACATCAGGTCGGAAGATCGCTTATTTCAGTTGGCGATCAAATATATATAAATAACACCAATTCAACTCAGCTTACATTAGTTTGTGAATAAGAAATGATAACGATTATTAGGTCAAATGAGAGTTTCGGACATGAATGGATGCAAGGTTGATAGAAACAAAATCTTCATTATATTAGCGATCAATATATTTCTGAAACGATCTTCCGAAAAACTGTTTTCGAAGTTTTTTTTCTTGAATTTGCCAGATGTATCACTATGACAGACAAGCAACCATCATATAGTAACATAGATAAGTTATTGGTTGTTGATGTGCAGCTAAAGTTCCTGTTCGCAGTGCACAATAATTATACGGTCTAAAAAATTGTCAAAGAATCATAACCATGATGTTTGTGAGTTATTCATGAGTAAAGTTCCTAACTTATTCCTTTGACGAAATACCACACATACAATATAGATCCTTTATCTATTTCCAGAGGTGTTGTATTTATCCTATGTACTACTGATTCGATGAAAATCATCGTACTAGATATGCACATTATAATATGTCAAGCGCTTAAGCTATCTAAGATCACGAATTCAACTTTTCATCCTACGTCCCATTGATGATCTATCAGTTATTGTAAAGATTAGAATGAATCTAGTTATTCCTACTTTAATGCATATTAGCTAATGCTTAGTGGCTATGTGATGATTTATGGCGGATATTCTAATCATTACAGTTATTTCTCCATAACTACATAAATCGTCTCATTGTTGACTATTATCATGACTATTTTGTCATCATGTACTATAATTATGGAACCATATTAATAATTAGTAATGAGAAATAATCAGTGAAGTATAATTTCGATTCAATAGTGAGTTTTATAGACAAAAAATTAGTGTAGCAATGGAATCACCACTTAGACCTCTTATAGCCGATTGGCAACTCGTAAATCTGGATAATACTCTTCTTAGACCAATAATTAAGAGCCTTCTTCTTTATAATAGTTATTTGGACGATAATTTCATAATTTGCAACAAAAATGTCGATCTCAACGATATTCTGATGAATGTATTTAACAGTTGTTATAATTCAGTCAACTTTACATTAGAATCATAGTCTAATTCGGAATTCCATTTCCTGAGATGTAGTGTTGAGTAAAAGACGAGATGATTAACTGCAAAGCCAAGTTGTAATGGACACTATCTGAACTTCTATAGTTGAGTTACTTTGAACAGAAAAAGAAACTGGATTTATTCACCAGTATCAAGGACCAAACGAATCTGCACAGATGATACGATTGAGTCTGTATTGAAAAAACGTGTGACAAATATCTATTTATCGAAAAGAACATTATGCCAAAAGTGCCTCATGATAGAATACTGGCAGTTTTAAAAAGATACCGTTTCATGAAAATTGTATTTCAACGAGACACTGCTACTGAAATTCTAAAGAAACGAATTTCGAAAGCCATCTAAAGAGCGTTATATGCTACCCAACTACGTGTTACTTTTTCTAGTAGGACTTTGCTTCACGACCATAACAAAGACAGGTTGCCGCTTTAAGCTACATCAATGTGTATTTATAAGTTTGTTTGGCCGCACAATGTGTAAATTTTCAAAATGGATCTTTGAACACTGCCAGGCTTGGTTGTCTAATGAAATGGGTCTATCGATCGACAGGTCTGTTGTTGAGCACTTGGTGACCTCTGGTCATGTTACCCCTACCAAAATCGTCCTTCTACATTATTCACAAACAAATTGGTTCGTAAAGGGTGCAGATCAGAAAAATACGTACGGCAGAGGTCATAACCATTAACCAATTCAAACCAGCACTTTACATCCAGAATAAACACATTAAAACGGATATTTTACCTTGACCCTAATCTTCTTTTGTTCTTCATAATTAATTTTCATTTCTTTCTTGAATATTAACAATCAGTTACTACTTCATTCAATTGTTTTCATCTTATATTTCTCAAGTGAACAATTGGTATAATTTCGTCTTTCAGAGAAACCTTCAACAGTTATTTAGACTATTAAGTAACCAGTTTCTGTTATCTTCTTATTTTTATGATTATTACATAACTTTTAATTGATAGTTAAAATTATTTTGACTCCCTCTTAAGTGACTTTGACAACATATTTTCTTGGGGGGGGGGTAATGCTTCTAGATTAGTATAGACCCCTATTATGTGTAGGTATACGATTGTACAGCTAATGTAAATGACATCGTCGAAAAGAAAATTATCTTGAATGGTTATTCTGGATTCTTTACACAATGCCAAAACAGATTTCTTTAATTTTATAATTAAGATATATATGGGTAAAGTTAGGGCAAATGAATGTTTAAAATTGTAATTGGGTGTTGTGGAGATTGGTAAGTGTCAATTCAATATGACGAATTGGTCAAAATTAGACAACCATTGAGCACCAAGAAACATTGGATGGTTATTTAGTCCTTGTCAGGGACTCTTCAGCAGTATGCATTCAGCAGATTCCTGGAGTTCTCGTGAGAAGACATGGCCAGTGGAGTCCGGCTGTGTCGGGTATGAGACATTTACTAATCGAGGGCAGTAAATTAAGTCGCACAAACAGATCATGAATTGACTGACTTTGAAATATCAACCGCTGGGAGCCAACTGGATGGTTTAATGGTAAAGTGTTTGCTGAGGAGCTAGAAGGCCTTAGGTTTGGTCTTTGATAGGATCGGGGATGCACACTGCTGAAGAATCCCATACGAACTCGAAATAGCTATCCAGTGTTTCCTGGTGATCAATGGCTGTCTAATTTAAGCCATTTCGTGATATCACACTAAATGCTTATTAGTTGAGTTTATAAATTTAGAAAGTGACAGAATTTAATCATCAAGAACTTCTTCAATAAACTTATTTTTGTAATACTTGATATTTTTAAACAATCTAATACTCTTACTGGTATTTGAACACTCAATTCACTTAGTTTCATAGTATGATACGGTACCACTTAACTATTCCGCCCATACATAGTGTATACTTAGAATTAAGACGTCATTTTGACGAAGATCATTATATGGATCACATAGTGTATAAGAAGTAATTCATAAATTAAGGAGAAATAAATGTTGGCTAAAGTTCTCAACAAAGTTTACAATGTTAACTATTTGTGTTACTTCATTCATTTTGTATATAGGTGTGTGATGATACGAGAAAATCGGTGGTGGGTGACCGAATGCCAATCACTAGTGTGCCTAGTCGGTAATTGTGCATCCGCCCTATGACCTTGAGTCTCAAGATGAAATAAGAAGAACACGAGCCAATAGATCAGCCAGACAGAAATTTCCAATTATATTTCAAGCATTCCTTTATATATACATAAAATCATACCTCACAGCAAACCAATTAGGAAGTTAACATGAATACAGAACGAAGGGAAATAGTGGTAGTGAATAGGAACAACTTGTACACAACTAATTAACTATAGTTCATAATGAGAGACAATATGATAACAGCAAATATGCTAAACGGGAGGATAGAATAAGAGGAATGTAACAATCATAGAAACAAAATGTTTACATTATACGCAGTTAGAATAATTGAAATAGTGTTCTTAAAATACAGTTCTGAAGTGTTTGTTACTCTTCTTTGTGGTCCGGCATAACAAGGTGTTACATACTGAAGTGTATTTATTTCATTAAGAACTTCATATCCAGCTGTACTCATGTATTATCAGATTTTCCTTTAAACTATGCTACAATTGACAGATTCATAACAAACAATTGTTGATGAATGTAAATGCTTGAAATAAAATGTGCTCTGTAAATTACACCTCACTATTCATCATACAATCACCATTTAAGAATATTCTTGAAAGTTTTAAAAGGATATGCTTTTGTATATTTAAGTTGGATTGTGACTGGCAAGTGGAATCCAGGACGCGCGTTTCGTCCTATTTGGGACCCATCGACTGGATGTACCTGCATCTTGATGTTAGATATGCTTTTCTGTTTTCATCTTTAACTATATTTGATGCAAACATTCTAATGGGATGTTCTACAGTTTCATTAAGGAATAAAAAAGAAGATGGACAAGTAAACTGTCTCTATTTAAGATATTTCTTGAGTTTTATAGTAAATCATTACGTAAACGAATGTAATACCTTCGGTGAAAATCTACGATCATATATATGTATATATTCACATTTGAATATATGGATGCCAAGACATTTCAGAAATCAGTTATCCTTCAAGTAGGTTTTTATAAATTCAATCACTTAAGAACTGTCGACACACTTCTTACTTACTTACTTACGCCTGTTACCCCTCTCGGGGGAGCATAGGCCGCTCACCAGTATTCTCCATTCAACTCTGTCTTGAGCAATCCTTTCCAGCTGTCTCCAGTTACTGTTCATCCTTATAATGTCTGCTTCCAGTTCTCGACGCAGGGTGTTCTTTGGCCTTCCTCTTTTCCGTTTTCCAACAGGATTCCAAGTTAGTGCTTGTCGCGTGATACAGTCTGATGATTTCCGCAATGTGTGTCCTATCCATTTCCAACGTCGTTTCCTGATTTCCTCTTCAGCTGTAAGTTGGTTTGTTCTTTTCCAAAGTAGGCTGTTGCTGATGGTTTCCGGCCAACAGACATTCAATATTCTACGTAGACAGTAGTTGATAAATACCTGTACTCTCCTGAGGATGTTTGCAGTAGTTCTCCACGTTTCAGCTCCATACAGAAAAACTGACTTGACGTTCGAGTTGAAGAGTCTAGCTTTGCCGATCCTTACCCTTACATCTGCATCGGATCCTCCTTGTTCATCGATGATGCTCCCCAGGTATGTAAAGGTATCCACTTCTTGCAGAGTGTCACCATTAAGTTCAATTAGGTCGGTGCTCTCGGTGTTGAATTTGAGGATCTTGCTCTTTCCCTTATGTATGTTCAGGCCTATTGATGCTGAGGTTGCTGCTACTTTGGTTGTCTTCACTTGCATTTGCTGTTGTGTATGGGATAGAAGTACTAGATCATCCGCGAAGTCCAGATCATCAAGTTGCATCCTACTTGTTCAGTCGACATACTTTAGTTAAATGTAATTATCATTACAGCAAATATAAAGAAATGGTTTTTTCAATTGTCTAAATATGATGCATAATGTAGATTATTGTTTAATACAGTGAAATATATACTACTTAAAAGAACGTTGACAGCAATAATAACTACTTCGCTTATTAAACACATTAATACTACTATAAACTGAATAACACGTTTAACCATGAGTGTAAACATCTAATTGAGATCAGTCGTCTTATAACAGATTTTATTAATTTAAATTAAAGTAAATGACATGATACACTGAAGTATGTAAGAAGTTCTTTTATTCACTAATATACGTTAATTTGATTACTGTAATGCATTCTCAGTATAGAATATACATTAAGCAGCTATGTAACATTCATTTAAGTAGTTGCCAATCTGAAAAATCATGATTAAAGTGAAATCGTGGCTCAAGACTAGAGTGTTGAACTCGGATTTCATTCAATATTGTACTTGTTTTCCGTATCATAGTAATAACGTTTACATCACCACAGGAACTCAGTCGGTTTATGTTAAATGGCACCAAGTTTTTCAGCTAGCAGCAGACTTAAAACAAGTCAACTTATTAAACAAGTATGGATATAAATTTTAGAATTAAAATTAGTATCCTCCTGTTGGGGAAGTGTTTGAACTCAGTAGCTTAATAATGAACAAGGTGGTGTTTGATATAAACGCACCGAGTTCGAGTGCCAGTTTAGACATGAACACCTCTCTGATTCAATTTATCCGACTTAACCTTACTCTAATCATACTACTGCTGAACTGAAACCATTCATTCAGGATGCACATTTAATAACAGTGATTGATCAATTTCATTCCATATAATCCTCAACAAATAGACACAAATACTTTCAAATTATAATGAGATGAAACAATGGATCGTTTACCATGGGAACATTGTTGAATTAAGCATTTATATACACCTGCTTCATAGGATAATTTCCTATCGTGTTATGAAGCAGCACTGCTCATTTCTAGAAACGTCATCTAGAGCGTTGTTGATCTTCATTATGTGCGTTTTATCCAATCATCCAAGCTTTGTTTTGGCATAGAACACTTTAACTGCTTGTACTCATGGTCCTTTCAGAGATCTGATTTGTCAAGCACCTGGGGAAGATTAATTATTTTGTAGAACTGTTTTTCTATAGTCTATTTTATTTATATACAAATTGAGCATATTATTCCTTATTCCCATGCTCTATCCTCCCATTTAGCATACTTACTGTCAGTATGTCACTTCTCATTTATGAACTACAGTTAATTAAGTAAATATACGTTACCTTAATTCACTACTACTGTCTCACTTGTTTTGTATTAATGCCAATTTCTTAATTGGCTGATAGTGTGATTTGGTTATGTGTATATATAAAGGAATGCTTGAATTATAATATAATTCGTCAAGTTGATTTATTGTCTTGTGTTATTTCTATTTTAGACCTGGGATTGAGTGGGCACTGAGCAGGCGTACAAGGACCAATTAGGCACCTTCATTAGTGTTTTTATTATGGCAACTTTGTACACACAATGTCATATCATTAAACTAGTAGTACATTTCAGTCATAATTGATTTTTAACACCAAAGCAAAGTTGGACCAGGGAACTTTAGATCTTAGAGCAAGTGATTAACTTTTAGATCAATGAGTTAGTATTTAATGGTTTAGACTGATAACTTTATTCATTCTGTCATATCGTAAGGCAAGTAGACTTGAATAATGAAGTATCAGAACAAATAAAGAAACATGAAGATGTATGAATTCAGATTTCACAGAGAATATTCGTTCATTCAATTGATACTGATGAACTAAAATGAGTTGAAAACTATGATCAAGGAATGTGTTAATCGACGCCGCCTACTAAATGCCTAATAAAGTCATTCATGGTACTTAGAATACACCTCGATCAGGATATTTCAATCAGAAGTAAGAACATAACACTTGATTAATTCGACTATAGTTCTTCCAGCAGAGTTTATTTATATAGAAATTTACTCATAAGTTATTCAAGTGGTTGAAATCATTTGTTTGTAAATTTCACAACACACATAAATACAGTGAAAGGATCTAATTCCTTTTTCCTTCCAATGAACACAAAATGCCGGAAGTTGGAGGCAGACACTAAAAGAATGAACAGTACTTGAAAAAACCTGAAAAGACGAGCCCAAGATAGTATTGATTAACGAATGCTGGTCACTGGCCTTTACTCTTCATGGAGTAACAATCAATAATTGCTTTTAGCATAGTTAGAGATACTTCCTTGTTGTTATTAACATCGAGAATAGGATTATGTGTGTGGTATTTTAATTTCCCTTTTCACCTGTGAGAAACTTATGTTTCGTCCATTGGTCCAGTACTGGTTACTTCACAACTTCACCTATTTTATTGCTTGAATATGTATCCACTAAGTGACAAGTATCACTGATAGTTAATCATCTTCTTAACTAACAATATAACGATATCACTTGAATATCTTTCATTCACATTACCATAGAGACTAATATTCTCTAGTTTACAGTGATTGACTAAATAAATTCAATCTTAGCTAACAACAAATAAATATGTTTCATATTAGATCAATTGAAGAGAATATTGTAAGAACATCAATATCAAATTATCAATAACTTATTGATTGATTAAATCAAAGATTAAGCACATATACATGTATGTGCAGTTCAATAATTGAAAGTAATAGAAATCAAATTGATTTTAGTTACTAAGGTCAAGAAAAAAAAAGTAGAAAAAAAAGACACTTTCATTAAGACACACACTATAGAACACTATGAATAAGGATTGAATACAAGAGAGTGAATAACTGTAAGAGTTAAGAAGATTCATAAATAAGTGATGTATATAGATATCTATCTACATGCAAGTATAGATATATCACTTGAATTAACAATAATAACTGTACTTTGACCTACAATCAAAAAGTTTCATATGTATGCGTGATAATATGAAGAAGATACAACGGTGATATGTGACAAGAATATGAGTTTGAACGTTATCCTGGCAAAAAGCATAACCATTTAAACAGTTACCATTGATTAGTCACCTTCACATTAGAATCAGTATTGAACATAGAATTTCATTTCATGTGATGTACTAATGAAAGAAAAAAAATGAAAACTGGTAACAATCGATTTGCAGGAAAACAACATAAAACGAACAGTATGCAATTTTCATAGTCTAAGTTTCACTAAATAGAACAATAAACTTAATCCAATCACCTTCACTAAAGGATCAAATGAACTAACAGTGATGATATCATTGAAATGGGAACAATACAGTGAGAAAACCGGAGTACTTGGCTTCGTTTTAATCATAACTCTGTTAGTTATGTTCATATTTTCTCTGTACTGAAGTATTGTGAATTCTAAAGAAATTGACACGTCATTCACCATGGATCAGTAAAACTGTTTGGTGACTACTGTGACGTAGAAAAGAACTTTGAAACTTTTACATTAAGACGGGCTATGATAACCTTAAGTATGAATACCGTAAAGTAAGAAACCATATGCGAAGACTAAAGGAGCGAGGAAGAATTTGAAGGTTATTCTAGATATAACTAGGTTTTGCACGTTGTCTTTTCAGAATACTCCTAATCACTGTGACCAAAAACAAATATACAGTAATGATACCAATGATGAACAGCAATCTAAACTTCGACAAATATTCATCAAAAATGGTTACTCAACGAGGTTCACTGCTGGCCACCTTAAACCTAAACTTCAACTTCAAAAGTCCTTCACAGTGCCAACAAAGTCTATTTTCTTGAAATTTTGTGAAATCGGATTGTAAAATCATTTATTAAAACACTTTGTATCGTGTTTTTCTACTGACACATGATTTGAGGTTATGTTAAGGATAAATTTCCAGTTTAGGCCATACTTGTTTGTATCTACAAATTTACTTGTTTCTTTGCAGCTTGTTATATTGGACACAAAATCTAATACTATCAAAACGTATCAAAGAAGATTACTCAGCTTGACTTCATAAAGGTGAATACATGTTAATCACTAGGTGAGTACAAGAAAATATGATTATCTCAGGCCACGTTGTTCTACCAGAATCGTCATTTAGCATCATTTATCATGTTGCTAAACAATCTACTTTTATAGGGAGGGGCTACGAATGAGCTTACTATGTTCAACTGAAGCCTTGGCAATCTGGAAATGCAAGACTGATCACTGTGTTCAAAAACAGCAAGTTCAAAACTTAAACTTACCCTCGCTCAAATTTCTTTTCATTTACTTAACTGTTGATTATTCTAATTAAAATGAGAGGATTTGTGTGAAGTGAAATTAAATGTTGTTGATTAAATTCGTCACAGAATGATGTTGGTAAGGTACCATTGAAAAGCAAGGAACACTGAACAGCAGTTTTTTCATATTATGACACTTGTCAGCAGTGTGCATTTTAGATTAACTATTCAGAATATGAATTGTGATTGCTTGTTTATAGTGGATTACGACTGAATTGTTTTCAGGAATAAGATAAACCTAAATTACGTATAAATCAACAAATAGCCAGTTAACAAATACACACCCCTAAACAATCATATAAACATTTACACATTAAAAGTCAGTAACGACGAATTTATATGACTAACATATTGAAACAGAATGTAAACTATAGGAGTTCAGAATAAGAACATTCGTCGAAGGAAAGTAACCTTCAAGTTGACTACAATCAATCACTGAGTATACATACTACAACGAAAAGTAGAATATGCACAATGTTGAGTCAAGAGTTAACATCAATTGGTACATAAGAAAGAATCCTTGACCAGAAGTTAATGCCATATTCACATTATTAAATGTTTGTTAACCGACATCAGAATGATGAAGACTTTAAGTTACCTCTACACACCTACTCATCGAAATTCTCAGAAATTGTTGACAACACTCACAATAAATGACTCTTTTATACAAAACAAACTTCCACTCAGATTCATTTAACATACTCACCTACAGTGTACTTCATTGAAGTATTCAGTAATAATATAAAATTAATGTCAACATTCCATTTAATACTCATTAGTTGAGGAGTTCAATTTCTAACTGTATTCAACAGATTCTTATAACTACATAGCGTGATTCATGCATAATCCAATCTCATTTAATTGACTTAAAACAATATCCACATTTATATGTGTGACAAGTTAAATCGTTGGAATCGGTTGTTCCGATTATGTAATTGAAGTTGAAAATTCGACTAAAGTAATTCATTGGCTAAGAGAACTAACAGATTTCATAAGAACAATTGTTCACAAGAGGTCCTACTTTCTAATTAACCATGTAGTGGTTGTGTTGGGATGAGTGGGAGGTAGATTAAAGGTAACATAAAATCCTATGTAGAATTCCATTGAAATCTGTATCAGTTGCTTATATACCTACTCACTTGATTGTAAGCACTTCATTGTGGGTAATTTGTAACTGTTCTGTTACAATTCTGTGACACTGTTGAATACATACAGAATTCATCTGTTTACACCAAATAATGAGTTATCTAATTTCTGTAAACCAGTTGTTAATATTCATTACAATAACTACGTGTCAATGTCATTGTCATGTGGAACTTATTTCGAATGTAGTAGATTACTAAGTAATTTAACTCATGCAGGATTGTTTAATGGTATTCGAATTTGTGAATGGAATCCTGAAGTGGTGATTCTCGTGGGATTCATTCTATTATTCGATGATTCTTCTTTTCAAGTTATCACAATCACAGTACTAACTTGTTAATTAGACTATTCATACTCTGCACAGATTACATATTTCATCATGTTATCTTTCATTTTGTCACTTAGTCAAAATACCCATTTGCTACAAATTATTCATTCACTACAGTATAGTCTGTAATTCTCTTGATTAATGAATGTAGATAGTAATCACTACAGTAGAGGCTTTAATTAAATGAATTTGGCTATGTATGTAAGTGGTTTATCTGAACTTTCCTTATGAATCAATATGATCGTCTAACTGGTTTAATTATGAATGTAGCGTAGGTTTACCAAATAAATATTGGACCAGTTACATGAGGGGATTTACAAGGGTGTAGGATTTTATGGATCAACTTCTCACTTCAATTTTCGTAGACAATTCGACAGCTTCACTTGTGGGAATATGAATTTGATGGGGATATTTATTAAGTGTACTTTGTCCTATGCGAACCACTTAAATTGTTTACTCTTTACTAGATCGACACATAAACTATGATTTGAAAATGTCTATGATCTATTGTTACTAGTTCACTCATGTCATCTATTTGTAAGTCTGATGTCTTAAAGCGAGGATTGTTTTGTAGATAAACATAGGCGTTAATCACAACTTGATTTAATAATACATGTAGATACACTTACACAGTTTATGATATGGATATGCATATTGTTAGTATTTTTGTAAACCACTTCTATTCTATTTTACGGTGATCATAATGAAATGACTTGTGGGGTTGAGAATTGTTGAGAGTGGGACAGTTATCCCTGATGACAATGGATGATCGTCGATCTGTACGATAATTTAACAGAAATGTGGATTCTATCATTGGACGACTCTCCAGTGATCCAGCCAGATTGTCTTCAGGCCAAATCTAGGTTGCTTTATTCGAAAGAATCATACACTTGGACTAAACAACTGTCGAATTTCCTCGATGATAGATTAATTCCAGGGAATGGCAATATACGTAAGGATGTAAAATGTCACATAATTTACGGGTTTCCTTGTCAAATATGATTATTCTTCATTTAATTTTAGTTGTTCACTTATAAACCAACTGTATGTTACGGTAAATGTAAGAAACCACACAGTAAGTCAAACAGGTATTACACGTAACTGATGAGAATAAACTTAAATTGAAATGATTAATTAGGAAATATTTGTCCCGGTTATCATTACAATGAACAAATAATTGAATAAGAAGGTGAGTGAATATACATGTGATTGATTATATTTATTCATATTACCTATTACTAGTATGATTATGATGATGATAACAGAATTGCTAAAAGTAACTTGACAGTGTAGATTGTAATAAACCAACGTACAGAACCTCAATGGTAAATGGCTTGTAAACATTGAACAATCTAATGGAATTAATAGATTCAGTGGAATTATTTCCTTCTTGATGATACTTTCACATAAGAAATTCTACTGATTAATAATTCTTGCATGATTCAATCATCCTAGTTATTTATTATTAACGGAAATGAATACGTAACAGCAAGATTAACAGAGAGAATCCTAAATCGCTATTACTTAAACTATTATGAATGATTCATTCGATAACTTCTCTGATTAATTCGAAAGATAATTTAGGCTACTTATTTTAGAAGTACGTTGAATTTATCGTCTAGTTTTGAGTTAATTGTTCATTCCTAGTAAATCAAGGTAACAATCAGTTCGCAATAAACACTTATTTATTGCTACATAAACCTTCAAATATTACCGTCAATCATTTTATTACCAGTGAAACTATGATTTATTATCAAGTACAGTTTCATAAATAACCTTCAGTAGCCTCGTGGTAAATACAATCGCATTTGACATGAAACGAATTGAGTTCGAGTCTTAATGCGAACATCAACACTAGGATGAAAGTACACCCAGCTGATGAGTCCCTTATAGAACAAAATGTGAGTCCTGGATTCCATTTGTCAAACACAATCCAGTTTACATAATACTTGTGACCTATTGCTATATAAAGATAATCTTTTCAGGATGCATACACGTAAAAGAGATTGAATAACTTCGATCCATTATAAATTAGCAAGATGATACATATACATTCCAACTTGAATTTCATGGTTTATTGTTATTCATTTTTAGCTTAGTGATCACATCTATCTAAATGACATTCATCAGTAGGGGAACTGTAATCATGACACTTTGTTTCCATGTCGTTGAACTATTAATCATGTTTATCCTTAAAATATGTAACATGAGTTTTATTCTAATCAACTTGAACTTTCCTATAATTTGTATTGAAAGAGAAAAATTATGAGTTATCCTCATTAGTTCTTCTGTAAAATGTTTTAGGGAAATAATACAACAGTGCTCATATCTGATAACGGAATGATGTTACCATGATAAACAAACACTACAGTATCCATTGGTTTAATGAAATAATGAAGGGTTGAATAAGAAAACAATAATGTAAACTTGGGTTAACCTTAAATACAATGTAGTTTGAAATTTTAATTCCTTGTTGTCAATACTAGTTAAATTGTTATTAGCTGAAAACTGAAAAAGAAGTGAATTATCACCGTGAATCTGTTTTCAACTGTTGTCCCCGAAATACATCTCTTGATGTAATCTGATGAATTGAATGAAAGTGATCTCATCTACTTTGGATGAAAATTTCACAAAAAATCAAATTAACAAAACGCTTAATATTCGTGTTAATTTAGATAAAAGACTGTTGAATGTAGTCAACTTCAGGCGGTTTTCCTAGGAACAGAACAGTTCTAGTTTATATCATTTGCATTGCTTAGTAGTTGATTAATAAAGTTTGATTATTCATTCTTGTTTCCACAAGTTAAGGTTGAGGATTCGAACTAAGTTAACAATGAGGCAGAGACGTTAAGCGTTTTCTACTATGCTCATTTTATTTTCAATGTCTATGAGTGTAGACGATTAGTCGAGTCGACTACTTTAAAATGTAAAATAACAAACAAATAAAGTAGATATTCACAGTAACTGTTTATTTATTGAAATGGGAAAAACTACTAATTAATAAGTAGTAAATATTCACTAACTAGTAATAATGTACATTCCGTATAACGTTCAGTATGAGATTGCTATATGATGTCTATTTCTACTCCAACAGTTTGATTAATTGAAGTCGTATGGTTGCATGCATCTACGTAGATGTGGATAATACGTTCATAGTCTGTCCAATTAAGAAAAGTTAACGTAAGACGTGGTTTATGCAGCAGATTAAATTCTATGACAGTATTCTGTATGCCCTTTCTACATATGAAGATTGTATGTTTTACATTTGGATCACGAATTCGGGGAATTACTTAACACAACTTTTTTTAATCTTTTAAGTAACAATTCATTGAAATATCATGACGAAGTGTTAATGGATTGTTTATTAGTTTGAGGTGGTAGTCATGAGAAAATCAAATGTTCACTTCAATCATCACGCATGTTGTAGTGTTTTTATGTGTCAAGATAGACACTAAATTAGTTCCAGAGAAGAACTCAACTGATTTACTGTACATGTAAGGATGATGAATAAAATAGTTAGAGTGTGTTTATTATCGACAATTGACGTCTTAAACATTCATTAATCCCTTTTTTTGTTCTAGGAGACTAATTAACAATGAATTCCATGTCATACAAAATGTTAGTAACCACACACTATTAGTGAAACAGTTCTAACATGCAACTAGAAAAACTAGACTCGATTTGATATGACAAACTAGGAGATATTCGTTTGCCTTGTCAATGTAGTGAACGCACTAACAAATATGAAAGCAAACACATGTGCACTACTCCAATAATTATCTTATTTTACTTGTTAATAGTATAAGTTTGATGATGACAGAAGTGCCAGTAGTAACTTGGCAGTGTAGATCATATTAAGCTGTCGTACTAAACCTCAATGGTGAATGGTTTGCAAACGTTTAACAATCTATTGGAGTACGCCAATTCTTTGGAATCCTTTGCTTATCTTATGTCTTTTCATATTAAAAAATAGTGCTTGTTAATGATCCCTCCATATTTTTAAGACTCCATACTCCTAGTTACTTATTATTAAGGGGGAGAAATATAAAATAGGATGGTGTACAGACGACCCTGATCACCGAAACTTCAACATCTATGAGCGTTCCCAATAATAACTTGTCAAAATAACTTGAAGGATAATATTGTCTACTTTGTGTATCAATACACTGAATTCACTGCTTAATGTATATCGATAAATATTCAGTCTTAGTTTCTTGTGTTAGCCATCAGTTGACATTAAGCATTTCTTTGTTTCCATGCAACGTTTAACAATGTAAAATTCATCATTCCCTTAACAAAAACTACAATTTATTATTCAAGTTCAGTTGTATGAATAATCCTTATAGTAAATAGTTGATTGTTATTCATTGGCTTAGTGATCACTTTTCCCTTAGTGATATTCATCATAGATAAACCGTTATCATTTCAGTTATTCTAATTGACTAGAATTTTACTATAAGTTGGATTGACAGATTAGTGAGTCTTCCTCATCACTTTTTAAAAATGTTGTACGAAGTGATTCAGTAATGTTCACGTCTGATAAATGATGTTGACATGATAATCATACAGCATAGTAACCATTGATTTAGCATAGTGAACCGTTGAATAACAATGATTCCGTAAATACAATGAATACTTCCAATTGTAACATTACACCTCAATGAATTCAATTCGAAGTGGTAGGCCCATTGGTAACTATGACTGTATACATGGTAAATTGTCAGCAATCTGTTTAACTGATTTATATTATCTTCAATATACACGCATGCTTTACTGAAAAAGTAACACGAATAACATTTCAGTTGTTTCCTACTAGTACCAATAACGATAATTGAGTAATCGATTTAACTAGTTACATGTACATATTTAGTGGAAACTTATCGATGACAAAAGAAGATTGAGAGATGTTTTCGGTAGAAACATTTTATTTAAGGTTTCCAGTATGTACATAATTGTGAATCAGCTTCATTCTGCTGACTGTTTTCACTTTCAAAGAACTTGTTGATATGTCATCGTCTGGAAATAAGTATAAATAACTTTACATTAATTAACCGAATTTCCAATTCATGGAGTTGTTTGAATTATTCACAGCATTTCCCGCATGGAAACTTTGAAGATAGTAAATAAGATTTGTGTCCGTTATATGTGATTACAAATAAACTGCATAATTCACTGACTTTTATAGTAACTTCAAACAATCGTATATGAATGCATATTTCACTCCGAATGTGTTACAGATCCACAAACCGGACATTCTTTTCCAAGATCGCTGGGATCAGGATTCCAGGCACAAAATGAATGAAACGTGGCGTTGCATCTACATACGACCAATGTTACTTCCTAGGTGTTAGTAGTAGGTGGCTGGGAATGCTGGCAAACATCATATAAGGCAATGTCATTGGCTTCTTCGTTGAGGTTTCGGTCCCTAGCGTCAAATTCTTCCGAATTTATTGAGATAATGCTGATATCATCAGAAGTTGTCGATAACTCATCCATATTAACGTTCATTTGTAGCTGACTGTTTTCAATGGTTTTTGATAAGCGTATAGGTGACAGCATATATTGAGGTGTACTAGCTTCAGGCAATGGACCTATATCCTGGATAGTAGCTAATCCTGTAACTATATGTTCCACGTAGTGAGCAACAGCTACGATCCACCCCTCCGGCATTCGTTCTAGTAAAGGGGTAAGTCTTTGAAATCTTGTTAGCTCCGATGCGTTTCTTAGTCGCGATAAATAGTTTTCCATTGCAACGTTGACCAAATAGTTTCGATACATTAGCTGTCTTGCCCTAATCCTTTCCAATAGGAATTGGGTGCTTTCTTGTAACATCAATGCTATGAACGGCGGCATGGTAATCTATATTTTTGCCAAAATATGCAGGTACAACTAACGGGATGCATATTCACAATATATGAACCTGTGATATCACTGACTTGCGATAACTCTGCTGATGCAATAATCTCAGTAACAAGCAGACGTAGTTCTTGTTTAATCAGCTCGCATACAGAGTCAATCATTCTCTCATCATTGAAAGGAATCCCGTTTCACCTATGTTTAACATGTTTCTCGATTTCTGATTGTAAGTCCGTACCAATTCTAAGTAAAAGGTGAAATATTGACCGCAAGATTGGCACTCGTCTTGATAATTTTTGTAGTTTCATTATTCTGTGGGTGGTTTTGATAAAATTTGTATTATTTTGCTCCATAAGTACTCCTGTAGGTCTGAAGGCCTCTGCCCACTCTGCCTTCTTCGGTAAAAGATAATTTCGCAAGTATCTATGGCAAGATGGATCCCATGTCTCCAACAAGGAAACAGTTTTTGCAAAATTACGAATAAACGCGTGTTACGTTAATTAATACAAATTACCTATCAGCGTTATTCGTATACATCAGTCTATAAAAGGATTGCACCACCTGCGGTCGTAGTCGCTACAATTTATAACGTTATTACAAATATTCTATTTACGTACTCGTTTTATAACACTGGATAATATGCACACGACATAAAAAATGATGAGCATTAAGATACATAGCATTGATTAGTGCCGCAATCGGTACTGCATTATCTGTTATGAAGCATCCCACGTTTCTGTTGTGCGTGACTTCTTGTAAGAAATTTAAAAAGTGTGTTATCATCGTAGTTGTTTCTCTTCTAATGAATGCAAATGCAACTAAAATGGCCATTAGATTAACATCCAGTGCTACCAGTAGATATAAAAAAATATTTGCGCTGTTTGTTTTGTACGTGCCATCCAATCCAATAACTTCAAGGAAGCGTGAAACTTAGATTCAACTGGTTGGCAGTAGCGAAAAAAAGATTCCAAGGTGGATTCCTCATTCAACTAGTAACTACATGCACCTCCAAGAGAAGCTATACGTGATTTCAGTTTTTCAAAATTACCTACAGATCGACATAAAGAAGTTTTAAGTATTTACCAAGAAGGTGTGACTGCGAGAATACCTTGCGACGCATGATGAATACATCTTGCAGCTTCATACACTTACGAAAAATAGCATATGCGAAGTCAATAAAATTAAAAACGGCTGTGCCTCAAAACAGCAGAGGTCGAATTATCGCAAACTCTGTGTCAGACAATATTTTCATTCATGTGTTGTTGTCGTACGCTAGACAGTTAAATTCGTGGTCGTACTGCAGATTTCTGCGAACGACAGTCCAGTAACCATCGATCCGTTCAGCGAATATGAATGACGGGCATCCACATTTTGATGACGTCCTGCGAGAAATTTGTTAAAAAAGTAAGCAACTTACTTTATCCATTTCGGATGACCATGAATCACATTTCGATACCACTGCCCACTTCTCCAGCACCGGGGCTTCTGATTTTGATGAAAACAGGAATCACGAATCTTAAAGTGACAATATATCACTTCTTCAAATTCCCTGACTGCATTCTTCAGTGCTTTTGGTGATGGAAATGCAACTAAGAATAGTATAATCAAGAATAAGTTTTCTTGCTTGGTTACGACATTACTCATTGTCGTCAAACCAAAGCTATCGTCAGTACGAGATTCGTTACCAGTAAAGTTTAAGCTCATAATGCTAGAAAAGCGTTTACTCAATTGATATATTTCCATGTTATACGACGTCAATGAACTGTCAAACCAATAAAATAATTTACCACAAATTATTCTTTCCATTGGAGGTAAAGGACCACAGTGAGGGTTAAAAAGAATTCTAAAACATGACAAAATCTCCTAACCCATTAATTGTAAATCACAGTGAGAATAAGCGTTATCGAAAACTTGGTATTGCTACATTACACTTCAATGAATTCAATTCAAAGTGGTAGGTTCTTTTTGAAAGAATAAATGTATCCATGATAGATTAGTAACTTCCCATTTAATTGGTTTACATTTGATTTTACTATTTACATATGATGTAATGATAAAGAACACGAAAAACATTTTATATATTTTCAATACCATCACTTTATTCGTTGCATAATTCACATTTCAGTAGTAGGATAAATTTGTATATTCCCATTGATTTGTTATAGACTGAAGCTTGTCAGTCTCTATTGCTATATGTGCATCCTGAGCGGATTACCTCGACTGTCTGGACTCAGTAGTCTAATGGTGTACGCGGTGGCGTTTGACACGAAACGGACTGAGTTCGAATCCCACTGTGAACATCAACATTGGGATGCAGGTACATCCAGCCAATAAGTCCCAAATAAGACGAAACGCACGTCCTGGATTTCACTTGCCAGTCACAATCCAAATCACATTTCAGTAGTTTTACACGTAAACATTATACAACTTCCTCCGCTACGATAAGTTGAAATTATGCAGTTGATTCAATTTTATGCAGCACCAGAATTAAGGAAAGAGTGAAAGAGTAAAGGAATGCTTGATTTCAACTAATGTTTCATCAGAGCTGTAAACTAGTGTACATAGTTTACAGTGGTAATGAAATCACAAATGATTAAGTATTACTATGTTACCTAATAACGTTGATTGCATCTTGGGTCGATATCTCGATTAACTTACATCTCATATGGCATAGGCGACGTATTCGTCTCTTAACAAAAGGAAGAGCATACTGTCTTACTGTATGGTTTCGAAATGTGGTTATTTAGAGTAGACGACATTCGTAGGTTATTAGTATTTGATCATCAATGTCTTCGAAACATAGACCGTTTTAGCTGGGGTTACCAAGTAAGCAGTAACAAGGGTTAGACGTTCATCAATCTCTGGGGTCGAAATCTTGGTTGTCCGCTGTGAGTAGTCTCATTCTAGGACGAGACGACTGTCCATTACTCCTGGGTTTTCCGTGATACCATACCAGCATAAGTTTGTGACGAATTTAATTAACTAAAACACTAACATAACTTATTAGTCTAGGTTTGATAAATAAACATCAGACCAATCAGATGTGGAGATTTAAAAGAGAAGAACAACCGAAAATTCAACTCTTTATCTTATTTTTGGTTGACAATCCATCAGATCAATGCAGACCACAATAAAACATGTTCATTTCTCTCAAGTTTTCATATCAGATTAGTATAATTAGATGAAGTTGAGAAAATTAGTGCTAGAATAATACTTCGACGTCACAGGGTGAAAGTGTATATTTAAAAGAATAATGTAACTTAAGTTTGCATGAATAGTGAATGCATGTACATCACTGTAATGAATTCTCAGCCAAATTATTTAGTAGTAGAATGAATTTGCATCATCCCATTGATTTGTTATAGACTGAATTTGGTAAGTCACTGTTGCTATATATGCATCTTCAGCGGATCGCCTCTATATAGCGAATGTACACGAGTATCATTTAATTTGGATTGGGACTGGTAAGTGGAATTTAGGACACGCTTTTTGTTCTATTTGGGACTCGTCAGCCGGATGCACCTTTATCACAATGTTAGTATTCACATTAGGATGCAGATACATCCAGCTGACGAGACCCGTATCGGACGAAACGCGTGTGTTAGATTCCACTTACCAGTTACAATCCAAATTAAGTGACACATTATTTAATGTTTTTAATCACTCACCACAATTATAACACAGACTTGAACTAGATAGTCCGAATCTACCAATAGTTAATTACTTGATGAAATGATGCCTTCCCTATTATTTTCCATTATACTTTTAAAGTGAAATCGTGGTTGCCAACAAATGAAAATGATAAATAGATTGTAAATCATTCCTGTAATAAAGGTAAACAACCTCACTAATCGATTTGTGATGTTTCCCCTTGTACTACAGTGCTTAACCTTACAACTAGATCAGTTTACGCTTTTATTCATGTTGATTAAATGCTATGCGTAGTTCTCACTCACAATAACATTATTCACTGGTAATAATCATATTTCGGTAGGGAGATTGTCAGTTCAGATTGTGTAAATTTCTATCTTTTATCCATCTTCACTACCAGTTTGTTCAAAACAACTACCATGTTTGCAGTTCTTACAAGTTAGATACATGAATTCCAACATAATCTTCTTTCATTTGTTCAAGAAGGAAAATATGTTAATCACTGGAATGTTTCTGCATAGATTTTCTAGTGTTAATCAAGTACTGTTAGTTGAAGTAGCATGTAGTCAGTAGCTTAAGTGGTATGATATGGATTGGACTAGTTATTCATGTAATTGATTGTTAACCTATGACTATGAAATTTGGTGACATGAATTCTAATTTGATATAGGCTACCAATTCTTTACGGTTGTAGGCGCTTCATATTGTCACTTATCAAATAGGAAGTGGCCTGAATGAAGCCGGGCTACCACTAAACTGACTCCAACCTTCTAAAATGATTTTTTACTTATCATGCTTTCTATAAGATATACTGAATCCTATAGATCGAGTTATAATATCGTTTTTAGTATAATGAACTCGACATCACTGGCACAATTGGGAAGTTGACGGTATTTGGAGGATGTCAGCTGGAATTCCTGGACTTAGGTTTTGTAGTATTTAGCAGTCATTTGCAAAAGGAGTTGGTCACCAGCCACGTAGTTCAGCGATAACAGTCGTGGTTGAAAAACCAGGTAACCTCGAATTAAGTCTGCAATTGAGCGTGAGTTCCTCCTGTGGATACTTCTTGTTGACGATTACCATATGGCACTTAACCTATTCATTGAGACTGCCTGCCAATTTAAACTGCTTTTGTGAGGGTATTTACATAGTAAGAATAATTAGTAAAGTCTATTATCTTATGTTTCAGCGTTATCCGGTCCAGTTGAACAGGTGGCTAATACAGATAACTTACAGTTTTATTTTCCTTGTCTTGACAAAAGATATCTGATTGATTTTAATAAAGCTTATTCAAGTTATTCATCTTATTGTATCAAACATGCGAATGCTCTGGTTGCTCGTCTTTTGGATACTGTCTAAGATGTTCTTCAAACACCATGACCATTATTATGCATAAAACTTTTCACGAAATCTTCCAGCTAACTTGACCGAAAAATACAATTAAATTTTTGTCTACTGAAATAATTTATGAGTAGGTAAATTGTATAAATGGCTTTTTAATCCATGTATTCTAGTTTATTGAATGAGTCACTAATCATTGTTAGTAAAATACCACTGAAAACCAGGTAGCAATAGACAGCTTTATTGTCCTAGTGTGGGGTTCATCAGTAGTGCGAATTCGACGCAAAAGCTTCAGATTGGAGAAGGTCTGAACCTCTGTGCTAGTAGGTCGGACCACATCCAATGATGGAATCACCACTTCTATCAATTTGTGATATAGCTTGACGATCATCGATTTTCATTGGTGAAAACTGTCTCACTTCTGATAAGTTTGAACTCCACCAGTTATGATTTCTTACTAGATCTTCAGGGACGTGGTATAGTTGGTCACTTATTAGCTGATTATTGTAATTGAGGGACTTCTACTGTTGCACTAAATTTCTTAATAATTTAGTAACTATGATATTTGTATTGCTTAAGTTGTAAGATTTTCACAAATTTTTCATGGATTGTCGTACCTATTTTCCTTCCTGAGTTATTGTCATTTTACTGCGAAGTTTTTATCCTGTTTTCCATACAAAACTCTCCTTAGTTCAGTGTTCAATGAATTATGTATATCTTACCTACTGATTGGTCAAGAATGTGTTACTTAAAAGCATTTGCCCATAGGCAATAAAGACTTGGTATTGTTTTCTATGTGCTGGTATCTTATTCTCTACTTATGCCTCAGATTCAATTAATCAGTGTCTAAGAAATCATATCATATAAACTATGGGAGCAGATCTAATATGTTCATTCTAATCACTAGATCAGTATTACACTTATCTCATTTGTCAAATATCTTGCCTTCTTACCTTGTACCCTCCAGTATTATTATTTGAATATGCACTATTTAAATCAACATTTCATGATTGAATTGTGATTTTTCATCTACGATGTCATTAGATAAAGAAACTTCAATTTTAAATATCAAGGAATTGAGAACATTTACAATCTACCGATTATGAATGTGAGATAGTAACTGTAAAGTTCAGTATGGAAGGTGGTTTTCTCTCTTACCATGAATCATTAATTTAATATGCCTGTAATATTAGACTTACGTAATAGGTTGAAATTACGTTGACTACTAATGGATCTAATCATAGTAACTTAAAGATTAAATTTTTTGATTATTTCAAATATTCAAGCTCAAACTCTGATATGTTTAATATAAATTAAAATGCAAATAAAAGGTATCTATTGATGTAACAAGAAACAGAAGTTTTAGAGATGAGTTCTTGTATCTGGGTGAATTCATTTAGAGAATTGTACAATCACAAGAAACCAATGGAACTGACACAGTCAGTTAGGGTTAAGAGATCAACAGATAAGGTGAGGAGAAGGGTAATCGATTCGTCAAACTAGAAATTAAGATCTTCATAGATAAAGCTGAGAAATGTAGGTTGTACTCACAATTTTGATTTCAGTAATTACAAGCAGCTGAAATATGTTTATCTTTATTAGGTTTATATTTATATTGTAGATGATATTGAATATTGAGTTATTTTGCTTCATGTCATCTGTTATTATAAATTGTTCAACTATAAACCTCCTTGTGGAATCATTCGTTGGGAAACAAAAGTGTAATATTTACGATAGTATAACTTCATGAATAGAATTACTGACAGTTACAATCTTTGCTGAACTGTCTAACTTGTAGCCATATAGAATAGTATTCACATATATACGCTCTTTACTAAGTATACCTACTAGGTAATGTTAATGTTTTCACCTGGAATCAGATATAGTACTTTGACATCAAACAGCTGATGTGGCAATGATCCTAGACTATAACCCATAATCGTTTGACAGTCCAACGTTTATATGGACTTCATAGCTTCTTGGACGTTTGAAGTGAGATACACAAACTTAAGGTTTTAACAGAACTGTAATGCATTTATGTTCAGCTATTGAGTCTCAACTTGAAACAAAAACTCTCATTCTCGATTCCATTATTAATGAAGATTTGTTATAAGTAATAATCGAGTTAAATACTCTTCATAGACTATAGGTATGTAGAACTGGAAATGAATCAGTTTAATGAGATAAACCAATTAATGTGAAAGATAAGGGATTATATATACTGACAGTATAATAGGGAAATGGCAAATCAATTCAGTCAATCGATGCCAGTTACTCCATGTGAAGCATAGGCCGGTCGACCAGTATTCTCCGACCAACTCTGTCCTCAGCTTTTTCGTTCCAGCTCTTCCCAAGAGTTCTTCAGTCTCTTTATGTCTGTCTCCTATTCCCAACGTAATATGTTCTTGAGTCTTCCTCTTTTCATTCAACTTTCAGGATTTCGAGTTAATGATTGATTTGTAACACAATTTGGTGATTTCTTCAATGTGTGTCCTGTCCACCTCCAGCGTCTTTTTCTAATTTCTTCCTCGGGTGGAAGCTGGTTGATTTGTTCTCTATCATAGAAGGTTGTTGTTGATAGTATTAGGTCAAGGGATAAGAAGCATCTTACACAGACAGTTGTCGATAAATACTTGTATCTTTTGGATGATACTTTCGCAGTTCTGCGTACAAGTTTCCGCTCCATACCACAGAAGTGTCTTCACATTGGCATTGAAAATTCTAACTGTAGTGTTGACTGACAGTTGGTTTGAGTTCCATATGTTTTTCAGTTGTAAAAATGCTGCTCTTGCCTGTCCAATCCGTGCCTTTACATCTGCATCAGGGAAATAGCAAAACTTCTTGTAATCTACAACAGTAACATCTATATATGTCAATGAATGAATGATAAGCTAATGTAACTTACATGAATCTACGTACACTTGTTATTCATGATAGTTATTTCTTTGATGAATTTGTGAACATCAACCAGCTTGACAAAGTAAACAAGAACATAATTGGATTGCAGAGCGTTTAGATATAAATTGATAATTCTAGATTTCAAATGAGGTACACGTGAAACTACGAAACTACGAAACTTCAAACACATTTGATACAACCTGGATATAATAATTAATTATTTGTCTACATTTGCCCAGCAATAGGCCTTCATTAGTTCTTAAGTCATGGAATATTAATACAACACTTTTAATGCCAACTTCAAAGAGACTAGCAAGATACCATAATTAACTTCATTTTCATAGACGGAAATAAGAAGCTGACATGTAACATTAACTAGCATAATAATTGAAATATTAGAGAAAACAATTGGCTATAAAGTATTAAATCCCGTAGTTACAAATACTGTTGATCTCAGAGCAACATAAGTCTCGTAAACGACTTTAGTATTTGATTGACTTATTAGTTACGATGAAGGAGTGGATCAGAGCATTAGATAACAAACGGTCTGTTAATGTAATATTCATTGACTTCAGCAAGGCGCTTGATAAATTATCTCATATTGGCTTTATGTGATAATAAGATTAATTCAAGAATGATTAGGTATTTCATATGTAAGCGAAGACAAAGAGTACAAGTTAATGAAATACTACTTAAATGGAAGCATCTATTAAGTGGTGTCCTTCAAGGTACCATCTTGTATCCTCATTTATTCTTGCTTTGTGTTAATGAATTGCTTTGACAGCTAAAGTCATTGACACTCTTTTGTGCTGATGACGTAAAAATTTGAGAACAACATACAGTGATGCTGATTGGGTTGATTTTCATTTTGATTTCGACTGATTACTTCGATGATCTCATAGGTCGGGGGAGGGGAGAAAGGGGAGGTCGTGGATTTATTGCAATAAGAGAGCATCTAATAAACACTGATAGCTACATTGGCCACCAATTCACCTATAAATAATCCATCACTTTTACAAGTAGAAGAATTTAAGGACTTAGAAGTAGCTGTAAGTTATGACATGAAAACCACTAAGCACTTCAACGCAGTAGTGGCTGAATGGTTTCGAGTGTTATCGTCAAATCGAAGAGCATTCAATGTTTCGAAGGATGAATGTTATACAATTAATCTCTTAATTATGTGAGATCCCATCGTGAATAATTCATTCAAGTAGGCAATCCTAATCTTATAAGGGTTCCAAGACACTTAAGAGGGTTAAAAATGGTAGACATTCAATTAGTAATGAGTGTTTCAGATAACATATACGATGGGCTTTTAAAATCCTTGGACCATTTTTCCTTATCTTCTCTGAGGAAACAAGGAAAACCTTATAATGGAGTTTCACATCCTAAATTATAACTCGAATGTTAATATGCCTTTACTCAATTTTTCTTCTAGGATTAATTATCTCAGAGGTCATCATAAAAATGTTCGGAAACCGAGATTGAACATACTCAAGTGTAGGAATCCGTTTTTGTATTCAGTAGTTAACGATTGTAACTGCACTATTAAAACCGGTAATATTAGCTTCATTAGATGAATTTTTTGAATAAGAAACTGGATCTTCACCGGAATAGACATTTTAAAAATTAACACAAGTTACCTGACCTACTGTCCTCATTAATAAAAACTGATCCTAACCGCGAGAATTGAACAGTTATGATGTATTTGGATCTTCCCGGTGATTTGTCATTAACAATGTGATGGAAGTATACCTAACCGACTGTAACGTGTATCCTCGGATTCCGCTTACTAGTCACACTTCACTTGTTGTATATGTATGTGTGTTTATTTTACATTATTCGATCACTTCTGAAGATATTCAAGTCTATACTCCTACTCACTATTACATAACTATGTGTAGGATAAGAAATGTAGTGTGCGGTCGTTTCACTGTGACCAATCAAATGAAGTTTTTTGTTTTAATTGATACATATTAAGCAATATAATCACTGGATATGGTTATTCATTTGTCAACATTGAAACACTTTGAAAATTAATTAATATTCCTTACTTCTAAATATACTACTTATACATAATAATTGATGAATTTAGTAGTTTTAATCAAAATATAATTCAACAGTTTCCTACAAATAACTTTAATTATTCAACAAAGTTATATTTAACAAGTAAGTAATTGAGGTATATACGCATTATTTTTTATACAATGATACTTATACTTCTACACTTTGTACCTCCTTATAGTTCATGCATTATTCATTTGATATCATGAAATAGTCTGAATTAAACAACCACTAATCACAAGGAAGCACTTGATAGCTGTTTCATCCTGATATGAGACTCTTCAATGGTCTAATGGTAAAGCATTCACTAAGAGGCTAAAGAGTTTTCGGTTCGATTCCTGCCAATAAGTTTCATACATGGAAGAATCAACCGTTAAGTACATTCTAGTGATCAACTTTTGTTTATTTCAGACCAATTCGTGAAACCAAATTGAGATTCAATAACCTCCACAACAATCAATTGCAATTCACGTTTTGTGTTTATTTTGTTTCAGATTGTGTACATTATGTTTCATTATGATTTTATAGTGTTTAGTTTCACTAGACATTATCATTGATCGTTTATACACCTACACTTAAGAAATCGGAGTAGTAATATGGCTATTGTGTATTCTCAACTTCAAAATGTTAAGTACGTTGTAAACTTACTTTTATCACCTTCCGGTTTGACCACATTGTCAACGAATTCATATTGAAGTGTTTCCTGTGTTACAGGAAATGATATTAACAGCCTGAGGGAATGACTGCTAATCCAAAGCTATAACTCCTTGAGGTTAATTGCACAGAGCTTCATTATTCTAAATTTCTAGTCCTAAGTAAGGTGTGAAATCTTTGTGGTTGGTCGTTTTTAATTATCTCTTATTGTTATGGGAAAGCATTATGTCTGGAAATCCTTATAACTTTTACAATCTAGAATACCCATCAATAGAATTTCACCCTCCAACTTTAAATTAACTGGTTTTAGTCTTCTCTGTCTCTTACCAAACTATCTGATACTGTAAAGCCTAAAGAAACGAGTATTCCAATCACCTTACATTGGCTTGTCACCATATCTAAACAAGAACACTGAGTTAAATTAACAGCTACTGTCGTCTACGCTTTTATCAACATATTACAGGTATTTTCCATTACCCATAACGCAGACAGAATGAATTCCAGATGGAGTAACAACGAACTAATAATTAATAACCTTTTTCAAAGAATAGTTATTCAAACTATTCAAGTTAATCTGACTTGTAGAATTAAAGTAGTATAGGCAAGTGAATGACAGAATGACAATGGGATTTCAAACACCCGTAATAAAAATCATACAACTGTATGTATAATCATCTAATCAAATTTCAGTTTTATGAAACAATCAGTCTTCTTAGGGATGATATTTTTTACCTTTGTAACCCTGTTCACAGGTGAACTTAACTGAAAGCTGAATATTATCGAAAGTATTCAGAAGTTCAAATTTGTTGATAATACTGTCACATACAATTACTATTTGATCTAAGTACCAACTATAGTAATCAGATTTAATAGGTTTGTCTTGTAGTTGTTCAACTAAGTTAGGTAAATTGAAATTGTATTTTAAAGATAATGCGTTCGCTGCAAAACCTAAAGATCCTAAGCCTAATCTTCGATTGCTTCATGAATGCTCACTGTAGAAGAGTCCTACACAAAGACGAAGCACCTATCTAATGCTTCCTGGTAGTTATTAGTTGTTTAACGTAGACTAATTCGTAATAACAAACTACAAAGAAATACTTTAATATTGAAAAAAAAAATGTTTCACACTGTTGTACTGTCAAGACGCTGTAACTAAACTGGTCATCTCTTCTCATTAAAGCTCCGTAAACACTTCTTCCCTCACCCCCCATCCTAGAAGAAGTCACTAATGATTTGACACTAAGCATATTAAGAAATATGGAGATTATGGATTTCATATGATAAATTAATTTGACTGCTATGTTGAAGTTGAATTGTGACTGGCAAGCAAAATCCAGGACGCGCGTTTTGTCCTTTTCGGGACTCGTCAGGCGGATGTACCTGCATCCCAATGTTGATGTTTACGCTGGGATTCGAACCCAGTCTACTCGGTGACAAACACTACCACTTTCGCCACTAGGCTACTGTGTCCAAATTGTCACACTTTGGCAACGTGTATATATGTAATTAGAATAAGGTTGAATATTCCCGTTGATTCGTAATGGACATCAACATTGGGTACAGGTGCATCCAGCCGATGAATTCCAAATAGGACGAAAGGCTCGTCCTGGATTTCGCTTGCCAGTAACAATCCAACTTAATCATTACTTTTGAACTATTGGTGTATCAAAGCAATCCGCTGAGGATGCACATATGGCAACAGTGGCTAACCAGTTTCTATCCATTACAAATCAACGGGAAGATATAAGCATATTTTCATTTGACTGCCATTTTGTTCATTCTATACAACTGTGAAGTGAATTGTTAAAGACGAAGTAAATATTCATTTCACTTTTCAAGTGAATATATCTTTATTTTGTTTATTGATATGGGTTTAATTGTCTTTCCTTCTAATAGTGGTTGTCGTATTCATGTAATCAAATGTTTGTAGACATGAATATAAACAAAAACAGTGAGAAGAATTATAGGGTAGATGGGGCAACTGAAAATTATATTCGTACAAGCTAGTTGTAAATTGGAATATTTAGTTATCATATTGAGGACTGTGACAATGTGTAACAGTGGCTCTCATTCAGTCATGAGCAACAATTTACCTAAGATTAGTGAAACATGTAGGTAGTCAGTACCAAGTTGCAAAAAACACATTTCCACATATTTTTATCAATCAAATCAAATTCTGTTTTACTTGTAGTTGGTCTATCTTCGAGTGAAATTCTTAAAAATATAATCGAAAGTCTTTTCGCTAGTTAACATTGATAGTATCTTAGTTATTATTTGAGTAGAATTGTAGCTGGTAGGCAAAACCCAGAAAGCATTTTTCTTCCCATTTATGACCTATCATGTGAATTTACTGGCATTCCAGTGTTGACGTTCACACAGAGGCTACATCGTCTGTCAATGTCTGCATTTAGTAGTCTAATGGTGAACACTTTGACATTTGGTGCAAAACGGACTGAGTTTAAGTCCCAGTAGGATGCAGGTATATCCAGTTGATCAGTTAAAAATGTTATAAAACATGCATCCTGAGTTTTGCCTGCCAACGATTATCCAAATGAAACTCTACCTTAATTTATACTTTTCGCCTGGCAATTACTCTTTCTTTTGAGGGGGGGGGATTACTGAAGGTTAATCTATCAATTAATCCATTTTATAATTTTCCTTCATTCCTTCATCAATATTATTGATTATTGTCCATTTGTATGTAACTAATCTATACATTTTACATTTGTGATTATGTAACTTTTAATCTCCATCTCCAATATTTAAATGAATTATCTCCATATGTCATCATGATATTTTATTCAGGATCATCACATTAATGAACGTATAAATAAGTTTGTTGAGATGATTTCTGGAGATTGATTTTAAGTTTACTTGATTGAATTCGTTACAGACTGATGTTTCCAGAGTACCATTAAAAACCAGGAAGCACTAGACAGTTGTTTTATCCTGGACCCCTTTAGCATTATGCAACCTAGATTCCACCTTGAAGGCTTTAAGTTTTGCTTTAAGCACTTGTTATGTAATCAATTTATAATTGTTGTCTTTCTTTCTTGTAATTCTTCATGATATAAAGTAACCAAAGGCATTGAATAGAGATGGATACATGAATTTATCTTACAGTCTACTATAACATTTGTTACTTAATGTGTTTACTTCAAAGTAAGAATAGTAATGAACATGATTTGTGTTAAGATAAAATTTCAGTCAACTGAAACAAAACAACAACAACAACAACGGCAGCAACAAAATGTTACGTAATAGGAACAATCAATAACAAGTTAAAGATTGCATATATATATCTCATTATTTTCAATCAATTTACATTTTGTAACAATTTCCCTAATCTCATTATGTCATTATTATTATTCTTTTGCTTTGATTACATCATTGAAACTTGTGTATATTCATTAATTTGTTATTCATTTAAGGGGTTTTTGTGAAGATGGTTAATTTATTTATTAATGCTGATATCACGAATTGATCTGAACCAGACAACCATTGATCACCTGGAAGCACTGGACAGCTGTTTCGTCCTAGTATGGGACTCCTCAGCAGTGCGCATCCACGACCCTGGTGGGGATCGAACCCAGGACCCTCTGGCTCAAAGACGAGCGCTTTACCATTGGACCACTGAGCCGGCTCCAAATGGTTGATATTTCTGTACTAGGACAAAACAGCTGTCCAGTACTTCCAGGTGATCAATGGTTGTCTGGTTTAGATCAATTCGTGATATCAGCATTAATAAATAAATTTGTTATTCATCAATTCATGTTACTCATAGATTAGATTAGATTGTTCTGTTGTGATATATTATGTAATCATTTCATATGATTTATTAACTATAGAACATGAATTAGAAGGTATTGAGATGTTCCAGTTGATATTTTAATTATATCTACACATCCATTGCATAAGTGTGGCTGTCTGGACTTAGTAGAATAGTGATGAATGCAGTGGTGTTTTCCATCAAACAAATTAAGTTCGAGTTCTAGTATAAACATCAACACTGATATGTATGTATGTCCAGTGGACGAGTTTTAGATAAATCTCAGCATATGTTCTGGATTCCACTTGTTAAGTATAATCTAACTCGAATAGAACATGAATAACTTATAGAATATAACAACAATGTTACTGAATGAAAGTGCTCAGTTTGTAGTTTAAAATCACATGAATAGTCTATTAACACTAGAAGTTCGAACATAAAATTCTAAATGATCTTGTAAAGTGTGTGTTCACTCCTTTAAGAAACATGTTTTTTTCAACTAGACAACTAGAAGTTTTTTGCTTAGCAATGATATTCAATGATATGAAGTGTAAAATAAACAAACATTCAATTTGAAAATTTTATCAAACAGACAAATGATCATATTTAAGTTGGACTGTTACTGGCAAGTGGAATCCAGCACGCGCATCTCGTCCTATTTAGGACTCATCGGCTGGATGTACCTGAATCTCAATGTTGATGTTCACACTGGGATTCGAATTCAGTTCACTTCGTGTCAAACGCCACCGCGTTGACCGCTAGGCTACTGTGTCCAGACAGTCACACTTGTGCAACGGGTATATATGTAATTTAGAATAGGCTTGTATCTTCTCGTTGATTTGTGATGGACTGAAACTGGCCAGCCTCTGTTGCCATATGTGCATCCTGAGCGGATTACCTCTAAATAGCGGTAGTACACAAATTATATTTAAGTTGGATTGTGACTGGCAAGTGGAATCCAGGACAACAAATGATCAAATGTTATGTTTACAACAGGAATTCTAACTATCTAAATCGACCTTTTATGACTATTAAAACCAATATTTTAATATGAAAGTAAAATTGTACTATCTTCTAACGAAAGAACACTGACTTCAACTCAATTTAGTTGACAATCATCATAATCTGCTAATAATACGTCCTATCTAAAGTGTAGGAATAGTTCAGATTGACTTGATTGTCTAATAACAATAAATTTACCAAACGAAGCTGTGAAGAGAATGTCATCAACAAAGATGTTTATAGAAGCATCAAACTCAACGACTTCAATAATACCTAGATTATATGACTTGTCAAGAATACATAAACCTCTGTCAAATTAGATACTGAAAAGTTACTGGAGTTTTAGAATACTATTGCAATTCTTCAGTTGATTAGACAGTTGCTTAATGGAACAGTAACTTTAGAGTTTATTCTCAGAAACCTAAGTGAAATAACAACAGGTGACTAAACTAAAGTTTACTTTATCACTGCTGGTAAGAAAAATATACTAAGTCTAAGACAGTATAATGAAATATTTACAAAAAATAAAGCATTATACTTTTGAACGATATAAACTCCTGATGACAACGAAAGCACTTTGTTTAATCGATTCTTGAAACAATATCTGTTAGTGTAAGAACTCGGTTCATCGAAACATGCTTCATTATTACCAATAACCACAGTCTAATTAACAGTCTGAATTAACGTCTCACTTAGTCCTGCGGTTTCATATCAATATACAGTAAAGTGGCGGACATATCTCCTAGAACCTATAAAGAAACACATTTACATTTATTATCTTTGAGATACCGTTAAATTTGTAGACAGCATTAGGGAAGTGAAGATTAATGATAGACGTGATTATACTTAATGTCGAATCATCCTTCACTTCACTAATGAAGCCAATTTCTTATATTTACAAATACATTAATGACATTATATGATAATTATTGAAATGTTAAGATGTTATCTATAGCAATTATTGTTATAATGTACAATTTACATTCAAAGACATGATTGCCAGTCAAGACTGTCAAGGGATTATCAATAGAACCATTACAAGGTGATTGTGTTCATGATCTGTTTAGCGAAAAATCAGTTAAAAGCAACTATAGAAAACTTTCACTAACATATAAAGGTATATAGATGACACTTCTATTATTTGCAATAGTAAATATCACCTAATCAATATTCTCCACGAATTTAACATCTGTCGACATAGAAATAAATTTTCCTTTAAAGTGAATCATGCAATAAATTCCAGCTTTCTTGGTGTAACAATGGCATAGTAACTTGTCAGAACCCTTAAGGAATTCTGTCTACTGAAAATCATTTTAGTATGGTTAGTTACGAAGCTTCCATAGTTGAGTCCTCATCAGTTAAAAGAAAAATTTATTTATATTCCACTTTACATAAATCGATAGAATTTGCACTTCTGACATTATGAATGAAGAGGTAAGAGTCTTAAGGACATCGAAATTGATTGAATGGAACATGAAGTTCATAATCTCAAAATATCGGAAGCTTCTGTAACAAACAAAATACTTCATATAAATATTAATTTCAACGATGACAAATTTGCAGACATCTTAAACAGAAGAATTTTCAATGCGTTTAGAAGAAGATTATTTGCATCGAGTTTAAATTAACTGCATTCTAGTCTTCCTTTGCTCACCGACAACCTGAAGAGTAAAACACCGAACCTGATCACTTCCATATGCGTTTGTGAATTCACTTGCTCCTGTGGAGCACATTGTATTGGTCGTTTGATGAAGATTGTATTCAAAAAGGTTTGAGGACATCATTTAGTATAATTGAATAGAAGTGACAGTAAAGTAATAGAAAGCTGAATTGCTGCACATCTTATTAACACAGGTTAGTAAGTCTAAACAGATTCCTTGTTTAAAGTCATTGATAAAATCAATAAAAGCCTGCCAAAGAGAGTAGTCTTTTGTTAACTTTTAATTGCTTTATTCCTGGATATACACCTACTTAAGTTAGAATTATCTATCCAAAGTAAACCTACTCCAACTCTACTTTTACTTTGGTCCTGAGCCCATTAAGATGTTTATATGTACAGACTAAAAGAAGCTGATTTCATAAACAAATTAAGTTGTGCATTATCTACTTTTAAAATGAATATGATTTTAATGCTTCGGAGACTTATATGAAATGTTATGTAAACAGAAGTCAACAGTTTTCAATACACGAGATGGTTGTCACTCATAAACAATAACTATATTTTTGCATAGATTTGGTTTCGTGGAGATTACTAATGCAATCTATTCACTAGTGACTGATGACAAAATGTTTTCGAATTTGCAGTGTAATGTCATGACTGATGCAGTTCACACATGCTGGGAGTGAAACATCTTTCACCTATGACAATGACCCATTGTAATGGCATATTATATTTTGATCAAAGTGAGAATTCTATGATTACATACTAGGTGAGTAGCTGTAATGTCCAAATATTGGTTGCGATCCCTGAAGATCTAGTGAAGTATTGAGGAGACCAATACTGAGGTAACGTTGAGGCATAATTCTCACCGATTCTCAGTTCTCAGCTTAGGATCCGGTGTACAAGTGTAAAAATGTTGATTGTCATCTGCGATGTTTATCTAGAGATTGTATTGTAATAATCAAAATGATAAACTTCGGATATGAAATAATATCAACTACGATATGAAACTAAGCCCAAGTGATACAGTTTGGGTGGACACATTATTCAATAACTGGGAGTAGACTGAAGTACTGCTACTAATTATGGACTACGTCACTTAACGTCCTTAAGAGTTGGCTAATCTGATTAAGTTCCCTTCCTCTCTAACGACCACTTTGCATAATGCTAAAATGCATATATAAGCGAACAATATATTTTCGTCAGTAAGACCATTATCAGTCTTTGCTGTGATATACACGGCGTTAATAACATACTAATATGAAGAATGCTAAACCAAACAAGGGCATTTATGAGTCATTGGTGATAATGATATGGAAGGATTAAAAACGTTGAATTGAAGTAGTTTGTAGAGATTGGTACCAAGTTTTGTTGACTTAATTCATTACAGGGTACCATTAAAAACTAGGGAACAAAGGAAAGCCGTTTCTTGCTAGCATTCATCTGACGGGTAATGTCGACCTTATATTCCGCCCCATGGACCGGCAGTTAGTGAGCACCTAAGCGTCTGCGCCACTAGGCCGGATGGCGTTCAATAATAAAATTCCCATTTTCATCAATTTGTGACATGCCGCGACGATCATCTACTGTCATTAGACGCTGTCTAGCCTAGTGCTTTAAACTTTGAGCCCATTAGGAGTGCTATAGGTTGTGTACCTCTCAAGAGTCCCATAATAAGGCTAAATAGCTGTTTAGTACTCAATAGTTGTCAATAGTATCTTACTAACATCAATCTTTGACAGATTCCACCAACTAAACTTAACACTAATCACCACAAACCATCTCAATTCAAGTTTATATACGATCAGATTGTTATTCGAAATTTATTTTGTTCAAATATACTACTGATGTACTGATAAAATTTCATATTCTTATTACGTTATCAAAATTCCCATTATCCTTATAATCAAATCCTACAGTTTATAAGTAGTATATATTTTAAAGGAAAAAAAAAAGAAGCAAAACAATACACTTCCTATTTCATTATTCTTCTTTTGAGAAAAGAAAAACATTCAATTCATTATTTCACATTCATATTAAAAAAAGTGTTGACAATGATGTAACGGGGGAACAACAGACTTCATTGTTTAAAATCACATAGTAATTATGTTATTAACTAATGGGGAATGTTGAAGAGAAAACAAAGAAAACAACCAACATTTTCAACTTCATTTCATATTCATTATTACAATGATGAATGTGCATATGTTTCATGTTTTATTACGTAATAATGAATTATCATTGAATATAATTAAGTTTGTCTTAGTTAATCAGTCAACTGGATACTTTTATTAGGTAACATTATTATGATTATTTTTGTTGTTGCTAAGTGAAAAATATCAGGTTGTTGTTTTTTTAATGAATTTTCGCCTATTGATTATGTTTTATCTTTTTTTTTTTTTTAATTTTTTGTGTGCATTTTCATTGAATTTGTTCGAATCATATTAAGCCATTTTAATCAAATACACATTTTCACTTCAGTGGAATCATAGAAACAAGTTTTCTATGGTGATGACTATGATGTTGTTGATGATGAGGATGCTGTTGATGATGGTGATGGTAGTGGTGGTTACGATGCTGTTGATTAAGACGATGCTGTTGATGATAATGATGATGATTATAATGTTGATTTTGTTGATGATGTCTATGATGTTAATGAAGATGATTTCTGTGGTAAAATTGATAATGATGATTATTTTAAATGATGATAATTGTGTCATTATGTTAACTGTAATATCCTAGAGAACAGAAAACAAACCCACGTATCGTTCTAGAAACGTAAGTCAAGACCAGTAATTTCACAATGGAATACTCATTACTACTCATGAGTATGAAATAAAACATTAAAAAAAGTGTTTCACAAATTTCAAATGTACCAGTTTTATTTTAAGGCAATCGCAATAGTTTTCATGAAGGTATGTAGAGAGCAGATGTGTTCTATACAGCAGTAAAGTGAAATGAATTGACAGTAGTCAGAGTATAATAGTGTTGTAACGTTAGAAAGGGCTGTTATGATTGATGCGTATGATCACGTACTTGATGCGACTTTATGCGCACGAAGTTACAATATCGGGTGTCAATGTAAGCATCTAGCCGATCATTGCATGTCTGCTCAATGCCTACTTAGTCTAAAGCTGGAACACAAGATTGACGAACCGACCAGACAGAATCAAATTACATTTTGAACATTCCCTTATATATATATAACCTGATAACTCAGTCAACCAATTCGACAACTAACATTTATACGCATGTGAACTGAAGTAACGTATATACAACTGATTAACCATAGTTCACCAATAAGAAATGATATAGTGACGGTTAATATGTCAACATAGGAGGATAGAGCAAGAGGAACTGAATAAGAATTGAAACAAAATGGTCACCTGATATACAACTAAAGTAATTGAAATAGTCTACAGAAAAACAGTTTTCAAAGATGATCAATCTAATCTGAGAGCTCGGCATATCAGATAGTAAGTTTTTTACTTTATGAAATAAGAAGTTAAACATGTAAGCGGTACACCTTACTACTATAATACATGAAAGTAGTCATTATCACAATTTCATTCGTTAACATTCAGTTTACAACTTTCAATCTTAATGCGCTTCCTGGATTTCACTTGCCAGTCACAATCCAACTTAAATATAATTTGTGTAACACCGCTATATAGAGGCAGTCCGCTCATGATGCACATATGGCAACAGAGGCTGACCAGTTTCAGTCCATTACAAATCAACGAGAAGATACAAGCCTATTCTGAATTACATATATACTCGTTGCACAAGTGTGACTGTCTGGACACAGTAGCCTAGTGGTGAACGCGGTGGCGTTTGACACGAAGTGGACTGAGTTCGAATCCCAGTGTGAACATCAACATTGAGATGCGGGTACATCCAGCCGATGAGTCCCAAATAGAACAAGACGCGCATGCTAGATTCAACTTGACAGTCACAATCCAACTTAAATTAATGCCTACTAGTTTAACTAACTAAGCTCATTCTATTCAACATGATATTTTAGCTTAATTCTTATATTTCTGTAGGAACTTAGATTGGATTCATAATCATTATTGTTTCATATTCACAACTGGTTAATAATAACACTTCCAGTCAAAATTAACTGGATATTCATTGACTTAAGAGGATCATAGAATACACCTTGATGAAATGTTTCATATCAAGTGAAGGCAACTGTGAAGCATTTCTTAATCTTCAATAACTTTCTAACTATAGTCAGTATATGATGCCTATTACAATATCCAACAACACACATACATTTATGCCTATTAGTGAAATATCTATAGATTCCAAGAATAGAAATGAACATCAAGTTAATTTTAATCACAGACATCGATAACAACCACAACAACAAAAACAACGTCAAAACTATTGTCATGTGAGGAATGTTTAAGTAGATGTTACTACCTAATTATTCATGTATAGAGAGATTTGAAATTACAATTTTGATGATGTAGTTCAACATGAACTTTTGCCATAATGTGATAATCCCCTTTATGTGATATGATGAATTGATTATACTCTACTAGTTGAACTATTTGTTACTTTAGTCCTTATTATGACAGTTATTTTACTGATGACTAACAACAATGATGAGTATCTGTAACGATACAACTACTTACATTATCATGATGATGTCAGGAAAGGTTTATGGTTATATATCTATACGTTGTTTTATGTATTCCTTTAGACTGTTTTAAGGAATGTAAACTATAAAGTTGATTTATCTAATACGACTTATAGAAATGATAGTTTGTAGTCAACTACAAGAGTCTGTCTACAAGGTCTGTCTACCTTTTTATTCCGATTACTTTTAATTCATTCCCTGTTACAAGAATAGAAATGATAGATTAAGGGAATTTCGATAAATCACTAACTTGCGGAGGTTTTTTTTCAGAAAATAACTGTTATGCATCGTTTTTGTTTAAATTCGACGTTTCATTTTCACTATTTGTACAAATTCCCCTTAATCTAACCTCCCATGGGACTTATAAACAGTTGTTGTGTCACTTTTTTCAATCGCTAACTATAACTACTTGGTCGTGTACACCGTGATTAAGTTCCGTTAGCTTGTTGCCATTGTACTGTATTGGAACTATTTTCCTTAAATTGTTGGTTATGTGGTGACGTTTTACATATGTATAAAGGGGTATTAAGGTTGGATTGTGACTGGCAAGTTGAATCCAGGACGCGCGTTTTGTCCTATTTGCCAGTCACAATTCAACTTAAATATAACTTGTGTAACACCGGTATATAGAGGCAATCCGCTCAGGATGCACATATAGCAACAGAGGCTGACCAGTTTTAGTCCATTACAAATCAACGGGAAGATACAAGCCTATTCTGAATTATATAAAGGGGTGTTTGAACTATACATTGATTAAGTATCGTTAGCTCAGATGTGTTGCGTTGGTGTGAACGGCTTAGTGATTAGAAATATTCGGGGAGCACTAGTAGCATGGATTATATCGTTGGACTTGACTTTTGGCTCGGGACATAAGTAAACTTTCATGAACAAGTCTCATGGTAAATGGAAAAGCTGTCGCGTTGTTGCTGATATTTAACTGTTTGAAACTGTCATTACCAAATAGATTTTTGTAATACTTGGTATTTGAAAGAAAATCTAAACAGTAAAATTTAATGGTTGGCATTATGACTTGGACTAGATATTTTCGTATTGGCGACCAAAGTAACAAATCACTTTGCCTGTAGCCCTCGATGGTTACTATCAGTCTCAAACCCGGACAATGGAGGAGGATTGAGCATAGGGTTAACAATTCCATCCCGTTTGGAACTATCATACTAAAAACAAAGCTAATTAGAAAAGTTGTTTAGACTAATGCATTACATACACTTACCATTTGACCAAAAGATCAAAAATAATAAACTCTACTTGTGTATTTCCATCATGAAAGTACATGACATTCTAGATCACCTTAGTAACGCATAACGTATGAAGTCGTTGTGGACACTGATTATGATGGAAATACACATAGATATCATGTAATAGTTTGCATTCTTCATTCAAATGACACATCTTTGTTACATTTTATCAGTATGTACAGACAAACTAATATTATGTCAGGCAATCAGTAGGGCAGAATGTAATCTAACAAATTGATTAAGTAGAAGTATGGCATGAAATAAATTGAACTAGAGAGTTTAGTGATTTCAGAATAGTGAGTGTTTTCATTGTAGTGTTGTTATTTATTAGGAACTACAACTGATCGATCTTAGTTGTCATTTGTACATCTGAAGAGAAATGCCTTGACACGATGTCAGTTTGTAGTTATGGTTAAATTTTTGTCTACAATTGAAGTAAACGAACGAAAACCCTGTTTTTTTTGATCACATTTAGGGTTGATGTTTAGCTGGATGCGTTTACATTTCAATGTTGATCTTCTCATAATGAAAATGATACATACACTTTTACCTTATTTAAGCATATCTGTTTGACAAGTGTCGTTGACAGGATTCAGTAGATTAATGAGTCAAAAATGAAAAGCAAAATGATTGAGATACAGGTACATCTGCAATAGACTTATTCATATTAGATGATCTAAATGTCCTTCTAGTACTCACAAGAACTATACACATTGTATGACTTACACAGGATGATATTCACATCCATCATATGCACAGTTCCACCTTGCTGGTGTTGTGAAATATCTTGAAATTCTTTTTTAATATTACTGAAATGTTCTCAATATACAACAAAATGATGTAGGTTTTGGTATATGTGGATAGCTTTGTTATGGTAGATACTATTTTGATAGGCTACTCATGTGGTTTTGTTCATTTTTTCAACAATTACGGTAATACCACGTTGAATCTTTGATCTTTTGAATGGTGATCCATAATAACCTGTATTATTTGATTCTCCATACATTTGAATATCCGGTATTCCTATGTTTGTTTCATTGATTGAGATATACGTTGATGAGATCTTAGTTATTATTGTCACCGATTGAATGTTATCAACACAGAATATTCAGTTCTTTGGTTAGATTGTCATTAAAATTGTATCATCGTTAACTTTTGTATTAGTAGTTTTGGAGTTAATCATCAGTTAGGGGTTCCAATGGAGGTTCATTTAATTTTATTAACATAATTGACAAATAGCTTTAAAATACGTTATAAGATATAGGTTGGTGATTAGATTCACTGTGTTACATCTTGGTCTACTGAGTATTTTTATCTAAATATGCCTATAACCAATCACAGCTTTCTTAAATCTTCATTTCAGAGATTTATGATACCTCATGATAAAAAGGTTTTTTTAAAAATCACAAAACCGACGCTCCTTATAACAATCCGAACAACAGTTAATACTGGTACATTAGATGTTCACACGGAGAAGGTCCCAAAAAGATGAGAAATAAAAAGACATCATATACATAAACTTGGAATAAGTGAAACCCATTGATTACACGTTGGATTGAAAAAAGTAATATTGGTTGAGTACTACTTAAAATTAGAAAAAACAAAAGGCTTGGTTTGTCTCAATATGATACATCTGAGTGGGATGTTCCCCTGAATTGAGAATCCTACCAATAGAGAGAGGCTTAATAATACAGATAGTTAGGCATTCGATAACCTGAAGCTATGGGTAAGGAATTGATGGTGGAAACTGTTATTACGCATTTGTTTATTTTATACAACTGATAACTTTTATCATTATAAAGTTCTGACAAATTAGAACCTACGTGTTTGTCTGTTATTTTTTTTATTTTGTTTTAGGTTGCATTTTATCTTATTCAGAACAATGACAACACCATCACCAATCATCAATGAACAATGGAATATCAGTCAATTAATCAGTTTATTCGTACAAGAGAATAACAGTACAGTTAATCAGTATTTAATCAAAGATAGTTCACAAGTACGTGAATTATCTGAACAATTTCATTTGATTCTATTTTTTATATCAATTAGTTATACAATTATTATAGCATTTTTAACAAAACGTCGAAACTTTCGTCCAATTTTTCATACTACTCAAACATCTAAAATAAGTAGCTTAAAATTTAAAACAAAAAATACATGGATGAAATGGTTTTCAATGTGTTATGAATATTTATTATATTATCCTGGGTTACCTACACCATTGAATACATTAATATTTAAACGTATACCATTCATTTATACAGCTGGTTATTTATGCAGTTTTATACTAATCAGTGGTATATTTACAGATAATTATCATATAAGACAAGTTTATTATAATGCACCAATATGGATGACAATTGGTTATAAGATATTTGTTATCTGCTTTTCTATCAATTAATATATTACCAATATTTTTAAGTATTACATATGGTGGATTATTTGCATGGATATTTGGCTTTATTTATTCATTAATTAATTCATTATTTTTATTTATTTGTATTTATAAAATTGTAATTCATGATAGTTTTAATAAATTATTACGTGTTAGTACATTATTGCCAACATCATTAGGTTATTGTATTGTAAGCATTTACTTTATCTATCAAACTATACATTATTATAAACAATTACATAATGCATATTTTCAATCATTTCCACCAAATTCAACATTATATGTACAATTTTTATTAAATTATGTTGAGAATAGATTAAAAATACATTGTAATGTATATACTACTAATAGATCATTGGATATAAGTAGTATACAACATAATACATTAAATATGAATTTTTTACAGAATTTAACATATAAATTGTTAAAACAACCAAAATGTTTATATAATTTTTGGTATCCAACTAGTTTAATATGGAGTATGTGTATTAGTTTATTATTGCATTATCTTTTCACTATACAATTAACTGCTTGTATATCACAAATAAGAATAACTATTAAGAAGAATATTGAACAATTCTCACCATCATTAAGTAATAACTTAATACAGAATTTAGGTTATTCAAATTGTAAATATGTTTATAGTCTATTTAATTTGATTAATGTTTCGTCATTTCACTCTTTGACTTCATCAGTCACTAACATTAAAATCAATTATTTGCACTTTAGTCTATGCATTTTTATATTATTTTATTGATTTATTATGGTTATGTTATTTGTTGAGTATATTCATTGCATTAATAATGAATATAATGAATATTTATGAGATTCTATTGAATTATTATCAATTATGCAATAAAATGTATACAAAAGGTGTTTTATATCTACCTGAAATGCAAAAAATTCTATTAAATCCAAGTAGTATAACGTATAGTTCCATAGTTTATCCAAGTTATCAAATTGCTGCATTAATTTGTGGTTATATCTTACAAATACTACTATATTTTATGATATTAGTAGTATGTTCATTGATTATATCATTGAATTTATTTACATCTTATACATTTATCAATGATTTTCTAAGACATTGGTGGCCTGAAATGTTACTATTTTTAGTATCACTTATTATACAAAAATTATTAATACAATTTATATATACACAATGTAATGGTCAATTGATTGGTTATAATAATCTACGTTCATTACAACAATTTTTGTTTATTTCAAGTTTCTATAATATCATCTATGGGATATTACATAATCTATGCCGTATTATATACATTCCATTAGTTACTATTATCAATTTTAGTCGATTAGATAATTTCACAATGACTAATGTATTACATTTGACTGATATTGGTTACATCATATATCTTGGTTATATCTATGCTGATGTAATGCATTTCAATCCAATTGTACGTGTATTTCTATGGATACTAGTTGATCAATGCAGAAATCATCATCATCATCATCATCAAAGATTATGTAATACAGATATTGATCAACAATATGATATTGATTTTTTAATGGAAGTACAAAATTATCATCAATATTGTTGTTATTCATCTAATGATTTATTGATTTCTAATCATTGTAATCAATTAAACTGTTATGTATCATTAAATAAACATGATAATAGAATGAATAATGAAAATTTTTATAAGAAGATACGATTACGTAATCGTTGGTTATTAACTTATACACTATTACGTAATCCACAATTACGTTTATATAGACAATCATCAATTATGTTACATTGATTACAGTGTTTAAAGTTTATTTATATCAAAATTGATTTGATTCTCGTTGTTGTTGTTGTTGTTGATGTTTTCAATTTTTATTTCATAAATTGTACTTTATATTTTTGTAAATGTTGACCAAAAAACATAAATGAATATCCCCTTTGAATTAAGGTAGTATTCTGTGGAGATCTATTGCATTACAACATAGATTGATGTTGATTGATGTGATGTTCAATATGAGAATTTAATGCACTGAATTACAAACACGTAGTAAGATCGCAGTGAGTACTAAGTAGTTGTAATATCGTACTGTATTAATCAGTAATAGAATTACAAGCAATCGGTAGTCAGTATTCAACAATAAACTAATCAACAATCCAGGGTCCAGTAACCAACTAATCAACCTAATCCTGTGATTCAGTAATCAAAGCAATCAAGGGAATAAGAAATAATATGTATAGTAATACATAAATGTATGTGGGAATACTGATATTGTGAATTTAGAATAGCACAAAGGAATGATACAATGAGTGATAAGTAGTGAGTATAAGAATCAACTTAGCATACTGCACTAGAGCAATGTAAAAAAGTAGATAAGTAGAAAAATACCCATATACACGGGGATGGGATGGAATACTTGAATAATAAGAAACAGTGAAATGAAACAGACATGAAACTTTAAGATCATGTGCTCATTCTATTGGTTACGTTGTGAATACACACTATTCTTGAGTTCTCTACTATCATAAAGTAACTCTGTATTGCTTCATTGATTTACTAACTCAGATTAAATGCTCAATTTAAGAAAAATATTTTGTCAGAACACAATATAAAGACGAGGACGTGTGTTACTTGAAATGACCAACAGTAGTCTACTCATAAGCCTATCAAGGTTCTCATTTATTGGCTTCTTTAAACCAATGAGAAGACAATATCTATGACTGAATAGCTTATCATGTAAAGTACAATTATATCACAATGAGGGATATAAATATTTTACATGATGACTAAATGCATCGTAATTTGTAGTGAAGTCTCTGTTGTTAAGCCGTAGAGTTGATGATGAAACAAACTATCATTTGTGTGACTGATGTTTATTAGATCATTATTAAAGAATTTAAAGTTAAGATTTACTACAATATGCCTTTCCTTCATTCCCTCCTCTCCTCTTATACTTTTCGAATCATATCTTCGCTCCCTGATCTTCTGCATTACTGCTAATACTTCTACTATCGCTATCACTCTTGGATTTGAACTGACAGTTGCGTCTTTGCGCTGATGTGGTATGGCAACCTGAACTGATTTACGTACGTACGAAGTTCTGCATCGTATCTGTCTGTGTGTCTCCTCTCCTCAACGAAAAACTTTACAAAGATTTCTACACACATGGATGCATATTACAGTAGTTTCAACCATAAACCATGCATCTAAATATAGTTCATACTATAAATCGCCTTCTATTCAAGTTTATATAAAGAAGTCATTATAAAATGAACCTTATTTCATTAGCGCTTCATCAGCTTATTCTGAAATAGCAATGAAATTGATCATAATTTTATATTGTTTTATTTATATGAGGTTAATTCCGCCTTAAATCTTTTTAGCGTTACTGTCAATTTCAGGTCCTGATGATGGAGGAGGGTTAGTTATAGAGTTAACAACCTCCTCCTTGCTAAGAAAACGTTAACCATAAAAACTATCCACAATATTTAAACTTTACCTTAGGCGTTAGAAGGCATTCATTTCGTAGAGTTATGAAGCCTCATGATGAAAGACGACTTTGTTTAGAAGTTGAAAGTAATAATAAATGTAGGTACATGGAATATTCACACGGTGTTGAAGGCCGTTTAAAAATTTCAAGTAGTTGAACAAATGAAAAGATACCAAATTTGTACTAATAAGATGTTAAGGTAGACCATGGAAGACATAAGAGTAAAGAGAGAAACTGATATAACTTCAGATCACCACTTGATCGTAGCCAAAATGAAAATGAAGCTAAAGAAGCACTGGATAGCTGAAACGACAGCATTAAAATGCATACACAACCCTTTTTTGAGATGCTAACTCGCAACATTAAGTTCCAGGCCTTTTACGATCTACTAGAAGAAGATGAATCTACTATGGAGAACAACTGGGAAGGGATTAATGAGGCAATCACTTCAACATGTTAGAAGGTTTTTAGTCACATGGATCACCACTATAAGGAATGCATATCTCCAAAAAAGAAGTAGTCAATAACAGCAGAATAATAACAAAGAAAGCCAAGGCACTGGCCAATTACACCTAGGCCGACAGACAAGTGAAAAGGAGTATTAGATATGATAAACAGAATTATGAGGAAAACCTGGCTATGACGACAACAAAGCAGAAAGGGAGAGAAACATTATATGCTTATGCGATTCAGGTAATAAACTAGCTACAAAATACAGTAAGCCCGAACTAACCATTAAGGACAAGGATGAAAAAACCAATCACTGACACTAAAGAACAGAGAGATATAAGGGTAGGATACTTTGAATATCGCTTGATTGAACCAATCACATTGAACACACCAGTCATCGAAGAAAAATCTACGGGTCTCATCATAAATATCGACCCACCAACAATCGAAGTAATAAACATGGAAAATCAGCAGCTCCAGACAATATACAAGCCTACAGAGGCACTGAAGTCAGATGTAGAAGTAACTGCAAAGGTGCTTCACATTCTCTTTAGGAGGGTTTAGGAGAAAGAACAAGCTGCCAACAGACTGGAAAGAAGGGTACCTCATCATGATACCAAAAAGAGGAGATCCTAGCAACTGCAAGAACTACAGAAACATTACTCTACTTTCAATACCAGGAAAAATTTTCAACAGTGTTGTTGAACCGAATTAAAGATCCAGTCAACATTCAACTTCGAAATCAACAGGCTAAATTATGTAAGGACCAGTTTTATACCTACCAAATCACTACAGGTACATATCACTGTTGAAAAGTCTATGAATTGAAATTCCATACCAAACATCAACTTACTTGATTGTGAAAAAGCATTTGACAGTACAAACATATGAATATTATGGAGTTTTGCTCGACACTATGGTGTACCTGAGACGATAGTCAATATCATACAGAATTCTTATGAAGGACAACACTGTAAGGTCGTACATGAAGGGCAGCTCACAGATTCATTCGAAGTGAAGGTTGATGTTAGACAGGGCTACTTGCACTCTGCATTATGTCAAAGGCAAGTATAGAATCCAGTAGACAAAATGGATGTGACTAAATGAATTAAACTTTGCAGATGACCAACCTAGCTATCATATCTCACACACAATAACAAATGAATATAAAGACTGATAGTGAAGTAACCGTCTATGCAACCAACTGTTAGGTCTCAACATAGGCTTAGCATATCATTATAACTACCAGCTTCAATGACAATAAAATGCAACAATTGGCACATCACGATTATCTAATATACACTGGTTGAAAACTTACAAAATGAATGTTACATCAATTTTTATGAAAGTAAAAAAACCTGCTATACATCTTCGAAAACTAAGTGCCTATTTCATCTTCAACACCATGAACTCTTCATTGTTCACTTTATCAATAAATTAACCAATTGTATTCATTATTACCTTAAAAAGTGTATGTAATCTTCCTTACAATTCCAGTCTTTTAGAGTAGCTGTGAGTTGGGAAGGAACAAATAGTGATATTTGATTGAAGTACAAATATCACAGATAAAGATTTGCTCTAATCGTACTGACAATCGAGGGAATCAGACATAGAATTCGGTTGTCTTAGGTAATTCAGGTGTATTGTATCGCGAACCAAACTAAGCCAGTAAGATCCCATGCGTTTTATCTTATCTCAGAGGAAACATAACAGCTGTGTACTAAAGGATTATTGCATTATTCAGTCTAATTACACAGTTCGATTATACTACTGGTAACAAAATATACATCCAGGCTTTAATCCATATTTTTCATCACATTCATTTACTCTTACTGTGATTTACATGAAATGACAAATCATTCATTCAAATTGTCTATTCATTTCCATCAACTTAGTTTAGGATTATGAATGTGTACAAATGTACAAAAAACATGCAAATACATGGAAACGAGTCACATTCAATTGATCCATAACATTCTGATACATTCAGTCAATCAGTAAGAGCCTGTAATCCCTCATAGAGCATAAGCTGCAGACGAGATTATTTACAAGCATACTTTAGTTGATTGAATTTGTCACAGATTAATGTTGTCAGGGTGGCATTGAAAAGCGTGGAGTTAAGAACAGATATTTTGTTGTAGTGTGGAATTTCTCAGCAGTATCCACCCCAGATTCCAACCCAGGTATGTAAGTTTGGCGAACACTTAACCTTCTGTGCCACCGCGTCGGCATCCACTAGTAAAATTTCTATTTCTATCAATTTGTGATACATAATAATAACCAATTTATTCAGTAATATGTTTAGTATAATATGAATTTACGGCATACAGTGTCTCAACAAGTCACTCTTTTTCCCTGTGCATGTCGGAAAAATGATATATATGTAATGTTAACAAACTTAAGACAAAGTCAATATGAGTTTGTGTGTAAAAATTTACATTACGGAAATATAAGACACAGGAATCTTTGTATTACGTAATAATCCGTATTTTAATGGCACAGATTTCTAATTAGATTGGCCCTTACAAATTTTTCATCACAAAGAAAATGTTCTAAATATGAAATAGGGAAGTATTTCTACTTTTCCTTACGTGCTTTAATTCTAATGCAGGAGCGTCACGTTTCGACCTGAAGATATACAAGGTGAAAGATGTGAATGAAGAGGGTGGTTTATATCAGACAGAATAGCACTGGATAGCTGTCTGCAGGATTTTAAATGTCTGCCTACAGTCGTGTTCATAATGACGTTGTAGTTTTCACCACACACTCTAATGACAGCTTTCAGTACTCTAAGCAACACAACATAGTTTTTTTCGCAACATGTTGGAAGGAAATAATGGGAACAATATAAGATAACAGGTTATACACAGGAACTGACAAATCGAAATAGTAAGTAGTTGGTAATACCAAAACTACGTAGTCACTTCACATAGTATATCAAACGAAAAACTCTTTTTGAAATAAGCAAAACATGCGTGTTATTTTCATCTTCTTGCAAGCTTTTGGTACAAAACAATGGCACATTTCTTAAAGAGAGGGTTCAGAATTTCATCGAGTCCTTGACATCGTGATGGTTTGAGTGCCTTCAGACACTCTAAAACTTCCATTTCTTTGAATATGGGGCAGCAATATTCATTTAATTTACAGTGATCAAAGAGCATCTGATCAGATCTATACCGTAGAAAAAAATTATTTGACGAGTAGGCATTTCAGTGTGTATCTTCTGTAATCTGTTTAGTGTATGTAAGACTTGTTAAAGTTTCCAAACATTAAAAGAGTTTTCACAGGATAATAGCTTTTCACTACACATTGACTTCAAACGTTTCATTACTCGACATATGGGGTCATTAAGCATTCGAACTTCAGCATAATCTTTATTCATATAGTGACTTTCTTATTCTCTCCTTACTCATTTAAGATGTGGTAAGGTCAATTGGTCAAATCTCACAGAAAAATGTTTTACTAGGACAACAGACATCAAGATAAAACTTGAAATATGAACTGGTGTCATCTACAGTAGTTTCTAACAATTCATTTGTAAAGAGGTCCCAGTTACTTAATTTCAGCATGTTATTCAACTTGTAGATGTTTTCATTTAGGTATGATGTATTCCTTCTCTGTCTTCTTCTAGTTAATGAGTTCTGATATTTTTTCATATAAACATTTTCACTCCGTCATACTGAACTTAATTCAAAATGTCTAATCTGTCACTTTGTCACTTTAATATTCACCATTCTAATTTTGTCCAGCCATAATAATGTTTAATACCAATTTAGTCCAAATTATGACAGTACCAGGCTCTACGTTGGTAATACCAAAACTACGCAATCGCTTCACATAGTATATCAAACGAAAAACTCTCTTTGATATAAGCAAAACATGCGAAGACCAAGATAGATCATAAGTGAATGTTACACCAAGATATTTAACATATAGCGCGATAATCATCCAATGTAACTGGTAATAACTATCTAACTCCAAACAACTTTGAACTTCACCAGTCACAACTTACTATTAGAACTTTAAGAACATCATGAATTTAGTCCTTAGTGAACTGTTTATTACAACTAAGTTGAGATGGATGATCGTTGAGCTATATATCACTAATTAATAGTGGTGGAATTCTACTAGTGGATGTTGGCTGACCCACTGGTACAACCGATTAGCTGTTTACCAACTTGAAGCCTTTGCGACAGTATCTAAAGTGTGCACCTCTGAGGAGTCCTAAACAAAGAAAAAACAAATATATTCTAATCAACTGGTTACATTAATTGAATAAGTTGAAATATCAATCAAAATTATACTCAATAAATAATCATGTATTTCTACGTCCCCATGTCTTTTATCTTTCACCTTCTTTTAGCCCCTCCCCTCGTCTTTCTTCACCATTTGTTTTCTTCAAAAAGAAGCTAAAAAATTTTTATAGTGTAAACAAATTTTTAAAATTGAAAAAAAATATAAAAAAAATATTCGGATTTTAAATTTGTTTCTATGTCGTTTTATTTTTTGTTTTTAAAAATTGTATGTTCATTTTAACAAAAAGCGGATTTACAAAATCACAATTTTTATTGATAATTGACATTAATTGATATAAGAACAGATAGAAAAAAGAAAAAAAAAGTGGCGAAAAATGAGGGAAAAAAAACGATAAACAATGAAATTTACTAATGAAAAGATTTTTTTAAAAGAAGCTAACAAAAACAACCATAAATTCTTCTAATGTAACACAATCTGAATGCAATTAATTACAATGTTTCATGTAGGATTGATTAATGTTTATTTAAGAAAAAAAATGAAGAAGAAAGCAAAGAGAAGAAAAACAATGAACTAGAATAAGAAAGAAACAACAGGAAGAAGGTAAAAAAGTGGGAAAGAAAGAAAGAAAGAAAATACAGTTTAACGTAGATGATCCGTGATTAGTAATAAATTAATGTTATTACTTAAATAGATGAAAACTAATTGTAAACACTTTATGATCCAATTAAATAGTTATTTAGATCTTTATTTACTTACTTACTTACTTACTTACTTACTTACTTACTTACTTACTTACCTACGCCTGTTACTCCTCTCGGAGGAGCATAGGCCGCTCACCAGTATTCTCCATTCAACTCTGTCCTGAGCAATGTTTAGATCTTTAGATGGGTGTTATCAGTTTATTACATGATTAGATGGTGAATGTACATTTTTGAAGAGTTCAATTACTACGATAGAACAGTCAACTAACAATGGTATCAGGTTAATTGGATATTACGAATTAGTTTGAATTAGTCAGGTATTGATAATCATATAGGATGTGAGATAGTCATCCATTAATGAAGATGAATCAATGGGAGCAGATATATCACAAATTGACCGAATTACACAATGTTATGTTTTTTTCTTAGATGATATAAAGACGTTCGGTCTTATTGGCTTAATACAGCCCATGATGCGATACATCTAAATTATCTAAGATAACCGGATTATATATCTGATTGTCTCGAGAGTTTGTAAGGTTAGTGCAAATCGTTATCTCTGATATTTGTACTTTAATCAGATACTATGATTTATTTCTTCTCAACCAACAGCTACTCCAAAAGACTGGATTTGTAGGTAGATTATATTGTGAAGTAAAATACGAGACGAGACTAGCAAACAACATTTATATAGATCACATTCGGAATTGTATTAATTGACGAAATTCCTCAAATCAATCTTACAGAAAAAAATTAAATACAACGCCTCTTGCTTGATTAAATGAATGATTCTACACATTCTACACATACCAACCATTAAGTTTAAATGTTGGCTAGCGCTACAAAGTCACAAGGTCTTACATTCGATCCTCACTGCGGTCGTGGATACACATCTTCGAAGAGTCCCAGTTACTAATAGCTGTCTAATTCAGACCATTTCTGGATACCGAAATTGTCATTTAACATACCCCACAACACTCATTTATATTGTTATCTAGATTTAAGTTATAATTAAGTAGGACAAGGATAATTATGCAGTGTTGAGTTACACTTAACAATAAAGTACCCAAGCTGTGTGAATATGTTGTGTAACAGACGAAGTATCATGTTGATTTATTTAATAATATAGTAATAGTAAGAAGCAATTAGTATAAACAGGGAAGAGTGAATACGTAATTATTAGGTGGAAGAGTAGTTGTATACTGTAGAAGTTTATGTCCAGTAACCATTTTATATAGCGAATCAATTGTGAGTTACAAGAGATAAAGGTGCTTAATCAATGAATTCGAAGTTTTTGAGTTGATGAAGATGCGTCTGAAGTATGAGAGTTATAATCTTTCTCTGACCGATAATTAAGATTGGACTTAGTGTGAATCAGCTTCTTTTATTTTATATGTACTGTTCGTTACCAATCAAATGAGAAACAATGCTGTGACTAAAAACTTTGTAGCGGTAAATAATCCCCAAAATAAATAGTTGCATAGGCTCTCGACATTCATGCTGACCATGTTTGTTTTAGCGGACACTACTAGTTGAAGGCGTGCGGTCACGCATCTTCACCAGATCACGACTCGAACCACCGTGGGTAGCATCTCTCTCTAGTTTGCCAGCCTAGACGTTGCTATCCCATTAAGGCTGTCTTTACAATCAAATATGATTTCGCTTCCATCCTTTATTGCCTTCTGATTTCTCATTCGTAAGAGTGGGGTTCATTCGATAGAAGTGTCTTTGGTTATACGACAAGCGTAACTTGGTCATACATCCGGGGAACCCTTCAACTTTAATAACTCATTTCTTCAATTACATTGATAAAATGCTTGTGAGCATATAATGCACAAAACTAATCGAGTACTGACTACTTAGCCTGCTCGAGAATAGCAGTTAAACTGGTATGTATACATTATACAGCTTATCTTAGCTATATTATTCTTAGTTTGTTATGTTAACACTGGTTCAGTTGAGAGTATAGGTTGTCACATAATTTAGTTAGTCGTTACTTTTTACAAATCTCCTAAGTTGATACCTTAAGTCATCACCAACAGGATTACATTCATGAATATTAAACGGCTTATGCATTCAACCATGAAGATGAACTAAATCTCAGGATGAAAATTAAGTTAGATTGAGACTGACAAGCCGAATTCAGGAGACAAGTATTTTGCCATATTTGGGACTAGTCAGTTGAATACACGAGCATCCTACTGTCGATGTCCATATCCAGAAACACACTCAGTTTATTGAGCACCAAACACTACCACATTCATAACTAGTGCGGCTGCCTGGACTCAGTAACTTAGTGATGAACACTGTAGAGTTTTACACGTAACAGAATTAGTTCGTGTCCCAATATGAGCATCAGTAATGAAATGCAGAGACGTCTAATTAAAGAAAACTTATTGTGGCTCTTTCTGTTTATCTGTTCATTTTGTTGTTAAACACAAAACGAGTGTTCATTCTGCATATAAAAATAAACAAATTATCACCTACTTAACGATCTCCTTCTTCTAGCTTTTCATAAAATCATGCTACTGATTAATTTAACTAGTAGTTTAACTCTAAGTTTTAGTTCAATATCATGAATTGGTTTAAATTAGGCAACCGAAGAGAACAAGAAAGAATTAGACGACTGCTTCGTCTGAGTATGAGGCTCTTTAGAAGAGCACATTCACGACACCACTAAACAATTCAGCTTATAACCTTTAGGCCTTGCACTGAGCGCCTGACCATTAAATCACTGAAACGACTAGTTTCCAACTGTTGATATTTCTGACTCAGTAGATTCGTGAAACAATTATGAGGCCTCATGCACTGCCATTCGTAGGTAACTATCTCATACCTGGAATAGCTGAAATCGACTGTTCATATCTTTGCACCAGAAAGTCAGGATTTTTCTCCTGAAGTTATACTAATAAGCTGATAGTTACTGAATTTGTGTGATGCAGACATTATTGAATCATAATTTGATAACACAAAGTATGATTGTTTCACATATATCATTTACATAATGTCATGTATACCGTCTGAAGTATTCAGAAAGACGTCTGAAAACGATGAGTATTGCTGAAATGCATTAATGACTAAATGATGTCATGTAGGTTGCATAATTAATACTGTCGAGTATAGCTGTGTAAGTACATCATTGTCTATAATAAGTAGTATAAGTGTACTAAAGTTTGCATTCGAATTAAGGTGTTGAAGAAACATCATTTTAACTGCTTACCAATAGTCATTCTTGCGTCACATTCAGAGAAAAAACTAACATGTCATATTTATAACGATGAAAAATAATCATTGTTATAAAAGTATGTTTCACTCATTTTTCATGCGTAATCATCGACTACCTTAGAGACGAAAAACAATAAAGAGAATACACGACAACAGTAAAAATACCCTCGATCTACTGTAGTACATGAGTGAAGTTTTCACTTATTTAGCTATTGAATACGAAGATTTACAATACGGACTTACAGTGGCATCAAAAGCTTGAACAAAATTATTCGGTGTTGTGTCGACACATTTAGAATCCCCATTAGTTTACTTTTAGAGTAGAAGAAGATAATTAACGTGAATACGTTTTGTAGAGCATCGAAAAACGGATGCTTATCGAAATATCAAACAAACAACAATAGTGAATCTGTTTTAAGTGAATAGATTGTGGTAAACCGCTGCAAATTGTGAAAAATGTCTTTATAATGAATTTGGAATGAGAAATCTCGACTATCGAAGATTAATTACGGAAGTCAATCAATTAATACTAATGACCTCACGTGAAGTATAAACAGCCAACCATCATTCTCCGCCCAGCTCTGTTCTAGGCTCTCCTTTTCAGTTCTTCCCAAGTGCTGTTTATTCTTTTCGTGTTTGCCTCTAATTACCGGCACAATGTGTTCTTTGGTCTCCTTCTATTCCTATGGCCTTGAGGATCCCATGTTAGTGCTTATCTCGCATAGCACTTCGACGATTTCCACAATGCATGTCCTATGCACCTCTAAAGTCTTTTTATAATTTCTCCCACTACTAGAAGTTAGTTAGTTCTCTTTCACGGAAGTTGTTGCTAATAGTGTTCTGCCACCGGATCCGAAGTATTACGCGCAAACACTTATTTATAAATGCTTGTATCTTTTAAAGGATGATTTTTGCAGTTCTTCAATTTTCAGCTCAATATAATAGAAATATCTTGACGTTTGTAATGAAAATTGTGACAACGATGTGGTATGACAGTTGTATCGCGTTCCAGATGAAGAAATACTACCCTTCCTCACCTTGTCAATCCGTGCCTTAACATCTACTTTAGATCCTTCTTGTTTATTGATGATGCTCTCAAGGTATGTAAAGGTATCCACATACTTCAGAGATTCTCTGTCAAGTGTAATCGAGTTGGTGCTTGGTGTTTTGTATCTGGGAATTTCGCTTTCCCCTTTATGTATTTTGAGGCCTACAGTTGATTCGATAGACAGTTGCTTTACTGTCAGTCTTTATATTTATTTGTTGTTGTGTGCGTGATAGAAGAGCTAGGTCTATCATCTACAAAGTTCAAGTTGTACAATTGCATCCCTGTTATTCAGTGTGTTCCACACTTGCTATGAGATGCAGCAGTTTTCTTAATTCTGTCAACTACTAGAAGAAATAGAGGGAGAAGAGTGAGAGTAAACAGCCCTGGCTGACAACAGTCTTCACTTTGAATTAATTTGTAAGCTGCCCCTCATGCACGATTTTGCAATGTAATTAGTCATAAGAATCCCGCACAATATTGACTTGTCTAAGGTATACTACATGGTCGAAAAAGTCTCCATAATATTCATCTGTCGACGCTGTTAAATGCCTTCTCATAGTCAAGGATGTTAATGTAAACCGATGAACCCTATTAAATTAATTGATCAACAGTGATGCGTTAAGTCACGATTTAATCGGTACATAACCGACCTTTACGATATCTGACCTCCTGATCTCGAAGTTGAGCGTCTGGAAATTTAATTACTTCTGATGACGCGAAGAATTATTTATTCAGCTGACTGTAAAAGAAAGTTAGATTTAGTTTGACTAATCCTCTCCATTAATGGTCTAGTCTCAATTTGGTTAATCAAGTATTGTTTGAGTCTACAGGACGAAGTGTTATAAGAAAATGAAGTATACAGTGACTTTGAACTGATTCAAGTTTTACCTCAGTGGAAACGGTACACAAAAATGAAAGTGTTGTCTCTTAGCAGTGGTCAGTAACATACACTGTAATCATTATTATGTAAGTTACGTAGCATATAACCCAGAAATTAGTGTGACTTAAATATCTAAAGAGAAACCTACTCTGAGAATGATAGATTATTCTAAGCAAATTATTAGTCTAATGTTAGATTAATACCGACCATTACAGAATCTGTTCAATCTTGTCTAAACTACATGTCATATATTTATAATTATTAATGATGATGATGATGTAACAATGATTATCTCATGAGATGAACTGACAGTAGAAGATTTCCGTACAAAGTTGATCATACTGTTTTACAGTAACCTATAGTAGTACCTAACCAAGATCAATCTATGATTAATACAAAAATCAAACTGTTTAATAATCTCTGTAATGCAAACTTAACTCAGCTATTATTGCTAGAAAAAGATGAATTCATAATAATTTCTAGCATATGTTCAATATAGCACTTTATCATAAGTATGATTTAAGTTGAATTGTGGTTGGCAAGTGAAATGCAGAACAAGCGTTTTGTCCTGATTAAGACTCGTCAGCTAAGTGTACACGGATCCCAAATGTTAAACTCAAATTAACTCATATTATCAGATTTTAAATTCAATATTCTTCACAACTTCAAAAATCTAACTTTAATTTGTCTGTATCTTTCGGTTATTGCTGTTGTGGACTAAAAAATAGTGTTATAATTTGTAGTGGAATATCACGACATAAGTGAAGGACACTATTCTGCTACTTTATAGTAGTTTACAACACTCTGATAGTACTGCCTCTTATGAATTTTGTTTAGCATTAAAATTACATAATTAGGTTTTGATGCTAAGAAGCATGATGTTAGACAACTAGATTGATTTCTGCCATTACATTCTGTCAATCTGAGAAGATGCACATGTAGTCAGTAGTCTAGTTATGACCATTTGCGTCATTGGTGAATTAATTAGACGAGTTTCAGGTTCATTTGTGACTAATAAAGTCGCCATGTACTAACGAAGTCGATCTATCGATTTCAAGTCAATGTGACTAAAATCAATTTCGTCAAAACGAATAACAAGAAATGATGGTTTCAAATCTGAATTGTTCATGCAGTATGATGATTAAAAAATTTCTTGTCGTCATATGCAATGATGTTTATTAATACTATTAAAAAGAGATGGGGAAAACTATTCATAAATTCCTGTATACACTGTTGAACTACCAGTTACTAATAACGAAGCTTCCTGCATTCAAAAGATCACACTGATTGTTTCAGACTGATAATAAACGAACTGACCTCCTCAAGACCTTTTATTTTATAGAATAGTAGAATAAAATACGTAACTTCTGCTAGTAAAATATTCATATTTATGAATAATACCACTCTTCATATGTACTTTAAAGAAGTCTAAATCTTAATAAAAATGCAATTTGAGTAGGTTACTATTAATTAATAGGGGCTCAAATGATCACTGATAACTAGGAATCTTTAGATAACCGACTTTCCTCTCGTCCTGGACATGTCAATGGTGAGCAGCTATAACCTCACTAGGGAGCCAATCATAAGACCTTATTTCTCTTGCTGAATACCCTACTGTCACCATCATTGAGCCTGCAAAAAATAGTTAGTATTTATAACTTAAGTCGATTCAAGTCATACTGTGTACTCTTTTATAATTAATACTGAAGAACTTCAAATGATAACTGTTTAACTCTCGTGAGATGTGCTTATTAGATTTCAATCACTATGAGTGTAGAAGTTGCCTACCAATGATAATGTATAAGACTGTGGAATATGTTGGTTCAGCAGTCTAACAGTTAACGTTCAACGTGAAGAATACTACTTTACACTGCTATAAAGTGTCATGACTCGACGAAATAGCAGTTGATTATCTACTAGTTTTTAGTAGTTATCTAAGGAAGGTTAATAATTAGTATGAATGTTTTAGATTGTCTTCTAAGTTACCTAGGAACATTTACCAGTAGTAAACAGAAAATTATTCACTCTTGATAATCAATAGTATAACATAACAAATCGACGTCAATTGCATCAATTGACTCAACTGCGTAGTACTATAATCGCAAATATCAAATGGATCAATTTCTATTAGTTACTAGGCGACAATTGTTCACACTATAACCTAGGCAAAAACAACATACAAACAAATCAAAAGCATTTTTAAGTGGATACACTAAATCTATCAGATTATTAAATTGAATGATGCTATAAAGTGAATATAAAGTTAGATTTATACACTCAATCCAACTATAATCTCAGTAGTATATTCAGACATGAAAAAAGGAAACAGAACTTTTAAGTTTATTTTTGTTTGATTTTCCCATAACTACTATAGATTAACCAATTTTAACTTGATTAAAACACCTAAAATTTATTACTATTATTATAATCCAGACAGTTTTGGAAGTAATTATAGTAGTTCATCCATACTACTTATATACTACTAACTTAGACTATTTTTAACTACTTTTTTTTTCCAAATAATTTAGTACGTGAAAACAAGAGTCTGTTGAGATGCAATTTAATCAATTCTTATGTAAGGAGTAAATGAAACAAGGATTACCTTAGTAGATACATTTTCATATGCATTTCCAAAGTTTAGTCTGTATGTTAGTCATTAACAACGTAAAACCCGACGCTTATGCGCATAGGTCTAAGTTGTCAAACCACATTTGGAGTACAAGACCAAGATTACAAGATTAAAACGACAGTATAATTCAACAGAAAGGGATCGGAGAGACGTAAGTACGAGAAAATAATTTGACTTAAGATCTAGAAGAACATAAAGTATGAATACACTTGTGCCCTGGTGACCGATTCAGAGGCATATCATCAGTTGTCTTCAGCTATTTACTGCGAATATCAAGCGAACCTTAAAGTAGTTTACAGCTATTAATAAAGCTTACACTTCAAACCAAAGACTTTGTGAACTGATAACATGTTTCAGTTTGGCCACCCCAACCTATTTTCCATCCTACTCTTCCACCAACCGTTATTAAAAGACGGGACAAGAGATGATCGGGCATATACAACACATTTCCCGATCACCTCATTAGATGAGAATTTATAACTTCTTCTAATAATTTGCCATATTATCCTTAGTACTACGTAAATAACAATAATTTTGCTTATTAGATGATTCTATAATATATGGGCTAAAGTTTGATGAATTCGGTGGTCAAAAATGTGGAGTGTACGGGAATCTTCTATTTTCATAGCACATGTTTCTCATCGATTGATAAAAAATAGCGGATAGCTGCACAATACACTCAGTTTTTCGTTGATGAACAGTTATCTTTATTCTTAATCATGTTAATCAACGATTTAAACTGCTTGCCGTCGTTAAGATGTACACTTCAACTACTTAAAGTACATTTATAAACATGCCTGTGACCAATAGATAGTAACTATATTGAATAATGGAATGTTTTTTGTTGCCGTACTTAGTTTCCCTTCAACTCACTCTGATTCCATATAGTAGGGTATTGTAAACATTTGTAACAAGTGTCTTAACCACTTTATTCAATCAAAATTTATACCAATATTCAATCGATTTACACGGTCATAACACTTTTGAGTCAATTGTGTTTAGATGACATTTGTCGTCATATTCCGTTAGCCTACATTCGTAGCCACTGTTTCATATTTATAGTGTAATAAAATACAAAATGGCTTTGAAATATACCTATTTGGTTCACATGCACAGAATTGTGTTATACTAAATCTTTGTTGAATAAATAACCCTGTTACGTCATTAATGTGGGCCTATTTTAAACTAATACTTTTATAAACAAAATGGCTTAGGATCAGTAAGGTTCAAAAAGACTATGCTAATAGAAAGACAACATTCAATGTAATACACTATCATATAGAATATTATTACCTAAGATGCCAGCTTTCGATGTTTATCATTGGTAAATATTACCAAACCAACTGAATTCATACGATGTGAACTGTTTATTTTTGAACTGTTGAAATAACTTTACTATTTAAGAATTTTTTATAGTTTACATAATGTTGATGAGACTTGATTTAAGACGAAACAGTTAGTTAATTCATTTCGCATGGTAACATTTTATGATAAAGATTAATTTTTATAAATGTTATGCCTTTAACATTAATTACCAGGTTTTTTCCATCATAGTCAGTTGTAATGCAATTTATGCCCAGATAATGAATACTCGTTAAAATGACACATAAAAGATAAAATGTTGGCTTCCAACTGTGTTGAACTTAAGACATTCTGTTAGAAATGACGAATCATATTAATTTTTAAACTTTATTAAACATGAATTAAGGTTATACAATAAAGGAAAGCATGGTTTTCTTCTAATTTAACATTATTTTGATTAGTTACAGTATTAGTAGTAGTAGTGGTAGTAGTAGTAGCAGTATTCCTTAGTAGTAGAAGCATAAAAATACCAGTAATTATTTGAGCCAGGAACATATCGTACCATTCTGTTTCAAAATGTCAATATTGTGTTAATAGATAAGTGTACGGGAGTGGATGGGTATAGAACGATCAGTGACATGTACAGAATATGATGATCAGCTTAACATACTAATCCAAGTAAACGTAATAAAGAAAATGAGTAGTCAGACGGAAAAGCACTCACATGTACCAACAAATGCATGGGTGACATCACACGGTGATATGTTAATAAAAGCATCACGAATTGAAGTACACTTCAGTCATTTGATTATTTAAGTAAATATAAACTGATTATTCGAGATCACCATATCTTGTGCCAAAATTATTCCCAGTAGACTATGCTAGATTAAGTCCCTGGATTTCCATGATGCGACCGACGACAAAGAGAATCGTTTTTACATTTTGAAATGCTCTTATATGCGATTATAATTTTTTTAAGTAAGTCATATTCCTTGTCTTCATTGTATAAGACATTAGTTATAACAGTGAAAGAATGAAAGCAACTTTCCTAAGATTTCATTTGCTGAGGTAGAAGAATGAATAGGAAACTGGTCTTATTACGAAAGAACTTGTGTTTGCTTAGCCAACATAGATGTGTCCTATCCTATGAATACAAGATGAATATTATCTTGTACAGAACATACATTTTCACTACCATATTATTATCGAAATTCTTTACGTAGTAATAGGTAAGTGACATAGTAACATTGTTTTTATAGGATTGTGGCTGGCAACGGGAATGCAGGAAGCGCGTTTAGTCCTGTCTGGGACTCGTCGGTTAAGTGTGCCTACATTTTAGTGTTTAACTATCACTATATCGAGACAATTTACCCAGGCTGCATGTATGCCAGCAGAAACTGATCAGTTTTAGTTCATGACAAATCAAGGAGTAGCCTCAAATAAATTTTAGATATAACATAACAACAGTAATTTATACTTACTAAAAGTGAATTAGTTTACCTCTGATATCACCTCTAGATGCATTTATGTGCTTAAACATGTCGAAGTGTAGACACATAAGCCACTGAATAAAATGCATCAACGAGATCTTCAGAAATCCCTAGTTACATGGAGACAGTATTTAACAATACAATTACATGATAATTGATGAATATAAGGCGAATACAACAAAGGCAATCAAAAGAAGTATGCAGTAATGAAAGCCACTTTAATTCAAAGTACATTCAATCCGTCTGTTATGTACTAAAAGAAATTCTTGTGAGTTTTTCACTGACATGGTAAAATAAACACAGGAATGTAACATCGTCTATGATGTAATCGATTGTTTATGTATTGCAATAATTTAAGCATGATTTGAGTTCTGTATCAGCTGTATGACATAATTATGTAATCACATATCTATCTTACGTCATATCCTTCATTTTAATGACTTCACCTGTAATACATAAAATATTAAATGAATTTAATACTTAATTCTGAAATCTTGGTGAAAATAAAAGCAGAACAACAAATGAGTAGTTTCTTCAAAGAACTAAAAAACAAGGATTAATCGCATCAATGAAATCAAGCACAGCGAGAATTTAGAGTTTCTCTGAAGTTCATAGGCCTGGGCTTCTTTTATTTTCTGATTTTGAAATATTTAATTCTCCGTATCGTAAAATTGTGAGTTGGCTCGTAAGTATTACAGAACCTTTTGATAAAGTGGTTGTAAACAAAAGTATTAAGAAGTGTTCGACTGCATTTCCATATTGATACACTTGATGTCAAGCATATGATATCTTAAGATGTTATTTCCCTATTTACTAATGCATGACTAACCGAGCTCCGGGCTCACAGTTTGATCTGATTCTAGCAGATTCCTTCCAACCTACATTTGAAAATGGATGTTTAAAGGAGGTATATGACATTTTGTGGTAATACATCAATCCCCATTAATTATAAACTTCAACGAAGATGAACTTATATGTTGTTATATCTTGAATAATCGAGCTAATCACAACGTATGAAAAGTTGTGTAACCTCAATAATTGTAATCAGTACTCAAACACGTCTTCCCCGGGATTAACAAGTCCTCAAGCCGAAATAAAGAGCACAAGATAATCAGGCCAACCACCAGACAATCAGTTTGATAATATTTCACTTATCCATTTATATACACACAAAACCTGGCCAGGTATCACACCAATAAGGAGAATTACATCTATACAAAATTGAAACTATATTGATTAAGGACTGAGCGTACACGTACACCATTAATTGATCATAGTTCCTGGATAACAAATGATATGATGACAGTTTACGAGTCTAATGTGAGGTTAGAGAGATGGAAATATGACAATAACCAAAATAAAATAATCGATTTTACATAAACTTAATGAATGAAACATTCTTCTGAAAACAGTCTAGAAAGTTATTTACTCTACTTGAATAGCCAGAATATAACATCTCGCTTTTTGAAAAAAACAGATTGACAACAAGTTCACGATTTCCAGTGAAAACACGTACGACTTTAAGTTACGAAATGAAAAGACACATGATAAGTTACAAACTAATTAAGTAATTACAATCTACCGACAACTTCACCTTCTCTCTTCACAAAAAATTGTAGGATCCTTTCGTAATAACTCAAAAGTTATTTCGTTACACTGCAAATACTGTGTACTTTTCATATTTCTGCAACTTATGTGCTCATAAAATATGAAGTTGATATTATGACTTTATAATGACTGTGTTCCAGCTGTTGTAGTATTTTTTTAAAAAAAAAACGATTTAGTCAGTTTTGTTTTCAAAGTAATTGAAGTGACTAATTTCTAGTTCTTCAGACTGTTTACATAATCGAATATGACAGGCTTTTTAAGTGAACTAACTGCCTGTTTACATGGTAATCCAATGACACTAAGCTCTGGCAAAGTCAATGCTACCAGGGGAGGAGACTATGATAGGGACTGTGTTATATTCTTGTTCCATTTCTTCGATGATGAGGGCAGACTTTCCTAATTCATTCTCTTAATTATTTAGAGCAGCATTATCATTCAATTTTGAACTCCTCTGGACTGTATTAAAATATGTGCTTTACTCAGAGATCTGTTTTACTTTCGAGAGTGAATGCGACAACAAAATGCAGTTACCAGATAGTTTATTCAAAGAAAAAAAAAGGCCAGTAAGTGGAAGTGTGCATTAAATGAACATACATTTCTTTAATTTCGTGTTAATAAAGTACAAACAAAATGTACTTAGATGTCCTAGCAGCCATAGGAAGCATGATTTGTATGGAAGGCTATATAAACAATGGTCTAGAGACCATATTCACCATGTTGACAGAATTCGTTTCGCACATAGGTTTCTTTTAAAAAACATGTCTACAGTCAACAATGACTTTTTATTGAAGTCTTTGTATGTGTATTAACCCACATCATTTAGATCGTGCCCTTAAAGTGGTAAGCTCTCATGTACAAAGAAAAACTTGAGAGTAGAAGCTTTTATAATAATAATAATTATTATTAAACCTGGAGTATAGATCTTTAGGAAAAAGCCCTTCCTTCTTTTCATTACAATCCAGCCGGAACGTAGCTACTGCTGTTTTACAGGATAGACTTTCTAGATCTGTATAAATAATATTTTATGCAGCGAATCTATGTTTGTCATTCACTAGCCAACTAGTGGTATTTACTCAACTGAAGAATAAGTGACTTGGTTTTTCAACATCTATGCGTATCTATGAAATTTGGTTGCTGGTGTGGAGAAACCTACATTGAGTGTATAACTTAACAACTAAATAAACGGCTTAATTACCATAAGGTATCCTAGTTTTGAAGTGGTCTTGTGAAATTCATACCGATTTCTGTTTTTTTCTTACCTGATAGTTATTGGGCACAAAACATTTAGAAGCAAGACATTCCGAGTGATCTATAGTGTGCCATAAAACTTTCCAGATATTGTTTGATCTAATCACCTTACATAGGGGACGCTAAATGATTCGAATCTATTTGTTCAAACGAAATGAATAACACACATATTATATTCATGGCCGTATAAAAACTAGTACACCGCTAATCCATTTCTATATCCTCCCCACTCTGGTATTTACTTATTCTTAATTCATCTCTTTCATACCTTTTCACTATTTTATCATCTTGTAAAATGGTTTACAAATTTCACTAATTTTGATTACTTATGTAATTCATCTTTTGCATTCTTATCATTCAGTCAGTAAGTCAGTTACAACGTAGAACTTGGTACATGCGTACATCAGTTCAAGTTGCCATGCCTCAATAAGCTGATAGACATTAAATTGTCGGACCAAATTCCAGTGTAGGCGAGGTAGTAACAGAATAAGTACTAGTGGAAAGGCACAAAGATCAGAGATAAAATTTGAAATAAAAAGTGATTCAGCAAAGAGAAAATTATGATTATCTCAAAAATTAGAATTTGGAGGAAGACAAGGAGTGGATGCACCTGCGCCATTGCAATCGATTTTGAGCCATATCACCTATAGTCTCTAACCATTTGTTACGATCATCATGTGGGCCCCAACCAGGTAGTCTGCATCTATTAACATGGTTCAGCGCAATTGTCAATGACTTCATTGATTAGTGCCATGTTTTCGTTTGACCACCCCTAACTTTCTTCCAGCCTACTCCCACACCAGACAACATTGCTCGTCGAGGTAGACGGTGGTCAGGCATACGCAACACATGTCCTAACCACCTTAGACGGTGAAGATTCCCTACTTCATCAATCATTTACAAATTGTCTACATTGCTAAAATATTGCATATTATGATAGAGACTGATGAAGATCTAAGTGACGAAACAACGAAGTTCGCTTATGTGTTATGTTTTAAACAGTTATCAATCTTAATAACTATGTTATGCATAATTTGAAAATGTTTGTATAGTTGTGTTCATTTTGTTAAAGACTATAGTTGATTAATTTATTTGTTATACAAACATTTTGTGAGGATTGTCTTTATTCAGTATTAATTCGATTGAGTCGTTACCAAGAAATAGAATAAAATACGAGCGTTTCTTTCGACTTGAATCTCATCAGCTGTATTCACATACGTCTATGTTGACTCGAATTCAGTCAAGTTTTGTTAAACTTTGTTAGGTTATCCGTTAGGCTTCTAGGTTTTAACATCAACAGGAAAATTATATACACATACCTAATGTACAAATATAGCTGTAAAGACCAATACGTTTAGTTGATATATGACGTATAAACAGAATTTTTATCAACACATGTTACCAATGGAATCGGGAAATACTGAAGAGCTATTTTATCCTTGTATCAAACTCCGAAGCAATACACATCTTTGTTTATATTAAAGGGATTGAACCCTGGGTCATTAGGTTGGCGAAATTTTTAGTCTTTGCACAACGATAGCATTATCGGATGGCTTAATTCCCACTCCCATCGACGATCATCGCGCTCTGTTATAAATAAATGAAAGGAGGGATTCCATCACTGAACGCAGCAATGATGTGTTTACTTAGGCATTAGCCAGCTTAAAGACACAGGAATCGATATCCCTGGAGAAATTGAGAGTACAGACTGTTAAACAGTCTCACTCTAGAGCCAACCAACTATCCAGTGTTTTTTGATCTTCATCCGTACCCTACCAGTATCACTCTGTAACGAATCTAATCAACTAAAGTTGATTAAAATCTATCAAATAGAGTTTAATATCATTAACCATAGTATGCCATATCTAAAATATCAACGACTGACTTCGATGTATATAATAACTAACCGTGACCAATTAATAGATAAGGTAAGTTATTCAGTTATTCTGCTTAGTCAACATTCATTTATGATAAACAGATCAGTAACTTGACATATTGAAAATGATAGAACTAACACAATTAATGGTAGTAATTTCTTCTATTCATATCTGACAGATTAATTTATTATGTTTACTTTCTATAATAAAATTGACATTTGTTGCGTACCATTGACATGTATATAATACTTCAATAGAAAGAGATTATATTAAAATTAGAGATATAAGTTAATTAATCTTAAGCATAATGATTAATGCCACGAATAACGTTTTAGTGAAGTTTCAGACTCTGAAGGAATTAGTTTGAGTCAAACAACTATTCAAAGCTAAAAAGAATTCGAAAGCTGTTTCGCCCTATTATACAACAACTCAGAAGTACGTGTCCACCGTGGATCAAGTCTTGAACCTTCAGGCCACGCTGCAAACGCTTAACCATTAGACTACTGGAACAGTCAGCTTCCAACGTTGATATTTTTAACTTCAGTCACTTCTGGATATATTTGAACTGGCCACATCTTCCTAATAGAATTCTACGAATTGACTCCAGAAGTTAGTTACTAGTGAACTGATATTGGTTACACTTTACAAGCATAGCACAGTTTCTCTCTGAGGTATAAGTATGTCATTCAAACATAATCGCTAATTAGTGTGATATCTAGGTAGAGCAAAGTTTACGATAACAACCTTTGATCACTTAACAGTAACTGAATATCTAATAGTGATATCTGTAAAGACGAATAATTCTATTGTTTGGAAAACTATTATGATTGTTTAAAACAGGCGGTTATTCACAATACTGTTCCTGATTACTAGAAGTGTCCGTTGTTCAGCGCCTGGTAATTTTTTGCATTTATTGTGTATTCACCTTGCATCTTGAACCATTATATAACCTGTGAATGAAAAAAACATCAGATATTTGTAATAGTGACCACTTAGTTTAATTCTAGACATCAACATATATGTAATCATAGGTTTGCCCTAACCACATTGATATTACCCAGTATATATTCTATCTTTTCGACGTTGCCATAAATGAAAAATTAGATGCATCACTGCTTTTGGATTACTAATGACTCAAACAAATTGTAAAAAACTACTTAAATTCGTAGTGCATTGGCTTATTAATCTATGATGAGATGAGACATACGTTATGGTTGTACTTTTAGTTACTGTCTTCTAACTAGATTCATTGACTGTAACAATAGTCTTTTCACTTAACGTAGAAAGTACTTTGCAGCTCTGGTAAAAATTACAATTTCGCATATGAAACAAAACTTGAAGATTACTACACAATCAGGAAATAAAGATTTTTAGAGCTTTCAAAAAGCTTCAAATCAATTAAGCTAAACTGATCGAATCAATGATAGTTTGATAGAAAACTCCATCAATATGGTTACATACAATATTCTGCAGTTCGTAACATGATTCCTTTATCGTACTGTGAAAAGACCAATTGGAAGTAATGTTTATTTGGCGAAAACAGAGTATGTCATAAAATATTACATACATTACTTCCTAACATCAATTTGCACATCCTCCGCGTTGTCTGGACTGTATTGTTTATCAGCCTGCTTCTCTTGGTTGTTCTCGATTGTCCTCTGTGTTTTTAATCCTGCTTCACTTCTTGCCATCTCGCAACTCGTCTCGTCTGCTGTTTACTGATTCTTCCCAATTTCGTTTGACGCTCTTCTACCTACTACTTATTGATTACTTATATGTAGTATCCACCACAGTATGACTTGAGATTCTTCTACGGAAGTTATATTTGTATCCACATTACTTTACTAACATTAATCGGTGCTAGTACATTAGTAGTGTAATCTTCATTTTATTCGACACAACTAAAATCATAATTTGCTACAAACTTAATTTATAATGGATTAAGTAAGAACTAGGTCTAGAATACTTATGCCAAACAACTTCTGATAGAAGTTGACACCGATAAAGTCATTCAGAATGATGATGAAGCTCAGTAATTAGACTATACTACTCAAAGAATTTAATATAACCAAAACTATCTTCTTGAAATAGAAATCTTTTCTATCATTTCAAGACTTCTACCAACATATCACGAGGCATTACTGCAATGGAATCACATAACCTGTTGATGTAAAGTAGGGCTTTTCAATGGGAGAACATGAATATCATTCAAATTAAAATAAATGAATAAACAACCACTAGTATTCTGAAACCTAATATGTAACTAACAACAACTTGACGACGCACAAATTACTATATTAACTTAAATAAACGTTTCAAAATGACAAGTATTACAGAAGTTGATTGTATTCTTCACAGATTTACATAAGCAGTTTACCAATGAAAACCAGGAAGCACCGGATAGTTGAATTATTTTAGTGTGGGACTCTTCGATAGTGCACACCGTAGATTCTGTCAAGTAAATCAAACTTTGAGTCTTCAGATTGGCTGACAACTAAGTTACTACAGCAGCGGAGCGGCGTTTAATAATGAGATTTACACTTTCCTCATTTTGTTGTATATCGCGACAATCATTCAGTATCAGTGATGTAAACTGCCGTACTCTCGACAAGTTTGTACTATATCAGCTCATTAGTTGTCCTTGATTTTCAAATGTACTTTAGCAATATCAATCAATGACGAATTCAATTAACTAAACTCATCACCAGTCTTCACGAAACCACCTCTATTTACTAAAGAATTGCTAATATGTCATTGTATCTTAGATATCTTCTACATTAGGTATGAATCAGTACCATTGTTACCATGACAAGTTTAATTAGTATTTAGATCAGATTTGATATTAAGAATAGTTAACTATTGTATTGTTGATAGCGACATTGTAAATGTTATTTGAAATTAGAATGAAAAGAGTTGATTGATTACGTTGTATGGAAACTGATTTAAGAAAATTTCTCAATGTCACTAATCGGTATAATCAATCCAGATGACTGAGATAAGGGTTTTTTCGTTTAATTTGGATTATTGCTAGTAATAGGAATCAAGGATAAGTGTTTCGTCTTATCTGAGACTCGTTAGCTAGATGCACTTGCATACTAGTGTTAATGTCCACACTATTCGTTTCATGTTAAACGCTACCGCATTCACTACTAAACTACGGAGATCACACAGCCACACTTGTGCACCTGGGTATATATACATGTAAATAGATTGTATTTCGATCATCCTGTTGATTCGTTATGGACCGATCAATCCCTGTTACCATATGTGCATCATAAACAAATGGCTTCCATCTAGCGAATATTCACAAGTATTATTCGAAACTTCAATGTATGAAATCTCCCTCATTCATTTATTTATCCAAATTTTAGCATGCCTATTAAGTAATAAGCTTTTTTTATATTCAGTGGATTAGATTCATTGAAAATTTTAGTGATTGTTAAAATTGACGTATCTGATGATAATGATTTTCGACTATATTTCAAGTGAGATGGTTTTGTAAGGAATAGATACTAAGTTTGGATGTTTGTATTTGTCTTATAGTGATGTTGATAAGACAACACTGAAATAAATCATCAAGCTCAGATATATCTAGGAATGAAGCTTTTAACACGAATAACATTGAATAATTGTTGCGCTACATCACAAATTGATGAAAGTGAAAATTTCATCAGTGAATTATAATACAAATGGAATCTGGTCCATTGGTACAGATGATTAGAAATTAATAGCCAACCATGGAGGCTATGGGATTAGTCTTCTATTGTTTTCGAGGGTTTGTACTGCTTAGTGATACCACAAGAGGAAAAAGCAGATGTTAACGTTTTTTGGTCTTCATTAGCACCCAATGGACATTATTCTGTAGCCAATGGAAATAACTTGACATAGATTTATGTTTATCTAATGCTAATAAGCAGATCTGTCTATTCAATAAATAGCATTGTTATAAGTATGATGGTAGAAGTATCAGTAGTTATTGTTACTGTTGGAATGAATCCAGCAGTATTACTTGTAACATCAGCAATGTTATACTTAACAGTTAAATTAATAGGCTTATAAGCATTTGATGTGATTGTTACGAATAATTGTAATCGATGAAAGTTGTACAACAAACTTTAGCAATTATATTCATAATCTTTATACAGAAGGATTGTGCATTCTGGACTGAATAATGCAATAGACAACGTGTTTGCATTCAAAGTAAACGTTAATAACTTCGAGTCCGATTGTGTGGGCATTAGCATCGACATGCATTTAGGTTAAATTAGAATGTAATCATTATTTAAAAGTGAATCAATGCTACAATTTGAAGCATGGGTGGTTAGTGGCAGTCAGAAGAAATATCCAAAACTAAATGAAACGATGAAAGTATATTTTGTCTAAATTAGTTAGCAAACAGTGAACATTTAACAGCGTGGTATGATAAACATCAAGTAAAGTTACTACTTATTTCGATTTTGCTCAAAAGTATCTGCAGCTCATGTTTTTATATGCCTGCACTTTCGTGATTTTTTTGAAAACCTTCTATTTACCGTAGTAATATAACTAACTTATATCTGGAAATTAGACGTTGACTACACCACTAGATACAAAATTTACTGTGAAATTAGCTTTCTTATTACCCTTGATACTTATGATCTTTATAGTTGATACTTCATTCTGCATACAGATTGAGTTCAAAGTTTATTAGGATCATTCTGCCTGTCATGTATCATGTTATATCAGCATATTTGTGTTCGAAATACACCTTTAGTTCGGTAAGAATTCCTAAACCAGAAAACATCTATCGGGAAACAATATCAGATTTTTTGCTTAGAATGGGCAAAGATCCTAAATTGATGATATCTATTACAAAAAGATGCTAAAAATCATAAATCACTCTTCTGTTCAATAAAGCTTTTGATTGTTTGGTGAAGAGTAGGGTTCAGGGACTAATTAACTGGAGAAAGAGTACCAAACTATTCACTTAGATGCATATCAATTCATTATGTCAGCAATTGTCAAGTAATAGAAAGAAACTAAATTATTAAAAGCGGCATACTTTATACTAGTACAATTCTTCAACTCAGTTAGAATTCACTTGCAACACTTGGCAGAAGTTATTTGGATTCAAAGTAACAACTAAGATCTGTTTTCAGAAGAAATTTGTGATACTCCTATTTCATCCATAGCCGATGGAAATGATTTCAATTATTCACCAAACCATTTGCTTAGTTAAACTTTCCTTCAAATCAGTAGTATTTCCGTTTTATCATACATATGCTCAACCTATTTATTTGTACACTACTTAATATGTACTTGTTCAAAATAAGACAGTTATCACCGATGACAATAGATAATCGTCGCACTGTCTATCATAAAGTGATGAAAATTAGAATTCTACAATTGGATACCAGTCGGCCCAGTGGTACAAACGGTTCAGCGTTCGCTAACCTAAAGCCCATTGGGCGGAATCTAGGGTGTACTATGCAGAGGAGTTCTATACTAGAATAAAACGGCTGTCCAGTGCTTCTTGGTTATTCAATGTACCTTGCCAATATCGATCTGTGACGAACTTAATTAATTGGAATCGATATTTTATTTGGTGAGATTTTCTTGGAATTCATTTCAGTATGTTGTTTTATTCTTCATTGCACAATTTCAATTCATTATAACTTTAAACCAGTTAAAAATGTTAGTCAGCTGTTTCATCAGAGTATAGATCTTATTAACATCGCGAACTCACAACTTCGCTAGATATTGAGCTTAGGGCCTTTGAAATCCTACAATAAAAGCATCAACATTAGTACCACTGACTTAGTCAGCTTCCAATCATAAGATTTCCATTTTAATCAATATATAATCTACCAGGTCTGTTATATTCAGTGATTGGTGATAACCGTTCTACTTAGAGCATACTCAAACTCTATCAACCATAACATTTCATGATTCTATCAATTACCGTTTAGTAAACTTGTCGTTTACTTATTTATACTGTTTACTTATAAAAAATAATAAGGTAATCAGTTTAAGAGCCTTAATTAGTTTAACATTGTAGATATTTACATAAAGTTATACATAAACACATTCTCTTCCCTTCTTTCCTAAACATTTTTCTATTTATATTCAACATGTAAAGTTGAAATCATCTAAACTGATTGGTTAGCAACTGAGTGATATCATGATTGTCGAATTCAAATTTGATAACCAGCATCGGCCTGAGTTTAATAACCACTGAAAACCAGGAGGTACTGGATGGTAGTTTCGTTTTAGTATGTGACTCCTTAGCAATGTGTATCCACGGCATTCTCAGAAATCGATTCCAAGACCTCCAAGCCTCGTAGCGAACGCCTAATCTTTGGACTACTGAGACGGCAGGCATTAAACTGTCGGTATTTATAAAGCAGTCAATTCGTTATATATCTGCGCTACCTCATTTATTGTCATTGATGCGTAACTGATTCACATTATTTAATGGTTGAACTTCACTTACCACGTCTTCTCACTAGATTGGATGGAATGCTTTTATTGACTTTCAATACTTTACCAGTTTTCGATCAATAATTCTTACGTATATTTTCCACTGTACATTTACATACCAACCAGTCTAAACACATTGTGTGTACATACAATAAAACAGACTGATAACATTTCCCTTAGTAACTAGTCGTTAACATCTGTTGAATTGCTTTCTTACAACAAAATATTTCAACGTTAACGAAATTTTTTTTAGTAACAATTTTTTGATAAATTAATAAAAATGAAATTGTATTGAATAGCTATTGTTTTGTTTCAAGTGTAAGTATTTTAGACAGTTGAGTGTTGTGAAGATTGTTGAATGGTCTAATTTAGACAACTACTGACACTCAAGGAGCTTATTAGTGACTGTACTGAGAGGATTCAATAAACCAAATTTAACTATGTCAGGTGTGAGGCAGTTACCGACGGATGACTGTCCACAAGGCGACGTAAATATATAACGAATTGACTGAGGCTAAATGTCAGTTAGATGTCATTAGATGCCAATTGTCATAAGAGTATCTTATCAGTTAGTCTGGAAGGCTTAAGACTCGATTCCCGGTTAGGTCGTAGATATGCATCACTGAAGAGTTCCATAATTAAACGAAACAGCTGTTCAGTACCTTCTGATTTTGAATGGTTGCCTAACTCAGACTATTTCGTACTTGCATGATATGTTTTTCACTTGAAGATGATTGTTACTTTTATCTTTTTGTCATCTTAATAAGTACTATGATTAAATGTTTTTCTAGTTAGCGTTTTTTTAGAAAGATTGTGTTTCACGGGATGGGCTTACTAATCCAATGCTTAACTCTCCCCATTTATCCGAGCTTGGGACCGGCAGTAACCCTAGAGGGATTCCACGAGGAATTTATGATTAGATGTACAAAACATAATGCCTATAAGTACATATCCAAAATGTTAAGCTAATCAAAACAATTTATGAGTCAGTGGTGATTACACAGATTATCATAATTAGTAATGGGTGCTGAGTTAATGAAAATAATACAATTTACCGACCAATTCTATAAGAACAAAAGATATTTACTTCGGTTCTATCGGTTTTCTTGTACGTCACTATCCACAGGAGGTCACAACCATTCTGAATATCATCTTCATTGTCAATGACAATCACATTTTATACAATAATAGTTTAATAATGATCCTTTTGTTTTCTACTTATCTGTCTCATTCATACATCACCGCATATATTTCTGTGTATTCATTTGAACATTTAATAATATTTAAGCAAAGTATATGACAGGAGATCAAAGCAGAGTATCTAGAAGATATTTACAGTATGGTAATCTTTGACATTTTAAAATACCACTGTTTTGCACGTAGTTCATACTTCTTCATAGAGTTTCTTACTATCACAAAACCAATATTCTATGCTTCATGGTTTTTAGTAGTATCTAATTGAAACCAGTCTACACAGTATAGAAACAAAGAAAAACAAGCAGACCATGAAATATATCTTTTCTCAATCACTTTCAACTGACGAATTTTATATGAAGTAAGAGTACAATTCTATTGGAACTGAAAATTCCATTCATTATGTAGCATCCATTAAGGTAACTATATGTCTTTACATTGTTTGGTTAGTGTCTAGGGACTAATAGAGCACAAGAATAAGTACCTGGTGATCGACAATAGTTGTAAAATGTATTGGATTGTTAAACAGAGTTATCGAAGAAAGCGTATCGGGCTAGATGTGATGAATGTTAACAAATGGGTGTTACTGTCAATCCATATTTGTCATCATGTACGTACCTGTATTTCACCTTTCCTATTCAGATTGTTCATTTTTACCAAAACATACATTAATTAAGCTGTTAATCGTTACTTGTACGTGATAAAGTCTTTCATATATAAGAGTGTGTAATGCAATCCCTGTTGGATATCAGGGAACACATGGCAGCTGTTTCGTTCTACCATGAGGTTCCTCACCACTGCATACCTTTAATTCATACCATATCACAAATTGATTAAAGTAGGAATTTTAATATTATACACCGTCGTAGTAGTTCTGTTGATAGCTAGTTCCTCGAGAGACCTAAAGTTCCCGAGTTCGACTCCCTGGCAGATTCAAGACTACGTAGTTCTAAAAATTAAACAGCTATCTAGTACTCCATTATTCTAACTGATATTCAACGGACAACAATTTATGGTGGATTCTAACAATAATTGCAATTCAATTTAATAATTTTATCAATCCGACATATCACATGACTAAATAATACCGACTTTCATAAGCGCGGTCAGCCTTTGTGATAATAGATCTCCATACATTTATTTATGTTCAACTTCTGATGATAATCCAGAAAAAACGCCGATATTAAGTCACTAGTTAGTTGCTACTCATCTGCATGCTATACATACAATAATAAATGAACTAATGATTATTGTGGGTTACTGACAAGTACTATCCAATTCGACTGACTAAAGTGCTATTGAAGGGCATTATGAGCACCTATTACTGTTGTTTAAATCGAATAATTACGATTCTTTTGATTTGATAGAACAGCTTATAATCCATTCTAAAAACAGTTAAAAAGTTTTAAGCAATACTTGTGAACTATCGCTATATTGAGGTAAACTGCTCAGGATGCACAACTAGCAGGGAAGACTGATGAACCTAAGTCCTTACCAAATTAACGAGAAGATCCAAATACATGCTAATTATATATATGTATATATACTTGTTGCGCAAGTGTGGCTGTGTGGACTCAGTAGTTTAGTGGTGAACGCTGTACCGTTTGACATGAAATGAACTAAATTCGAGTAACAGTGTGAACATTAACACTGGTGTGCAAGTTCATCTAGCTGACGAGTCCTCGATAAGAAAAGCCGCCCCTCCTGGGTTTCGGTTTTCAGCCACAATCCTACTCAAGCAATTCTACTTGAGTTTGTTTAATTCAAACTCACATACGTTCAGGCAAGGAGCAAAGTTTCCCACAAGCTTAGAATATTTGAATGAATTTCATTAAGGAAAGAATAACATAACAGTGAAAACTTATTGAATCCAACATATAATGTTAATTATACAGTCTACAATATATTGCGTGTTATTAGGTTTAATTAATACAGTTCATACTACTACTATTATTATTAATAGTAGTATTAATATCATTTGAATTCAGTATGATAATATACATCTACTTTTGATGAAGAAAAGTAGTATCTACAGAAGATATTGAAAAGTAAAGAAACTTTTCAGTCACTTCAAAGTTGACTTTACATTTTCCTCTTCTCAATTGTTCAGTATAACTTGGTTATTTTGTAAATCTAATTAATAGTATTGAGGTTGGAAGATTATATATTGGATTATAAAAATTTCTTTGGAGAACACAGTATTAACAAAAGTATGTACGTACAGATGTGGTATGTAGCACACCCTCTACTGAGATACCGTAGTGTGAGTTGAGGCCGTATAGATTATGTATATACAGTTGGAATGAATAATCTAACAATAATGAAATTGAGATTACTTTGTGTAGAGCAGTGTTATGTTGTTTGTATTCATCACAGATTGATGTAGGTTGGATACTACTAAAAAGCAGTGATCACCAGTAAACTGTTTTGTCTCAGTGTAGGACTTATTAGCAGTGGCGCACATGCTGAGTTCTGCCAGAGAATTCTTATCAGGTCTTTCAAGTCAAACAGCGAGCTATGCATTAGTCGAATCCAGACTGGATTTGAGCTAACAACCTGGAGTCTATATGTCCAAAAGAAATATGCAACACCCCTATCCTTCCGTGACCGTCTAAGAGGTAATAAACAAATTACTTGTTTCTATACACTTCCTTTATTTGTTCTTAATAAACCTCCCCCTTTTATATCACTTTTTCCATTTTCTACTTAATTGATTGAATTATTTGCGCACTAGTTTTAATTAGTTCTTATTATAATTGAAATGATATTGGTATTTTTGTGGAAATTGGCATTTTTATTAGAATGAACCTGTCACAAATTGATGTTGACAGAGTGCAATTGAAATGCAGAGTGCACTAGACAGCTGTTTCGTTCTAGTGTAGAAGCTCTAATGAGAAGTCATGACTGGTAGGAGTTCAGACTTGTCGGAAGTGAGACACTTATTACAGATGACAATAGATGATCGTCACACCATATATCACAGATTAATAGGAATTTAGAATTCTACTATTGAATATCGACCAATTGAGTGTTACAAAAGGTTAGATGCTTGCTAACCTTAAGCCCATGGCGTAGAATCCCAAGTAGGCACTACTGAAGAGTTCTACATCAGAATGACATGGATGTCCAGTGCTCTCTGATTTTCAAGTCTTATTATTATCATTATTATTATTTTAATGATTTTAATTTCACAGCGATTCAACCTAAATCCAGCTTACAATTACTCGTATTTATCTTACGCTGAAATAGGTGTCCATGTTTTTGTTATTAGTCTGCTTATCATTACTGCTACTAATAAATCAGCCATTATACTATGCCAGTCTATACCTTACACTTATCATGATTAGTTAGGTAATCTATCTATTTCATTTTTATCATTGACTCACTAATTGTCTTCATTTATGTCATAATTTTCATATTCTAACATAAACATTACTGTGTATTAGAGTAAAATACCTGATGATGATGATGATGATGCAACTGAGGAAACAGTATTGTTCTACTAATCTGTATTGTATCTTACTGATTGATGTAATAACAATAATTTACAAGCAATCAATAACAATAACCTTTATCCGCAATACATCGGAATACAAAGATATAACAGACAATACTGATTAATCAATTTTCTATTAGCCTCATTTCATCATTTCAATGAGTGATGTACATACACACTAACAAGAAATTACATCATAATGATGATGTCAATCTGTAAAACACTTTCTTCTTGGCTTATTGCTTCATAGTCCATTAGATTAAATGTATAAAATTAGATTTATGAAAGAGAATGAAAATTTATGATATCGATTCTTTCAACTTATGTAATTCAATTGTGTAAATGGAATGTAGATTGACTTTCTCTTTACAAAGGTGACTGTTAGATGTTTGTGTTTATCGTAGATTGTTATCAGTTGAGTACAATTGAGAATTAAAAATTGTCTTAAGATTAGACTCTGAAGAAATGTGAACTTATAGTTTCAACCTGAATTGAAGTTATGGCTGATAGATCATCAAGTAAACTATCAATCACTAGTGACTATGAGCGACGACTTTCAATACGACGATTGTTCGTGATTCATTGGCTTTCAGTTGTACTCAACCAATAAGCTAGTTTTAATGTTTACTAACTACAAAATTTTAATGATAAGAATCGCCTACATTAATGACTTCAAAACTTTCGAGAGTGAGAATTCGTTACAGATACGGTTCAAACATGTTGATTTTGGATCTGATGTTGTGTGAAATTAAAATCGTATCATCAGACATCAACTACAACGAGATTCTAAAATTAAAAAGTTCTTCATGTGACCTGAATGTTCTAGTTTTGATGTTTAGTGGAATATTGGAAACGTTTTAAGCTGAAATTAAGCAGCTACCTAACAGTACCCTTTGAATTCCTATGATATTCAGCCGAGATCACTGTGTTAAATACAATCAACTAATCTTTAAAATCTTCTTCAACTGTGTTAAGTTAAGAAAGTAGTTTGGAACGTATCATGTAACAGTGGTTTACTTGAATTTTTTACTCTCATCTGGAAGTAAAGGTTCAACTTTAACTAGGTCACGGTTATATGTCAGTTTATTGATGATATGAAACAGCCTATAAAGACAGAAGGCATTAATTCCCTAAGTATTTGATATCATAATTCTTCGAAGAATTGTTTATATATGATCAAATCACTAAATTAACGATGTGAAGATAAAATACATGTCTCTAAACACATCATGTGATCATTCAGGTTGAATTGTGACTGACAAGCGGAATCCAGGACGTGCATATTGTCTTATTGGAGATTCGTCAGCTGAATATACTTCCATTCTATTCTTGATATTCACACCGGGTTTCGAACCCAGTTCGTTTCTTGTCAACTACGTATACACCCGTTGCATAAGTGCGACAGTGTTGACTCAGTAGTCTAGTATTGAACGCGACGGCGTTTGGCAAAAAACAGACTCAGTTCTAGTGTCGGTGTAAAAATCAACACTGGGATGCAAGTATATCCAGACGATGACTTCCAAACAGGACAACAGAGACTGACAGCTTCAGTCCATAATTAATCAACCGGAAGGTATAAATTCATCCTAATTACATAACGTAATCGCATTCTACTTTTTTTTAATAAAGAAATCTCTTGTAAAAATGACTATGCATACGACAGTACAGCTTTATTGAATGATTTGTCCATTGAAAATAAAATCGTCATTACTGGATTGTCTTAATGTTTTCTCAACGTAAAGAGATCTCTTCACTAAACGGTGTATTTTATTTGTTTCTATTATTCGTCACACATTGATCATATTTGTGTATTAATGAATTTAAGTATGAAACGTCTCAGTAGTCCGCATCTCATATAGGTAATAATCTGTTATACACTTATGAATTAGTTTGTAATATCAAGAAAGATATTAGGATGATGTTTTGTATTTCCATTGATTTCTTATAGACTGAAGTTGGTCAGTCAATGTTGCTATATGTGCATCTTCAGTGGATTGCCTTGATATAGCGATTATTCACAAGTATCATTTAAGTTGGACTGTGTTTGGACTCAACAGTTTAGTGGTGAACCCGGTGGCGTTTAACATGAAACAGACTGAGTTTGAATCTCACTGTGAACATCAACATTGGGATGTGGGTACATCCAGCCAACGAGTCCTAAATAGGACAAAACGCACGTCCTAAATTCCACTCGCCAGTCACAATTCAACTTAAATAATGAAGAAAGATAGTTTAGAAAATCATGAAGTTAATTTCTCCAAAATAAACCATATTGAAAGTTGTATAGAATAGATAAATCAGTATTAGGTAGTTGAGAATTATTGCACAAAATGAACATGAAGTAAATAATCAACCTTTCATCAGTACACATTTCATTACTTTGAATTACCTTAAAACATCAATGAACAGAATAGTTACAATGTGATTACTAAACTGTAAAAGAATGTTAAACAAAACAAGATTTATTTCACTCATATACAACTAATTAATGTTCCACGTAACAAGTTCAGTAAACTTTATTACTATGTGAATGGGGAGGTGGTAACCCGAGGGGGGGGGGAAGATGGAGCAAAGAAGAAGATGAAAACTAAATAAAACAAATTGTTTTAGTAACTCATTTATTTGGCATTCAATACATTTGAATACTTTATGAAGAAGAGTATAGAAAAGCCAAATGAATAAAACAAACATGTAGTGATTAATTCTATGAATCAACAAGCATTTTTCATCATGACAACATACATAGGTTGTTTACCTTTGTACATGTGATTTATTAATAGACAAATACAACAAAAGTGTATTTTGTGCATGTGTTTGTACTAAAAAAGTGCAATTGTTCTTGTTTAGTAACTTTCTTACTTTGATTAAAGAATACAAAGTAGTCAATGAAGAAGATTTTCATTTTCGATGATGTCACTTATATTAGCTATACAATCGTATTACTTACGCCTGCTACCCATCTCGGAGGAGCATAGGCCGCTCACCAGTCTTCTCCATTCAACTCTGTCCTCAACAATCCTTTCCAGCTGTCTCCAGTTACTGTTCATCCTTTTAATATCTGCCTCCAGCTCTCGACGCAGTGTGTTCTTTGGCCTTCCTCTTTTCCGTTGTCCAACAGGATTCCAAGTTAGTGCTTGTCTCGTGATACAGTCTGATAATTTCCGCTATGTATGTCCTATCCATTTCCAACGTCGTTTCCTGATTTCCTCTTCAGCTGGAAGTTGGTTTGTTCTCTTCCATAGTAGGCTGTTGCTGATAGTTTCCGGCCAACAGACATTCAATATTCTACGTAGACAGTTGTTGATAAATACCTGTACCCTCCTGAGGATGTTTGCAGTAGTTCTCCACGTTTCAGCTCAATATAGAAGAACTGTCTTGACGTTCGAATAGAAGAGTCTAACTTTGAGGTTGGTAGACAGTTGTTTGGAGTCCCATATATTTTTCAGCTGTAGGAATGTTGCCGTTGCTTTGCCGATCCTTGCCCTCACATCTGCATCAGATCCTCCTTGTTGATCGATGATGCTCCCCAGGTATGTAAAGGTATCCACTTCTTCCAGAGATTCACCATCAAGTTCAATCAGGTTGTTGCTCTCTGTGTTGAATTTGAGGATCTTGCTCTTTCCCTTATGTATACAATCGTATACCTACACAGAAATTGCAAACTTATTAGTCTACAATGATATTGCGTCAAGAAATCAAGTTGTCAAAGTCAATTGAGAAGGAATCAAGTATATTTCCAAGTATCAGTTAAGAGTTATAGAATTAGTCATTGAACATCAGCTTTGTATTACTATGGAACACTTTACCAGTGTGCACCCATGACCCACCGGGAAATCGGAGCCATAACCTTCAGGCTTCCTTGCAAACGCATATCGATTAGACCATAGAGATAACCGGCATTTAACAGTTAGTGTTTTCAATTCTCTCAGTCCTAGTTGTGCTTGCATGACCTCATCCGTAGCTACCAGTAGGTAACTGACCTACATCCGACATGGTTGACCTTCACTGGTTCCATCACTAAAACTCAAAGAATTTCCTCCAAAATTTAATCTTTTGTGAGCTGACGTAGATCGTAATTGGATATTGTGAAGATTATTATTACAACTAATTATCACTATGGCTTGAACATCAAATTAGTACAAGTAGCAGTTACGTCACTGTTAATAGGCAAAAAGCGTAGAGTAGAAATTAAATCATGAAAAGGTAAGCATAAAGTAATATTACATACATGATTTAAGGAAGTGTAAAGAATGAATGTACCTGCCTTAGAAGAAACAATTCTGTGGTATGTTGAACAAAATCTTTGATCATTTCTTACGAAAATCTCACGCACACTAACCGAGTAATAATCATCGACCATCATGGTTCAATGAATTCGTGATCTGGTGCCATGTTTCGGCTTCTGTACTTCTAGCTTTTCTTCATCGTACCCCAATGACAGTCAGCCTTGTGTTGAGCTAAGCGGTTTCTAGGTATATGTAATACACGTTCAAACTACTTCAGCTAATAAACATTTACAACTCCTGTAACTTATTTTGCCGTTCTTCAATAATACCCTGTGTTTAACGTCATTATTAGGTAACCAGTGGTCTCAGAGAATACGAACGGTGTTTTAAAGGTACCTGTGGCGAATTAACAATAACCTACTAGTGTTATTTACTCTTAGCATCCACGTTTCATACTCATGTAGTGAGATGAAAAGGTGTACTACGCAGTATACCCGTCCTTAAACTGTCAGATAAGTATAATTTGGGTAATATACGTTATCTCTTCATCCAACAAATGCCTACTACCCTTACGTAGAGTATAAGCCGCTTGGGTCTTCCTCTATTCCTTTGACCTTGGGAATTCCTTGTTAGTGCTTGTCTTAAGGCCCATTTTGGTGATTTCCTCAAAAAGTGTCCTATCCACCTTTTGAGTCTTTTCATAATTTCTTCCTTGAGTGGGAGTTAATTTGTTCACTGTCAAAGAACGGTGTTGTTAATAGTGTTAGGCCAACGCATCTGCAGTATCACGCATAAACAGCTGTTTATAAACACTTATATCTTTCGAAGAATGTTAATCGTAATTCACCAAGTTCCAGCTCCATACAATAGAACAAGCTGTCTTCACATTTGTATTGCAAATTTTGACTTTAATGTTGGCTGACGGTTGGTTAAAGATCCGGATGTTTTCCAAATAAATAAATGCTACGGTTGCTTCACCAATACGTGGCTTCGCATCTTCACCAGACCCTCCTTGCTTTTTGATGTTGACCAAGAACATTAACGTTTCTACGTCTTCTAGAACTTTTTTCGTTAAGTGTAATTGGTCTGGTCCTAGTTGGTGCTATCTTTAGCTATATATTTAGATCACATTATAACTGAATACTTCAAGAAACATATATTCATATGATAAGAATTATTATCTTTACTAGATAAATATTTGTTTTATGAATAAAAATGATTTTGATAAGTATAACTGTTTGATGTACGTATACACTAGACAATAGAGAAGACTTATAGCTCAGGAGGATGAGTTTGGTTACACTAACTATGTATGTAAGTATGTATGTTTGCACGTACAAAGTAGAACTAGACAAGCATATGCATCAGTTTAAGTTCTAACACACTAGTAGCATAGTAAAGTGAATGCTACAATGATAGACACAGTAGTTACGTCATAATTAGTAAGAGAAAAAAACTGTTCAAAGCCTAAATTTTATAGATGATGAAAAGAAGAAAATGACCAATAAGATCAAAGAAGTGCAATAGAAAGACTTACAACAATGAATATAGAGGATATTTCATGTAAACGACAGAAGAATCGATTTCTATACTTAGATCAACAATCAGTATGTTGTATCTGAACGTCAGGTATTTGAATGATACTTTGCTATTACCAATGATAATATCGAACCTAACGACCTCATGAAATCTACGTTAACCTTCAGTTTACTACCTTTTATGGTTATGCAAACTTTCATAAATTGAAAAACTGGCTGGTGGGAAACATGCTTAATTTATTCTATCTTGAATAGTTAAACATGAATAGGTGTTAACTACATTTATCAGTTAAGGCGGCTGTTTGTCGATTACGATGATCCTCTTAATGTCAGCGATAGAAATCCGAAACCCTGCCACAAAAGGAAAGAGTATATTCGATTCCATAAACGAACCTTTGATGAAATTACAATGGTTTTAAATAATAAACTATCTGAAAGTCTAAGGAAAATGCTCTCATCTCAATTTTTTCAGTGTTTTCAAGGCAGACTTCGATTTATTAATGTATTGAATATAAACTGCTTCACACACATCATAATGTTTACAACAATTTACCTGCTTCCAGGTTACACTAGAGGTATAAAACCACCTTTCATGTCTATTGACCAATACTGATCCTAGTTAGGCAAATATATCAGAGGACATCAATTGTAGAACAAGACAGAGGCTCAATCTCTCTCTTAGCTTATAATAGATTGCAGATGTTTTCAGTCTGTGATCTAACATGTAAGCCGTTTACAGTAGCGTTGTAATGTTTAAAAGTATTCAGGAAGAAACTCATAAATGTAGTTTTATGTTAGTAGGATTTATGTGGCATAAGTATCTCTGAACTGAAAGAAATCCTCTTCATCTCGTACTTCTCAAATATCTGATCATTTCTACTCTGATATCATTTAATATATTTCACAGAGTTGTGTAATCAATATAAATAGCATTATAAAGTAGAATTCTATCAATTTCAACGTCTTGAACACTTGAGAGGCCTGACAAGTGATTCTATTATTCATTATTTAGTCGTTACTAACAATGATGAGATTTTATCGTTTAACTGAACTGTTGGGAAACTGGTTTATTAATTGAGGATATTTTGATGAAACAATTGATAAGACTTTAACTACAGTATCATTGAATTTGTATTGTGACTGGCAAGTGGAATGCAAGACGCGTTTCGACCTATTTGGGACTCATCGGCTGGATGTACCTGCATCCCAATGTTGATGTTCACAGTGTTAGCACCTGATCAACACGTTTTAGCATTTTGGATTAATCGTTAAGTATAAATAATGTTTTCATATTTTAAACCAACTAAATGTACTCACTCTTTTAAACAATTTTGTAGTTGCATTACCTAAACTATCAAATACTTGTTTCAATTAAGGGGGTTGTTGCGGAGATAGTTAATTTGTTAATGCTGATATTACGAACTGATCTGAACCAGACAATCATTGATCACCTGGAAGCACTGAACAGCTGTTTTGTCCTAGTTTGTTAATGCTGATGCTCCACAACCTCCTTAATTGTAACAAATTATAAGCACACTAGTGACTAACTCCTTGAGGTAATTCCTGGAGTTCTAGTGTGAAGACGTGATCGGTGGAGTTCAATCGTGTCGGGTGTGAGACAGTAACTCACCGATGACAATGGATGAGGTCGCGCAAACGTAACACGAATTGACTGAATTAGAAATATCAACCATTAGAAGCCGGCTCAGTGGTCCGATGGTAAAGCGCTCCTCGAGAAGCCAGAGAGTCCTGGGTTCGATCCCCAACAGGGTCGTGGATGCGCACTGTCGAGGTGTCCCATACCAGGACGAAACAGCTGTTCAGTGCTTCCAGGTGATCGATGGTTGTCTGGTTCAGATCAATTCGTGATATCAGCATTAACAAATACTTGTTTATATGTTTGGGTCAATGTTTGAAAAACAAGTAGGTAGGCCGGTAGGTTACCAGGCAAAAACAGATAAATTCATTGTCTCGATATAAAGTTGTTTTCAGATAATCATCATTCTAGTATTTCAATCCTTTACATCGTTAAAAAATTTTGGCTCTAAAAATTTACATCACAATTTGTTCCATGGATTTTCGTCTCAAGAAGTTAGATTTTAGTAATCACGTCTTTAACACACTAAAAGATGCTCATCAAAAGCTTGTATCTGACCATCCTTTTTTTCAGCTATCAAATAAACACTGTCGTCGCACTCCCTGGTAGTGATGACTATCCCTGAATTGTTTTTCTTTCCAGGTAATTCAAAGAAAAATTACTCCAGTGTTGTTAATCACCAACATATATTAAAGAGCTTTCAAGATCACTCTATTGAATTATGTGCGTATACTTTAAAGTGATTATCAGCATCGTTATGGATACTACCTATAAAGTAGTCTATAAATGGTAGAAAGTGGAAACAGTAAACAGCATAAGAAGTGGGTTTGAGTAAAGTAAGAAAAATGAATACAACTAAGGGAAGCAAGCTTGCAACCAACACATGTCGAGGAACGCAAAGGATATGCAACTAGATATTTTAAAGCAATTTATATATTGTTCATGATGTTCTCTATTTTCACCTAAATGAACAGTTACCTTGTCCAGGTCGTTTTCTTGCAGTATAACTAAGCCTCAACAATCAGCATAGAAATAATCATATTTAATTTTGGCTTTATTTACAGTTTCTGCCGCAAATGGGATGTTTCCGTTTCATTAAAGGTCATATTAACATCCAGTTTTTGATTGGCCCATTTTTGTTAGCCAATCAACTAATATCTTTTAAGTTAAATTTGTTTTCATATAATTCACTTTTAAAATATGATCGTGATTACTTAATCATTTTCATTCATCATATAATCTACTTATTTATCTTGTCAATAGTATAGTTACGTTTATTTATGAATTTTAATACACTACAATTAAAATTGAGTTATATCAAATTATCAAAGAAATCTATTACATAACAGTAAATATGAAGTGGATTTATTACGTAATCAGTTTACTTATAACTCAGTTAATCTACCTTAATTGTAAATTAATTGATGAAATAATGAATAACAATGAAGAAATGAATATTGAACATGAAATGATGATAGATGATATTCATGAGGATTTTTTAAATTCATCAGAAGTTTCAATTCCATTGATTACAACTATTATGACAGATGAACAAAGATTATTATCAAAAATATTAAATGGATATGATACAGCTTCTAGACCAATATTTAATGCATCAAAAAGTGTACAAGTTGGATTTCAATTTACATTAATACAAATTAGTCAATTGGTAAGTTCTTCTTTCCATGTTATATACGAATCACTGATGACTAAAAGACATTAGGACATTAGGACGAACTTGTCTAGACTTAGAAGTTTAGTGATGAACAAGGTGGCATTTGGCACAAAACGGACTGTGTTCGAGTATCAGTGTGAATATCAGCAATCGGATACAGGTTCGGCCATCTGGCAAGTCTTAAATAGGACAGAAGGCTTGTCCTGGATTTCCGTTGCCAGTCAAAATCCAACTTAACTAATAAATTAGACAGTTGTTTTACTTTAGTATAAGTATTGGGGATTTTAGATCCCCAGAATTATCTTGGTAAACCTGTTATTTTTGTGATTTTGCTTTATAAGTTTAAATTTCTTGTTTTTACCCCAAAAAGTTTCTTTCTCACCTACAATTCGTTTTTCCCACTTGGTAAGACGCTAAATCTAATTGGTTCATTGTTTATTTTAGTATGCTATTTATGACATTAATAAGACGCTCTCTTTTTTGTTAATATACGCACGAGTTGTTTGTGTTGATATCGTCTGCCAGGCTGCCTATAGAATTTAACACTTCTTGCTGACTTTGGATTTCCGAATCTAGTTACCTGGGCTGGGTAGCTGTGGAATAGCTTAGTTTCCTATTACTGTGTCACTAGTCTTACGTTTGTTAGCAGGTATCGAGGTGTTACCTTAATTCGCGAATCCTTAGTGATATGCAAGTCCGTTTAAGTAAGCCTATCCACTATCCTATCGTAAATTAAACTAAGAAATGTCAGGTTATGACGTAAGTCAACATCTAATGATTTACGTTTCTAATTTCAATACATAAATTCAATTTGATTATTGACAAGAAAATATGAACTAGTGAATATTTTCTTGAAGATACTGCCATCTGGTTTGTAATGTAGAACATTTCTCTGACTTAAGTATAGTGAAATCATAGGTATATTTGTTGAGCTTGATTGTTGTAACTAAAACCGACCAACTTAAGATTTGGAAGCGAAATAGTACTGCCTATTGTACGTCGATTAGACGTCATTGTGTTAGTTCAGAAAAATTCTTACAAATTAAGGGTTGTGTAAGTAAAATGGTCCATAAAAATACATTCTTTGCTTTTCTCCATGGATTTATTCCAGCGATAAGGCCTTAACAAGTATGGTGCTAGCACAACAAAAACTGTATGTGGTGGCATTAAACAGTTGTCGATTGGAAAATCCAGCAATACTTAGGGGATATTGTAAACAACTTTCATCAAGTATATTTAAATACTGCAACAGTAAGGACTCTACTATAGGGTTGGAGGTCAAGAAGTGACAATCGCCCTCACTGTTCTAACAATATTCAAGATCAGTGACTAGATTCAGGTTCTAGTGAACCATTATAACCAGTATATAGGTACATCCAACTGATTACTAACCAATAAAACTTGACACATATTCCAAATTCTACTTGAAAGCTACTATCCAAAACATGTGACACACTTAATACTAATGAATCAACACACGATACAATCTTTTTTTAAGAAGCATATCTACGGATGAATTACTATCAATATGCTCTTCATCTAATGTGAAGGTAATATATTTTTCTAATCATAGATTAGTTCTCTAAAGCATTTCGTATATTGAATTCAATGGTATTCCGTGTGGTATAATATAGTCAGTATAGTAACATTATCAAAATTGTTTGTCATTTACAGGAAAGTATCCAAGTGTGTATATGTTATGATCAGCAGATACTAAGTCTAAATATAAACTCTTCTTTTATTTGAAAAAGCGTAACTAATAAAATTACTACCTAAAGATCATATAAAACATGAAATCATGAATATACGTACATTAATCTAGATTCCAATGCTGAATTAACACAGTAAGATGAATCCTAATGTATTTACAAATGTCACTTATATCAATTATAGAACAGACACAGAGACTATGATTCTGGAGGTAAGTTTAAGGGTAAATTTAACAGATTATCAATTAATTGCTAAAATCTCTAGAACAAGTGGGGGGGGGGTATGCTAAGATTTAGATAAGGATAATAACTAACATTTAATTATGTGGAGTGTGATGTGCGTTTAGACACATTAAAATATTTTTAGTCGATAGAGCTCATCTCAGATTGTTGTTGATAGTGCGCCAAGTATAGGATTCTTCAGCAGTGTGCAATCTAGATCACACCCCAGAGCCTTCAGGCTGACAGCCGACTAACACCCTGCATCACTGGGTTAATCGGCATTCACTGGTAGAATTCCCAACTTCATCAATCAACCAAAAATTTCAATCTATACAAATCACCTCTACTCAGTTTTAATAATCAGCCTACTAGTCACTAACTTAACGATATTCCTGAAGCTCTAATTAGAAGTCGTGACTGGTGGAGTTCAGACGAATCAGGAGTGAGACATATCACCAATGACAACAGATGATCGTCGAGCTATATCAAAGATTGATGAAAGTGGAAATTCTACTATTGAATGCTGGTCAGTCTATTGGTATAAAGTGTCAGGTGTCCACCGACCTGAAGCCCCTAAGAAGAAGTCAAAGGTATGGACTGTTTGGAAGTCCCATACTAGGACAAAACAGCTGTCCAGTACTCCTTGGTTTTCACTGGTACCTTGCCAACATTAGTCTGTGACCAATTCAATAAATGTCGTTATATGCAAAACAAATAAATAAATACAAATCTTAACTTTTTCATCTTCAAATAAATATTTCTTAGAGCTGTTACAAGATGGGGAGGAATAACCTCCTGTTCCCAACAACAACAACAGGTTAACTTCTTGATGAAGCTCTAACCAACCTGTCAAACTAAATGCTGAAATGTTTTGGTTAATTTCATTTAATGAAATTATGTTACTACTGCAATTTATTTAAATGTAATGAATGAGACTACTGTCAAAATGATTAATCTATTAAAAATAAATGACTGAAATGACCTTTTCAGTGATTGATTTAGTTGAATTATAACAATTTGACTGTAATTGGAAGTTGGTTTAGTGGTCTGTTGATAAAGCAAACACTTTGGTGCCACTAGGCTACTGATTTGATCCTTGGTAGGATCGTCGATGTTCACTACTGAAGAGTTGAAGGATTCGAAACAACTGTCTAATGTTTCCCTGACTATCAGTTATTGAGACCAATTGGTGATATCGAATATGACAAGTTTAGTTAAATATATTAAAAGATGAAATATATTAATGAAATTATCCTGAAAAAGTGTTAAACTTGATATTGTAAGTTGATATATTTTATAAAGTCCATTAAAATTTTGGGTCAAGTAAAAAAAAAGAAAAGAAAATAAGAATAAAGAAAACTAAAAATGAACTAAATGATTGGAGGAACAAAAATGAAAGTTGAGATGGTGTGTAAAGTTTGATATTAAATTTTTATTGATTAGATTCGTCATAGATTGATGTTGATAGGGTACCATTGAAAACCAGGCAGAACTGGACAGCTGTTTCGTCCCTAATATTGAACACTTCAATAGTGTACACCCCTAGATTCCATTAAACTAATCTATGGCAAGTTAAATCAACTAAAAATGAAAATTATTTAATTAATAAGCTTATAAAAATGTAAATGTATAAAGTTAATACGGTGGTATCTGTCTAAATGAAACTAAATGAAATTGAATCACTTTTATGGTGAATAGTTGAATATCAGACTCTTGAACTAACTAGTGTTCAACAGTTAATGCTTTTAATTTGATACAAATAGTAATATATTTGGATGACCTTATTTACTAGAGTTGATAGGTATCTGCCTTGCACACAACATGCTTGAAACCCATCTGTCGAAATTCTCCTACTGGAATTCATGCGATTTATTCACAAGTCAGCTAATAGGTGTTATGAAGATTGTTAAATTGGAATCCGATGCCATTAATTTAAAAGATTTATAGAATCATTAGGATCATGAAACACTGGACAAGCATTTTGTCCCTCGGTGGGACTTCTAAACATTGCATTTCCCCCCTACATAAACATAAAATCGAGCCCAGGATATTTAGACTTTGTGACGAATGATTAGTTAAAAGATCACTGACTTAGAAACTACTTATCTAATGGTGCAGTGTTTCCTGGTTTTAATAATTGCATAGCTCACAACAGTCGTTACTAATTAGTTCAAACTCAGTGGCATTCTCAAAATCCACCTACAACTGAATAGAAATAATTTAGGGTTGTAAAGATAGTCAAAAGCCAATTTCGATATCACGAACTGATGTGATTAGGACAACTATTGATTACCTGGAAGCACTAAACGGCCGTTTCGTCCTAGCGTGGGGCTCTCCAGCAGTGTGCATGCACGATCCCATCGGGAATCGAACCTAGAACCCTCTAACTTCGCAGCAAACACTTAATCATTAGACAACTTAGTCGGCTCCTACTAGTTGATATTTTTAATTCAGTCAATTCGTGATAAGTTTGCATGACCTCATTCATGCCATTGGTGGGCAAATTGAATAGAAATAGTTGACCTAGTTTCCTACACTTTAGAGCGATTAAGTATATTCATAAATTAACATACACTTATAGGACGAGTGAAAATTATGACAAGAAACTGAAATCAATTATACTGAGTAACTTTGACTTATATTGAAAATATAACCAACAGGACTAGATTAGGATTAAACGAGACTAGAAAAAATTTGACAGTTTTATCACTTATCGGTAATAGATACCATTTCAATTACCCATTTCTATACTAAAGGCTAGTGTCTCTTCCGTTCTTTTGTTGATATCATAAACTCAAATTGATTAGCCTCAATCAACAAAGAGATTCTTTTGACACTGTTAAGTAGAGATGAGTATTTTCAAAATTTATAATTAAGTTTGGAGTAGAGTTGAAAAGGTGTAATGTCTCAGTAGATTGTAACAATTAGAAGCAATCAGTTAACTTTCAGAGTAAGTCACTCAAGGCACACATATACATATAAAAAGGTGATCAAGTACAACTTTTTAATACCACCAATCAGAAAACTCAAACCCTTAGTGAGCCTATTTATGATGCTTTTAAGGTAGGCAGTAGCTCCATGAATGACGCTTTTAAGTTTGACTCAAATCCTAATGTAAAGATGACTACTTGACCTTAAATGCAAACAGCTAACATAAGCCTTGAATAAATTAGGTTTCTAATGATGGATTTCATTATTAACAATCACATTCCAACTGTTGCTTAATGAATAATAGATTAGTGAAAACATTTAAATTCGGTTACTTTTGCCCTGTACATGGGTATAATTGAATGACATAATGAAGGATACTTACAGCTTAAATGTTAATTAACTTGAAATGTTTATAAGGTAAAGTTTTCTGTTGATCACTTTCAACTACTTATCATCAAAACAAAACTTTATTCACTAATTAAGCATATAATTGATAAATGAATAACAAATAATAGCAAGCTCTTAACTTTATAATGATGAAATGTTGATCGAAACAACTTAATATCAATGAGAAAGATAAATTCAAGAAGAGGTTGGATAACTGGGTTGATGAAGTAAGGGGCGGGAAGACGGAGATTGTTCAACAATCATACCCTTCAAGTGATTTACCTTAAAACAGCTTTATCATACTTACATTTATTTATTCATGGTTAATGAAAACACAATTGATTGAATGTTTTAAAATTCATTTGTTCTGACAACTAATTTGATCATCTCTAATAAGATGCCTAATGTAAATAGGATGACGTAACAATCTGATATTCTTTTTGTATTATTCATCGATTACTTTATGTCCTCAATTATCATTTTAATGATTCCTTTCTGTTTTCACCGAAAAAAAAATGTTATTGACCTCTAATGAGTTGTTATTGTTACTTATTAATAATTTTATGAACTGTTGTTGATCAGTCACTTGTTATCATATAGAGAGAGAAGTTGAATGAATTGTTATAACATTGTCATTTAGTCAATAGTTTTAATGTATTCAGTGGTTAACTAGCAAAAAGATTACAAGTTGTTTCAATGTAAACATCGGGTCATTTTTTTTTCAATACCGGCCAACTAGCATTCTCCAACCATCACAGTTCAACGCTTTCAGTTCCAGTCGTTTCTAAGTGTTATTCACTCTAATTCCTGGCGAAATGTGCTCTTCGGTCTTACTCTCTTCATTTGACCTTGAGGGTTCAAAGTTAACGTTTATCTTATGACATAGTTTGATTATTTCTTCCGTATGTGTCTTATCCACCACTTGCGTATTTTCTTAATTTTTTTTCTCGACTGGAGGGCAGCTCACAGATTCATTCAAAGCGAAAACCGGTGTTAGACAGGGCTGTGTACTCGCGCCCATTCTTTTCTTCTGGTGATTGACTGGATTATGAAAACTTCAGTATCTCAAGACAAGCATGAAATACAGTGAACAATATGAATATAACTAGATCCCTAGTTATGTAGAAGGTCATTTACATCCCTAATTCAACATTTAGCCAGATACTAGATATATTAATTGTTTATGATTTGTCTATTTGATTTAAGTTTTCAAATATGCTCTCAATCGGTCAAAAGAAAGTTTATGCATTGAAACAGCGACAATTTAATACGAATCCCTACGATGAGCTACTAAATGATTATTTATGATACATGATGTGAATCACTTTTCAAATTAGCTCTATGGTAATGACAAAAGTGTGTGAAATCAGTTGATCCAGTTTCGAAGTAATCAGCACTACTCAAGATAGCTGCAAAAAATTAAGATTATCGGGATGGGGGGAAGAAGATATCCTGTAGACCATCTTCGACCAGTTTACGAAAACGATGCCAAAAAGGTGGAATAATGCAGAAAAATGTCATAAGCTCGTCAACCATACAAATTTGTCAATGTAGAGAAAAGCCTATTAAAAATACCTATGATTTATGCTACGAAATACATTGTGGAATATTTAGTTAATAGTCAGCAATGGAGTATACAGTACGCGTTTCATCCTCTTAAAGAATTGTCAATTGGATGGGCCAGAAATGTTTCTTAGCACCACCAGAAAATTTCAAACTTGCGATAAACAGGAAGCACTAAATATTTATTTTACCCTGTTATAGAACTGTTCAATAACGTGCACCTGATCATACCAGGGAATCAAGCCATTTACACCATTGAGTCGGTGTTAAATGTCAGAGTTCTTACTGCGTCTTTAGTCAACATACGATAATCGTTGATGAGTCTATGGAAAGTCTGCGATTTGAGCAAAAGAAATATCATTACTACTGACTGCCCAACCAGAGAAATCTTAGTCATAAATGTTCCGACAGTATGAAAAATAGAGTTATTAGATTGTGATCTCTGGTTTTTGGTCCCGTCACTACAAAATTCTAAGGTAGATTAGCACAGTTTATTGAATGCTTAATATGCCAAAGTTGATTCACTGATAGACGTATATCTTTGATAATAAGTAACTATTCTTAGTTATCTTATTGGAAAATAGCATTCAATGTTTTAAATAAACAGCTTGGATACATGAAACTGTTAAAAATGTATCCATTACAATTACATAAAGAGCAGTTTCTAGTTTTGAGAAATATACATTCTGCTAGTCATCAACTTCGTACATTCTTAGTGATTTATGGGATTACGTTTACACGGAGATCGGATAGCCAATTATCTCTCATTAATGGCACAATGCATTGTGATTTCCTTAGAGGTTTCTATAAATAGTTGATGCTATTGAAGAAGAAGACGAAGATTGAAATCATATAAATTCACAGAGCAAAACACTTAGTCAAGTCTAGGTTTGCACTATAGAGGCTAACAAAAAAGGATCAGACTCTTCAATTATCTGAATCTCGTAATTAGTATATATCTAGATGTCCCTGTTTATTTGTCATCAAGTGAAATTGATCAGTCTTTGTCGCCGTTTATACATCCTGAGCCAATTGTCTCCGTATATCGATAGTTCACACTTATTGATTAGGTTGAATTATCATTAGCAGGCGGATTCCAGGATGTCCATTTAATCCTATCTGGGACTCGTCAACTGGATGTACCTGCATCTCAGTGTTGATGTTTACACCGGAACTCCAACTCAGTTCGCATCATGCTCAACGCTGGTGCGTTTACTATTAGGCTATTGAGTTTAGACGCTGTGGTGTTTGACGCGAAGAGAATCAGTTGCGAGTCCTGGTGTGAACATCAGTACTGAAATGCAGGTACATCCATCTGACAAATACTAAATAGAGAGAAATATACGTTCTTGGTTCATCTTGTCAAAAACAATCCAACTCATAAAATATTTAGGTACATCAACATTGAGTTGCAGGTATATGCAGGTGGTTAGTAAAAACTGACTAAACGTAAAGCCCTGAATTATTCTGATAGTTATAATCCATATATTTTAGAATTTATTATGGCATCATAAGATTTCTGATGAAACTATAAATAGATTCAACTAATATCTCTGATATGACTAAATAATAAATAAAAACTTAAGTGACTGTTAGTTTGATACTGAAATTTCCTAAGGGGAAATTGGTCAATAAGAAAACGGTTAATAACAGAATTATATTATTTACAATTAAGGTGGGTTGTTGTGGAAATAGTTAATTTGTCAGTGCTGATATCATGAATTGATCTAAACCAGACAACCATCGATCACCTGAAAGCACTGGATAGCTGTTTCGTCCTAGTATGGGACTCCTCAGCAGTGCGCATCCACGACCATGTTGGGGATCGAAAAACGGTTAACAACAGAATCAAAAAAACTACCAAAATGAAGTATTATTCAAGTTTTTACAATCATTTTACACGATTAGTGAACGTTTCTTCGTTATCTAAAAGGTTGCAAGTATTTAAAGTTCAAGTAATTTAGAGGCAAAATAATCATCCATATGACTATGACACATCTTTCTACGAATTCCTTTATATTTCTGAAGATAGTTCGTTTAATAGTCACTATATTATTTTTGTGAATTCTTTATATGAGATCTACAAAGTGTTAACTGTGAACAACAACATAATGATTGTATCCAAGTCATGATAGATACATGTATGACTGTAAATCAGCAATGTAAATTGTTGTACCTGGTTCAACATACTTCTGTGGTTAGGAACTCTTTCAAAGTATCGTTCTTCAAGATGTCGATTTTAAGTACAGAATATCTACTAAAGGTATAAGTACTGAAACTATCTATCCATACTGTATAAATGCTACGTCCTTGATTATTTTGGAGCTTTCTTATAACCATTTCCTTAATCCCAACAATTTTATCAACACCACTTATTAACATTGGTGTTTTTATTAGTATTTTTAAACAGATATCTTTAGCATACTGTTACTACTGTTAAGACGTAACTCTACTAATATCTGCTATAGTTGCATCTGTAGTTACAGGTGTTTCCAGTAACCACTGCATTACCAGGACAGTTACCTACCGGAGAGAAATTTTAGTTTGCATAGAAAAAACCAACGGAATCAAAGTGATCTCTTTTACGATCATTTAGAACATCAAAATGTAAAGTTACCATGTTTCATGAAACATTCATCCAGGTGCATAGATTCTCACAGTCGCATAAACATCTTCTTCAAAGGAAATGTTTCTCCTACAAATAGCCGATATTGATTTTCTCGTCAAAATTAGCCAGTATACTATAACTTGTCAACGTTGTTGACTAAACTACGAGCTATAACCTTGAAATATCAATAAAATTTCTCATTAGTTCATGTCCATTCTTTGTTTTTGCCATGCCTTCAACTTTAATGTACCAGTTATTTCCTTTCGGAGGAACAAGAAGGCAGAAATCAACAACAGCCGAACTAGAGCAGAAAAAATCAAGGCACAAAATGAATACACAGAAGCAAATAAACAAGTAAAGAAGAGTATTCGAGCCGACAAACGGAAGTATATCGAAGGCCTTGCAACAACAGCGGAAAAGGCTGCAAGAGAAGGAAATATGAAACAGCTATACGACACAACGAAGAAGCTGGCAGGTAAATATAGTAAACCAGAGCGACCGGTCAGGAACAAAGGAGGCAAGCTAATCACCGAGATTCAAGAACAAAGAGACAGATGGGTAGAACATTTCGAGGAACTCTTGAATAGACCAGCTCCACCAAACCCACCACACATCGAAGCAGCATCTACAGACCTCCCGATTGATGTCAATCCACCAACGATGGAAGAAATCAAGATAGCTATCAGACAGATCAAAAGTGGGAAAGCAGCAGGACCTGACAATATACCAGCCGAAGCACTCAAGTCAGATATAGACATAATGGCGAGGATGCTCCACGTTTTATTCAAGAGGATCTGGGAGGAAGAACAGGTGCCGGCAGACTGGAAAGAAGGATACCTTATCAAGATACCAAAGAAAGGAGATTTGAGCAAATGCGAGAACTACAGAGGAATCACACTATTGTCAGTGCCAGGGAAAGTCTTCAACAGAGTGTTGTTGAACAGAATGAAAGATTCAGTGGATGCTCAACTTCGAGATCAACAGGCTGGTTTCCGTAAAGATCGGTCATGCACAGACCAAATTGCAACACTACGCATCATCGTTGAACAATCAATTGAATGGAACTCGTCATTGTACATCAACTTCATCGACTATGAGAAGGCGTTCGACAGCGTAGACAGGAGATCATTGTGGAAACTTCTTCGACACTACGGTATACCACAGAAACTCGTCAACATCATCCGGAATTCTTACGACGGACTACAGTGCAAAATTGTGCATGGAGGACAGCTGACAAATGCATTCTCAGTAAGAACCGGTGTCAGACAAGGATGTCTGCTCTCGCCCTTCCTCTTCCTCCTAGCGGTCGATTGGATCATGAAAACCTCTACATCTGGGGAGAAGCACGGGATTCAATGGACAAGTAGGATGCAACTTGATGATCTGGACTTCGCGGATGATCTAGCACTCCTATCCCATACACAACAGCAAATGCAAGTGAGGACAACCAAAGTAGCAGCAACCTCAGCATCAATAGGCCTGAACATACATAAGGGAAAGAGCAAGATCCTCAAATTCAACACCGAGAGCACCGACCTAATTGAACTGGATGGTGAAACTCTGGAAGAAGTGAATACCTTTACATACCTGGGGAGCATCATCGATGAACAAGGAGGATCCGATGCAGATGTAAGGGCAAGGATCGGCAAAGCAAGGGCAGCATTCCTACAGTTGAAAAATGTATGGGACTCCAAACAACTGTCTACCAATCTCAAAGTTAGACTCTTCAACTCGAACGTCAAGTCAATTCTTCTGTATGGAGCTGAAACGTGGAGAACTACTGCAAACATCCTCAGGAGAGTACAGGTATTTGTCAACAACTGCCTACGTAGAATATTGAATATCTGTTGGCCAAAAACCATCAACAACAGCCTACTTTGGAAAAGAACAAATCAGCTTCCAGCTGAAGAGGAAATCAGGAAACGACGTTGGAAATGGATAGGACATACACTGCGGAAATCATCAGACTGTATCACCAGACAAGCACTAACTTGAAATCCTGTTGGAAAACGGAAAAGAGGAAGGCCAAAGAACACCCTGCGTCGAGAACTGGAAGCAGACATTAGAAGGATGAACAGTAACTGGAGACAGCTGGAAAGGATTGCTCAGGACAGAGTTGAATGGAGAAGACTGGTGAGCGGCCTATGCTCCTCCGAGAGGGGTAACAGGCGTAAGTAAGTAAGTAAGTATTTCCTTTCGTTTGATGAATTCTCTAATTGTTGTGTTTGACTTGAATTAAGTTTATCCTCCTTTACTACTGTTGAATAAATAAATCAACCATTGTTTGATGTGAAACACTTTTCTATGGCTCACGACTTTTGAGAAGCAGATGAGGGGCTGTAGTTACTTTAATTTGATTGGGTTATCAGTAGAAAGCAAACGTCTACAACCCCGTGGTGATGTTTAATTTTATTCATACTTTTGAATTATCACTAAACGTAGAACATAATCACTTTCAGTTTATAATAATATTAGTGAAAAGATTTGTAAACTTTCATATGCTTCCAAGAACTTTTTTTTATGACTATGGTTATAACATACTCAGTGAGTATGTTAATGTGATGCCCAACCTTGTGAAAGAATTAGCCTTTTTTCTATCTACAGATGAGGAACTTACTAACAACTTTGACAAATCTCCATACAATGTTTTCTCATTAAAACTTCATTATTCAACAATTCCCCAGACAATATAAATCGTCAGTAAAAATGTGCTAACATCATTAGTGATGATATTACTGTGTATCTGTATAGTTTATTAGTCCTTAAAATCCTTCTTTACTTCTCTTCAATGTAGGATGAAGTTAATCAGGTACTTACACTGAACGTTTGGATTGAGCAGGTAAGTGATATCTTCTTTCGAACTTTATATGTTCAGTAATGTTAATTTTCATTATTCAGTAGTCAAATATGATAAGAAATTCATATTTGATGTCGTCGAAAACCAGAAAGCACTGAAGATTTGTTTCATACTAGTATAAGACTCTTTAGAATTATACACCCACTATTTAACTGACAGGTAAAGTCTACGATCTTCAGGTTACATGGTATTCATTCAACACTTAAATCACTAAAACTGCATTTAATAGTCAACATCTACTACTTAAGAAATACTGAAATGATGAACATATGAATCTGCTTCAAAACAGCTCATCCAACTAAAGTTTCCTTTTAAAGTATACTTTCATCAATGAAATATCTCCAATGTCTTTAGTAATGAAACGGTTAGCAAACATAGAAGCTGCATTTACATTTATTAATGAAAATAAGCCATAAGCATAAAACCATGACATTTTGATAATTGAAACTGGAAATCGAAAGAGTTTTAGATTTCATTACATTTAAAACACGAGTTCTGTCTTACTTGGAACTTGATGTTCATAATAGAGTTCGAACTATGTATCTTTAGCTTTATATGTCACATTTTTGGTCTCATTGAAAAATCTTATTATTGCTTTAATTCAATAATTCAATGGATAGTTCAATAGTGTTTGAAGGAAGATGAATCTATGTTAGGGTGTATGAGTGAAAGCCAACACTTAGATGTAGATATATCAAGATGATGCAAAACATATAGAAGGAAATTTGTTTTGAATTCCATTATTGTCTAGATTCCAATTTCACTGGGAGAGGATTAGTCCTCTCAAGTGATTGTTTTCACATTCAATGAACAAAAAATATGTTGTTATCTACTTTCGTCTCTACGTTTACTTTCTACTTATATGTCAGTTAGTAGTAGGATGAATTTGTATATTCCAATTGGTTTGTTATAGACTGAAGCTGGTCAGTCACTGTTGCTATATGTGCATCCTGAGCGGATAGCCTCTATATAGCGAATATTTACAAGTATCATTTAATTTGGATTATGACTGGCAAGTGGAATACATGACGCGCGTTTCGTCCTATGTGAGACTCATCGGCTGGATGTACTTGCATCCTAATGTTGAGAATATACAAATTCATCCTACTACCAATTCGCCCGTTGCGTGAAGAATGGCTGTCTGGACTCAGTAGTCTAGTGGTGTACGCAGTGGCGTTCGACACTAAACGGACTGAGTTTGAATTCCACTGTGAACATAAACATTGGGATGCAGGTACATCCAGCCGATGAGTCCCAAATAGGACGAAACGCGCGTCCTGGATTCCACTTGCCAGTCATAATCCAAATTAAATGTCAGTTAGTAGTAATTGAGTGGAATTTGCCGGTAAGGTAATTAGGATGAATTAGTATCTGAGCAGTTTGATGATGCTCTATCAATGTTATAAACCTATAGAATTTGACGACAATAAATTTTAACTTTATAAAATCTACTCATGAATATTTTAATTGATATTTAATTGATTGAATTTGTCACAGGTTGATGTTGACAGCTTACCATTGAAAACCAGAGAGTACAATAGCACTGTTTTGTCCTAGAATGGGAACGCCTAAACGGTGCACAACCTAGATCCCATCCCATGTACCACAGGTTGGCAAACATCTGTACACTAATGAGTTGGCCAGCATTCAGTGGAGAAATTCTCACTTCCAGCAATTTGTGACATACAGCATGACGTTTATACATTGTCATTAGTGATAACTGTTTGACTTCCGACAAATGTGAACTTCACCAGTTACGACTTCTTACTAGTACTTAAGGAACATCCCGAAGTTAGTAACTAATGGGCTGATTTTTGTAACTGAATTGAGGTGGTTTGTGAGATTGATATTTTTAGTTGATTGATAGTGTTTGGATTCTACCATTGGATACCGACTAACCAAGTAATGAAGGATTAGTCTGTTGCCAGCCTGAAGACTATGGGGTTGGATCTGGATTGCTTATTGTTGAGAAATCCCATACTAAAGCCAAACAGATGTCCAGTTATTCCTAGTTTTCAATGGTACCGTGCCAACAATAATTTCTGACCTATTCAGTGAACTGAAAGTACTAACTTTAGTAATCCATTTCAACTTTAATGTTTAATTATCACCTAGTCAACCATGATCAGTTATAAAACATACGATTGCACTTTAAAGATCACTTAGGTATCGTTTTCATTCATAATTAGTTATTCTCTAGATGAATGATAAACGCTATAGTACTACATAGTAGACAGAAATCGAATTCACTGGTTAAGTATCTGTTCAATGTGAATCTGTTTTGAATAAATGACCTGTGGTGACGAAATGCTTTGTAATGATACTTTTACTGCAACTATATATTCACTAATAATGTTAAGTTTACAATCATATAACATTTCATGTCTCTTAATTAGTCCACCCAATTGTGAAGTCTGTTTGATAAAAATGTTATATCAGGGTATAATCGGAATTGATTGATTTTTGGATTTCATATCAAAATCTTACGTTAGTTTTGATAACTGCGGTAAAATAAGCAGCACTAGTCATTTGTTTGCATCCCATTTTGTGAATTTTAGGCAGTGTACATCCTCAATCACTCTAAGGACTGACCTTAAAATAAACAGACGTCGTGAAACCTGAACTGCTAAATCATTTGAATTTTGGATAAATTTTACAATGTTATTAGTAGATTGAAAGCTTTCCTTAAAACCTGAATTTCCTTTACTATCAGTATCTTAAGTGTGATGTGATGACGAGTTACATATTTGGAAATCCTTAGATTTCCAGTGCTTCGTTATTTTCAGCAGTTGTCTAACTGATATCATTTCAGACTTTAATATGACTTTGAAACTTTAATGTGTATGAAGTGTTTGGTGTAGAATTTAACAATCGCAATATGAAGGTAAGTGCATTACTTTGAATAAATATAACAGTAAATGTATCCTGCAGTACCCAAAACTACAAAAATGGAATATACATCAATAGGAAGGTATATGAAAACAAAATCTTAATGTTTGATAACAAACATAAATAAATCTTTATGATGTTTAAAGTAAGTTGAAATCTCATCAAGAAATTGTAGCATTTAGAATATGCCGATGATATAGTTCTATTGAGTGAAGATGCTGACAAAAAGCAGAATTTTTCGACAACCTTAAACATGAACGTAAGCATGTTTGTGATACGATTCTCCCCATCCAAATGTAAAATGCTGCTTCAGGACTGGCTTAATTCGGCACCGCAGTTAGTGATAGAGAGCGAAGCTATTGAATGTGTTAACCGCTTTACTTGTCTCGGAAGCCTCATCAGTCCTTGACGGCCTGGTGTCTGCATGAAATCTCAGCTCATATACATAAGGCTTGATTGGCTATTGCCAACTTGCGTCACTTGTGGCCTAGGCGAGACATTTGTTTACTGATGAAGGACGCGTTTACTGCGCAGCAGCCTGATCCGTTTTAGAATAAAGGATATTCTTAGGCTCCTAGCATTCGATCATAGATGTTTCCGAAACATTGCTTGTGTTTGCTGGTACAACCGAGTAAGGCAATGCATGGGTTAGGAATAGAGTACTAGGTAAAAACGGTAAGTTTACTGATGAAGTAGTGAATCTTCACTAGCTGGAAGGTTAGGACATGTGTTACGTATGCCTGACCACCGTCTACCTAAACGAGCAATGTTTTTCCGTTGTAGGAGTAGGCTGAAAGAAAAGTAGGGGTGGCCAAACCAAAACATAACACCAATCCATTAAGTCATTGACAATTGGGCTGAGCTATGTTAATAGATGCAGACTACCTGGTTGAGGCCCACGCGATGATCATAACAAATGGTTAGAGACGATACGTGATATGGCCTTAAAATCGATGGTGATGGTGCAGGTGCATTCACTCCTTGTCTTCCTTCCAAATTCTAGTTTTTGAGCTTCTCATAATTTTCTCTTTACTGAATCACTTTTATCTCAAATCTTATCTCTGATCTCTATGCCTTTCCATTAGTACTTACTCTGTTACTACCTTCCTAACTCTGGAATTCGGTCCGACAATTTAATCTTTATCAGCTTATTGAGACATGACAACTTGAACTGATGTACGCATGTACCAAGTTCTACGTTGTAACTGACTGACTGACTGAACACTGCACTGCTGATGAGATTTTTAGAAGGGACAAAACAATGTCACTCATAAAAAAGTCTTTAGAATTTATTAACAGTTCAATAGAATAAAAATAGAATACTTTTTAGATTTTATTTTTGATGGCATTTACATTTAGAAAGTCTACAATTAAAACTACTTCCCACTTCCTATCATTCTCCCACCCCATTAATACATCAAATTTCTATGAAACGTTGACGAAATAATAAACTACTCACTTCAACAAATAAGTAGTTTATGCATGAAGTAATTGGAGAATTAATTACATTTAAGCATGAAATAAATTGTAGGTGTTCATATCTCCCAAGTTGAATTATCATATTTTATGGAAGTATCTTATTCAGAAATAACTGTGAGGAGTTAAACTGAAAGATGAATAAGATGAAGGTAGTTATCAAGTGTGTTTCAATGTAGATTGGTTTGAATTATCTTGACAGAATGGAATAAAACAAAGCAGTTGATAATGAACTGAATCATTTATAAATTCACAGATGTAAAAGATCAACTGTTGGGAGTGATTACATTGAAACAAATGAGTAATTTATAAAAAAAGGTTATATCATGTTGTTGTTGATGTTTAAGAGTCCAATAGATTTGTATCTGAATAGAGGTAGTTTGTAGAGATTGGTACTAAGTTTAAGTAGGGTACCTCACTAACATTAATCTGTGATACATTTAATCAACTAAGACTTTTGTCAGTTACATTGTGTACATTTTGGGCGAATCGATTCAATAAAAGCTAAAGTTATATTGAATACCAAACAACTAAAAGTAAATCGAAAACACATCTCCACTTATCTGAGAGTGAATGCACTGAATATATTTACGTACAGTTTTGTTGAAATGAAATTGTGTTGACAAACCGATCCACTGATGTTGAAGAAGCGTCATTATTCACTGTACTACTGGGTTCATGCAGCCATGTTTAAGAAACGAGTGGGTGTGCTATGTCCGTAAGTGTACGATATTTGTTGCTAAATATGCGTTATATGTGGCTGTATGTATTTAGATACTTATTGGACAATACTGTAGTGGTTAAAACGAATGGACTTAGTTCAGGTTTCAGCGTGAAGATTAATAATGAGTTACAGGTAGGCTTATGCAGTCAAATTTTTACAAATTACATTGAATGAAAACTAATCTGTTCAGAAAGAACATATTGTGAAAGAATATGCTTGCCTAATTAAGTTTGAAGTATGAACTTGCTTTCGTTTCGTTTGGGACTTGTCAGTTGCCCTGATGTTCATATTGCGAGTTGAAAATGATATATTTGTGTTAAACGCCGTAAGGTTGACACTAAGCTTGTCAGTTGATATAAATATGTTTGTGCTACGAGGATGTGCACCAAACGCTAGACGATACATAGATTTACGATTTATGTGTACATTTCTGTTATACAACGGTAGAGGTTTTTCAACTTAATAATTCAGTTGATTATACAAAGTGTAACAATAAAAGAACAGCGCCGTTTAAGCAGCAAGTTAAGTAAATTAAAAAGCTGCCGTTGGAACACTAGGCAACATTAAAGCCAATACTTCTTGAAGTAGTGAGTTGCTTGATTATTCCACATGCTTCTAGATCACTTCATACTGCTGACATTGTGTCATACTTAAGCATTTTATATGCTGTATTATTTTCAAATAATTTTGGAACAAGAAGTAAATAAATTGCCTTCTTTCAATCGTAGGTTTCATCTATGTTAATCGATTCTCACACTACCCTCTAGGGATCCAACGAAGTATTTTGATTGTCCATGATGTATGATTCTTGAAATGGTGCTAGTGATTATCTGTTGTTAGAGATAATGTTTTCACAACAGACTAACTTAATAATTGTGGAATATTGTTGCCTGTATTCGTCGCATATCGATTTCGACTAGGTAATAGTAGGAACCAAAAAGCAACAAACAGCTGTTTTGTTTTAGTTTGGGACTTTTCGGAGTTTCCCAACCTCATCTTCTACTACAAATCTTGTAACGAACCTTCGAGTCCTATAGTTGACGCCTAACTATCAACACCACTGTGTCATCGTCTAATTGTAGAATTCCAATTTCAATAAATTTGTGATTTAGCGGGAAGGAATTAGTGATAAATGTCATAATTCTGACATGTCTACAACCCATCTGTTATAACTTCTCACTAAGACCTTAGGAACATTATTAAGTTAGTAACTAGCGTGATGATTGCTTCAGTTGAGTTGTGGCGGTATATTTGTGAATTTTGTCATTTTATTTTATTGTTTACATTTGTCACCATGATCACAAACGGATTTGTCACACTGAAACACGATTTGAATGAAGTAGAAATTCTACAAATAAACACTAGCACTGTGGTGCTGGTAGTTAAACATCCACTGCAATACCTGATGATTCGTTATTCCATTCAGGGTGGCATCATGCTGGGGAGTCCTTTAACAGAATATAACAGTCGTCCAATGTTTACTGACATTTTCTTGTTTCTAATAGAGATGAATATGTAACGAATACAAACAGCGATATTGAATATCCATCTTCACAAAGCGCCACTTCAACTCATTTGTAAAATAATCACCATGTTAGCTTCTACTTCGATTGTCTATAATAACAATGAATACTTTACAATACATTCACCATTCCTCTGGGGCATGAATAGCACCTATCATAGTAATTTCTAATTTCCTGACTACTAATAATGGTAAAACTAATCACTAGTTCATTGCGTTTAATTTGCCAACCAAAGACAGTTCAATGAAGCAGAAGCGATATCTTCAGTGGAATAATCAAGATGTTCAGTTGTAATTTATGTAAAATGTTAAATTATGCATAGTAAACCATGTGCGCACAACTAAATTAATAAAATGTAATGAAACCTGTTAATGAATTATTAACTTCATCAGTTCTGAATTAAATATTTAGTTGTTTGAGTTGCCTTGTGGCTGGAAAGCAGAATTTTGGACTCTCATTTTGTCCTATTTGTGACTTTTCAGCTCGATGTACCCGCATCCCAGTGTTGATATTCATACCGAGGTGCGAACTCAGCCTTTTTTGTGCTGAACGTCACCGCGTTCATCACTAGGCTACTGAGCACAGACAGCTACACTAGTGCAGTCTAGAAAAAATCAACAGGATGATCTAAATACTTTCTAATTATATGCATATACTGCTGTTTTCATCGTAACTAATGAAGCATAGATTATTTTGAATGATTCTATGGAAAACCAACTAGAATAAGACAACGTTGTTCCTGTTTTGTACATAAAGTCTCTTTTTTCACCGTATATTTTGCTTTTACTGAATACTTCTGATATTGTAACGCCTACAATTACCGCAACTATTTATAGAAGTTTATTGATTATTGTCTGAAAACGGAAGTTAATGAAGTATTCAATGTTTCATAAGAACAAGTTCAGAAAACCGTTGACTAAAGATCTTTTAATAATGAATTATACAAATTCACCGAATTCTTTCCCTCTCAATGTATTTAATTGTTAATTTCTTTATTCGTCAATTGAACCTTTCATTAAGAAAGTAATCTGAATTATTCCTATGATCTCTTCTTGGTAATCTAATGCTAGAATGTGTTCTACAATATAATGAAAATAGTGAATCACATTAACATATTTGATAAGTCAATTGGTTTCTTCTAAATATAAAATCGTTATTTGCCTTCTTTCAAAACTATAAACACTATTTATCAATATTCTGATCTTTTAAATTTACTAGTATCTGAGTTCAAACAACTAAAACATATACGTAGTAGGATGAATTTGTATATTCCCATTGATTTTTTATAGACTGAAGGTGATCAGTCACTGTTGCTATATGTGCATCCTGAGCGGATTGCCTCGATATAGCAAAATATTCACAAGTATCATTTAATTTGTATTGTAAATGGCAAGTGGAATCCAGGACGCGCGTTTCGTCCTATATGGGACTCATCGGCTCATATAGCAACAGTGACTTACCAGCTTCATTCTATAACAAATCAATGGGAATATACGAATTCATCCTACTACCAATTCGCCCATTGCACAAATGTGACTGTTTGGACTCAGTAGTCTAGTGGTGTACGCGCTGGCGTATGACACTAAACGGACTGAGTTCGAATTCCACTGTGAACATCAACATTCGGGATGCAGGTACATCCAGCCGATGAGTCCCGAATAGGACGAAGCGTGCGTCCTGAATTCCACTTGCCAGTCACAATACAAATTAAATAAAGCATATACGATTGTGAAATGTACAGTTTCAGCTTAACAACGTCATATGACTGTATATTGATCAGTAGTCTACGAGGCATTGTTTTAGAAGTTACTTTTTGTGTGAAATCTCGAATGATAAAGAGCTTATATATACAACTGACCTTGATACTTCAAGTGTGTAAAAAATACGTTGATTGTATGTAATAATAAAGAATACTCACTGTGTCTATTAGGACGACCAAATAAAATCAATTTAGTTAACTATGAAACATGTAAAATCATCATACATGTGACAAGCTAATGTAACAATCCAGGGACTTGGTATTCCAAGACTACATAAGGAAGATCATAGGTGGTTTTAATTAGCTCTTATCCATTCGGTTACAAGATTATATTAGTCAGTAAAATATACTTCCTGAGTATATAGAATATGCATTTCAAAGAATGTAGAAGGGAAAACGGTGGATAGACTATTAATGACCAAAGAAATTCACTAATGAACATATGAAACTAAATTGAGGTAGATATGTAGAAATACGTATTAAATTAAGTTGTTTGTGTTTGTCACAGACTGATCTTGACTGAATGTCACTGAAAACTAAGGATCACTAGACAATTGTTTTGCGTTAGTAATAGCCTCACCAACAATGTTAACCCCTATTTTAACAGGGAATTTAACCTATAGTCTTCACATCTCACAACAAACCAATGGACTGCATGGAATTCAACGCTGTAATTCCCGAATAAAGCATTTTATAGTATAGCACTACAAATAGTAATTGTCATTTGGGATTCATCAAACCCAACAACACCAAATTATCCTGTAACTCAATCCAACATGGACAGTTACTGTCTTCACTCTACCACGGATTTTGTCCACAAATATGCATGCAATCGTCATATCAAGTAAATAGGTCCCATTGAAAGAATAGGTTTATTTAGGATTTTTTGAGCATGTTTCAAAATAGTTTTGATCAAGATAATGGCGTACCTTAAATATCTAGACATCTAGCACAGAAATCACTAAACTGCCTCACTGGACAAGCACTAATTGAGGGGGGATGACTAGTGAACACATTAAGTTAGAAATTAGAGTCAGACATGAAAAGAATAAATAGTATCCAGAAAGTGCTGGAAAGAAGTGCCAAGAACACAGATGGTTGGAGAGTTTTAGTCAGTGGCCCATGCTCTACGAGGGGTAACACATATTAATTGATTGATTATTGATTATAAAATGAATACTACTTTATTCATTTTATTTGAAACGAATAATTTCCTAACGTAAATTAAATTTTGATCTTCGAACTTTAAAGAGAAACAAGAAATTGACCTGAACACTTGTAAAATATAAAGATTTTCCTACTAATAACGATTGTTGCTTGACTACGCAGTGAATTCAATTCTTTACCATTGTATACTTTTGTATGTAGTTCATCAATAGCTAAGGTTTCTATAATAAAGAATTTAATGAGCAATCAGATTATTGATCTAGCCTATTCCATTCAGCAGAGTTATAAATGAAACTGGAATTCATCACTATGAAGTTGACATAGGCAACTAAGACTATTCTAAGAATGTACATATTTTAGTTTTCCCCGGGGAATCAGGAATGGGTTCTGATGAATGCTAGAGATGTTTACAGTGAAACAAATGACTATTTTTACGTAGTTCTTACTCTCATCAACATACTTTTTAGTGTACTAGAGAAGATTTATTGACTTCAATCCAGGGTAGATTGAGTCAATATTATGGGGTCTAATTCTGTGAAACTTATCAATCCACTGGATTTATGTTATTATTATGGGATCTGATCAGTCGGTCTACCACAAACTTAGCTGTGTTAAATGGACAAAAGTAGAGCTAGAGTTAAGTGTCTCATATGGTCGCCCAGTTATTTTCAGTTTCGATCAAACATTGACTTTTGCAGCGCATCCCGAGTAGTTGGAAAAATCTACCTTAATGTCGTCGATTAATGTGGTTTTAGGTGGCAGTGTTGTAGGACTGACTAAGTTATTTATGAGGGTTAGCAGAGGAGTATCTGTTCATGACTCCGTTGACTAGATGTTCAAGAATCATGCTAACTAAACCATTCAGCATGTATTTTCTGTCTGGTTGAGATAAGTGAGTACTTTTGGATGGTCATCAGATCTCGCGTGTTTCGAAAATCAGCACGTAAAACGTGTGATATTTGTAAACCTTGAACATGAATAATTAATATATTTACATATAAACATAATTATTACTGAAAGTGATTACAACACGACATATATTTTTCTTTATCTTGACAGTAGATGACAAAATACCTAATCGACACAGGTGATTCAGTGCCCAAATATTATAACCTAGTCATTACTAAGTGTTCATATCTCAGTAACAATGTACTACAGTTGGTTCTTGAATAGTCATAGTATTTAATTCACATAGAACATCATTTATGCTGACTTCTGCCAACCACAGTCGATCATAATCCTGTTTCATATTGCAAATACCTCTGAGTAATAATGTTATATGAAAATGAATCCCTTAAGGCAACTAAAATAATTGAATTACATTTGATAATGAAATGACTTAGATTTGCATTACATAATGACAATATGACCCATAGAAATCTAGCTTATCAGATAAATGAATGAATGGTTAAGTTAATCATTAGATTACAATGGATTAAAGCCTATTACAAAGTGTATGTCATTAAAAGTGAACTAACTAAACAAACATTCGAAGTGATTTAGACAACTGAGTAGCTCAACACAACTGAGGAAGACTTTTCAAGCGTCATGTTTATTGTGACAGATAGTTTAGTTGTTGAGCTTTGATTGTTTTTAGTAAACAATAACATTAAAGCATACTTCAACAAAAATCCAGCTGTTTTAACGATTAACAATTAAAGTTTAGTTTACAACGTTGAACTTTCAGCTAATTTTCTGGAATTCGTATTAGCCGACTACATACTTGTTACAACGTTGTTGTCCAGAGGGACAGTGGAAGCTTATCTACACATTTATCTGTGAAAGGTAAATTATAAAAAGAAGTAAATGCATGATTCATACTGTAATATATATACTACTGGAAAAAGCGATTCACACTCATTTTCTTATTCTTTTCATTATCATCTTCTTCATCTTATTATTATCTACTCAATGGAATCCTAGCTGTGAATATATTTAATTGATGAATGAGAACTAGTATATTTAAAAATATACCAAAGAAGGAAGACCTTAACAAATGCAACAACTACAAAGGCGTCATTATTACTTCAGTATTAGAAAACGTCTTCAACAGAGTGTTATTGAACAGAATGAAAGGTTCAGTCGACGCCCACCTTTCAGATCAATAGCCTGCATTCCGTACGAATCAATTGTGTACCGACCAAATCGCGACACGACAGTTTATTATTGAACAATCAATAGAATGGGATTCACCACTTTGAATCAATTTTCTCGACTAGAAGAAAGCATCAAACAGTGTGGATAATACAATATTACAGAGCCTTCTTCAAAATTATGGCGCATTTCGAAATATAGTCAACATCATACGGAATCCGTATGACGGATCACATGGCAAAATCGTGCATGGAGGTCAGATAACATATTCATTTGTAGTCAAGGCAACTTTCAGACACTTACGCTTACACTCGCCCTTCCTCTTTCTGCTGTTGGTTAACTGGATCATGAAAACTGAAACATCACAAGGCACTCTAGAAATACAGTGGACAACATGGGTGTAAATAAATGACTTGAATGCTGAACATGACTGACATGGCTCTTCAATCGCATACATCGCAACAAATTCAGGTAAAGACGGACAGTGTAGCAGAAACATCTGCAATCACCAGTAGGCCTAAACATACACAAAAGAAAAGCAAGATCCTTCGATACCAATCAACGAACACTAACCGAATTACACTCGATTAAGAAATTATCGAAGATGTGGAAACATTCACATACTCAAGTGGAAGCATCAGTGATAAACATTTAAGGTCTGATGCAGATATGAAGGTGCGGATTCAAAAGGTAGCGCAAAGGCAACATTTCCACAAGTGAAAAATATTCGGGAATCAAACGAACTGTCAATCAACATCAAAGTTAGCATTTTCAATGCATATGTGAAGACAGTTCTGTTACATGGAGCTGAATTCGAAAGTAGAGCTCTGAGCAAAGATAATTGGAGAATGTTGGCCGGCTGCCTAAGCTCTACATTTGGTAACAAGCGTTGATTGATTGATTGATTGATAACTATTTGCTGCACCTAACATTTTACTTACTTTAGTGAATGTCATAGTTAAGTGGTTTAGAGGTAGTAAGCAGTCATTAAAATGACTTACCTGCTATCTTAAAATAAATAGATTCCTTTTAACGATTCATAACCTGCAGTCACTTAGCTTCTTACTTTACTACCACCACTTCTGATTTAATCTAGCTGCCATATTCAGTAATCGTCGGATTAAACAATGAATAAGCTTATACGAATTTGTATGGTTACATCGAAAACCGTTTATCAATTCATCTAACTCAACCATGAAATACCTCTTTTAACAGATCAAAATCGTGATTATCTTATGGCTGGATTAGTGATTTACCACTTAGTATAGTTTTATTTGGTGTATTTGCAAATGTTGTGTTAATATTCATGATATTTAAGCTCAGGCTTTTTACATTAATTAAATTCATCCATTAGCCATATCCTGTTATCTTATAACTACACTTTGTATAGTATTCCAAATGAGAATTGTTAGACCATGCTTAATAATAATAGTAATATGGTTAGCTGTGGATTCCTTAATTATTCCTTGTTAAGGGTCTTGAGCATATTATGTAATTATATCTTCACTGTAGTACTGATATTCCTACCTGAACTCCATAATATTGTCATACACTTAAAACGCTCATTGCTTTATCCTAACTCACACATATAAGTTTAGTCAACTGATGAATCTTAAGTTAAGTGTGACGAACGTTCTAATTTCTACGGATGGTTACAAAATCAGTTTTATTAGGAATTACGAGCTAAAGATGATATTAAAGTGAAGTATGCTAAGTGAAGAACATAAGACAACAGTGACTAATTCATTGCAATCCATAATATCAACAAAGAAAAGATAAAAACCACTAAGTACACGTAAGTAAATTATTTTGATATCTGCAAGGCTTGTGCTTGGGAATTTATAAAAGAGTTTGGTCGCTTGTGTTAGAAGAGGCTGATATGATCTATGTATATGACTAAGTGATTGCTGTGTTCTTCTGCTCACAAAAGCACAATAACTTGAGCCAATGAAAGTTTCTAGCTGGTTACTGCACGTTTGCTCGATGCCTACATAGCCTCAAGCTAGAAATAAGAGAACACAAGACTGATGAACCAACCAGACAGAATGTTGTCATATTCCAGACATTTCCTTATATATACATAAAGTCAGACTACACATTGAACCAATAAAGATTTAACATTAGCACGAAACAACGTAGATGGTAGTTGTAAATAGGGGTAACTTGTACGCTGGGTGGCCATTTCTGAAAGGAAAGCTGTCGACGTTGAACCATTTCGTTATTCACATAATCATGTGAGTATATTCCTCTATTACGGTAGGACTAAAGGTTAATTAAATTTCTTTTCACCGCTTAATGAAACCCAACTTTAAATATTTGTATATAGACTACTGCAGGTTAGATTTCTAGGTAATGAAGAGTCTGGTATTCTCTTTACTGTTACATTAAAAAGGTTAGGTCTAGTAATAAGAACTAATAAAATACTCATGCAAAATGTAATGTACATTACTTGTGCATACACACTAAGTTTAATTTAAATAGTCTAACCAACTAGCTACTTGCTTGTTGTTTTCATTTGTCAGAGAGTGAGGTTACTTTCGGTACACCGCTAAAGAGCCATGGAGCACTAAATAGTTGTTTCGTCATAATATGGGACTGTAAAATAATATTTAACCACGATTACAACATCCAGAGAATCCAAGCCACTACGTTCAGACTGTACAATCGTCTAAGCCTCTACACCTACTTCAGTAGATTACCTTCCATTAGGTAGTCCTCTTACTTTTATTAGTTTGTAATATAGTGCAGTGATATTTATCTTGTTCTCAACAAGTTTGAATCTTCTTAATCATAACTTCTCATTATAATTTCAGTGAACAATCTAAAGTTAGTAGTTAATGAGATAGTTTAATTTCCATGACAAAGTCGTAGATGTACACAGTTAACAAGTTCCATACTGCATACTTAAATGAATGACATCACTCTATGATGAATACAAACAATAAATTAAATATCAATCTCTACAATACTACTTTAAACTTACTACTTATTAGTAGAATGAATTTGTATATTCCCATTGATTTGTTATAGACTGAAGCTGATCAGTCACTGTTGCTATATGTGCATCCTGTGCGGATCGCCTCGATATAGCGATTATTCATAGTTATCCTTTAATTCGTATTGTGACTGGCAAGTGGAATCCAGGACGCGCGTTTCGTCTTATTTGGGACTCATCGGCTAGATGTACCTGCATCCCAATGTTGATGTTCACAGTGGGATTCGAACTCAGTCCGTTTCGTGTCAAACGCCACCGCATACACCACTAGACTACTGAGTCCAGACAGTCACGTTTTTGCAATGAGCGAATTGGTAGTAGAATAAATTTGTATATTCCCATCGAATCCCACTGTGAACATCAACATTGGGATGCAGGTACATCCAGCCGATGAGTCCCAAATAGGACGAAACGCGCGTCCTGGATTCCACTTGCCAGTCACAATATGAATTAAATGATTACTACTTATTATTGTCGTTTAGTTTATCTCGGATACAAAAAAAAAACAAATAAAAAACGAAAAATTTATTTTAATTTTGTTAAAAAATCACATTAATTCTCCTATTTTTTTACAAACAAAAAGAACTAAGAAACTAGAAACTATCGTGTTTTGCATAGTTACACGAATTCATCGGAGAAAGCAAACAACAAACAAACAAAACAAAAACAATTAAAGAATAAAAAAAACAATATTTCCTCTTTTTATTTTTCTCTTCATCTCATTGATAATAATAATCTCCTATCGATTATGTCAATCATAAAACTTGATTGAATGTTGTCAATGTTGATGCATTAAAAGACAAGTAATTGAATATTGAACTTAGATTTTAAACTTAAAAAAGAAAAGATTCAAAATAGTTGTCAAGTTTAATTTAATAAATAATGGATAAGAAATACGATTTGCAAATTAGAATGTTACAGTTTGGGGGGGGGGTTGTACAGATAATTAATATGTCAATCCTGATTTCACAAATTGATCTAAATCAAACAACCATTGATCACCTGGAAGCACTGGACGGCTGTTTCATCTCAGTATGGAACTCTTCAACAATACGCATTAACGACTGAACATTTATCGATGGTTGACTGCAACCTCGCATATAACTGGTCTTTGTTGTCTTCGTGGCTATTGTTGCTGGGTGTATAGCACTGGATGGTATCGTAATCCCCTCCTTCTTTGTCTGTAAGAATGGTTTGATGATCCTAGATCCATGAAGTTCTCACTCTTTTAGAGCCTTTCTTGCTTCTTAGGACAACATTAGTGCTACTCCTTGTGTGTATAAACATTTTCTTCTTTGCTGCCGGAGTAAAAAAGCACTTTTCCTTGAGAGTAATATTTGCTGTCCAGCTTGTAACTAATGTGTTACGCTTATTCCAAGTATCTTAAGGTTGTATCTCTATGTTTCTTCAGCTATTTGGATGCATCAGCCTGCCCCCCCCATATCGTTTAGACATTCCATGTACATATGCTTTTTGTTGCTCTGGTTGTCAGAAGGAGTATCGGCCTCGTGACTTCGGAAGAAACTCAGCTTTCACCATGAAGTGTCATCACTCTTCGAAATAAATACCATCTCACTCCCAGAGCAGGGTTAAAATAACTAGAAAGGTTTGGTCTAGTTAGTGTTATTTTAGTAAGGTTGCTTACTAAAGGGATCGGGTTGCTTATCACATACCAATTTCTCCTACTTTATTGGGGCTTGGGACCAGCAGAAACCCTAGAAGGATTCCAAACAGAGTTCATAAATAAGAAATGATATACATATTGACAGTAAATATGCTAAACCAGAGGATAGGACAACAAAAACATAAAAGTAATAGGTAATAAAACGTTTACTTTGCACTAAAATTACAGGAACTGAAATAATCTTTTAAAACAAAGTTTAGGATGTTAGTTGTTCGACTCGAATCCCTTAACGTAACAAAATCATTGATGATACTTTATTAATAGATAATCTTTTCACTAAACTTGTTTAATTACAGTGACATATTCTTGTTTCTCCTTTCTTTACTTACTTGCTTTAATTTCTACTTTACAGGAATGGATTGATGAAAGACTAACATGGAATCCACAAGATTATAATAATCTGTCAAGAATACGAATACCATGCCAAAAATTATGGTTACCTGATATTGTATTGTATAATAGGTAAATGATAGTGAAATTAGCGAGTTATTTAATGCATACAATTTCATATTGGTGAACTTTCGACTCAGTATACCACTGGATTGGCCACTATTCAATGGAAGAATTCCCATTTCCATTAATTTTTGATATAATGTGACTATGATTGATTGTCATCGGTGATAAGTATGGCATTCCTGACATGTCTAAATCCTATCAGTCACGAATCCTAACTAGAGTAACTGTTCTAGAAGTAATCTGTATTGGGTTGATTACATAATGTGTAAAAAGGTTCAATAATGTAAACAGATAAAGAATTATAGAGAATTGATAAATCGCTATGGCATTAGTATTTTGATTTCAATATAAGACCTGATAAAATTAACAGACTGAAGGTTATAATTTGAAAGTAATTGGATCTACCGGTTTATTTGTTATAGTCTGAATGCGGTGGTGTTTGTCAAGAAACAAACTGAGTTCGAATCCCAGTGTGAGTATCAACATTCTGATGCAGGTACATCCAACCGACGAGTCCCAAATAGGATGAAACGCTTATTCAATGTTCCGCTTGCCAGTCATAATCCAGTTCAAACAAAACTGATGGTTAGCATATAAACGTTAGATCTGGAATAACCTAGAAGTGACTCGATTTTGTAACAATTAATAAAGACAAATAGGGCTAATGGACAAAACTGAAGATTGAATTGTGTCTATAAACAAATGACTGAATAGTAATAATAATCACTGATTAGGTCACATATTAAGGCATTTGAAAGTTCATCATTGATTCCTTCCAAATAGAAAGGTTAGATGTTAACTTTCTAGTTGTTATGGCTTCATCAAATCTTATCAGTTTGGAATTTTAACTTTTATCTGTTGGTTTAAAGATATTCGCTTTGTTTATTACATGTCCTGTGACTATTAGATATCTTACAAGTGAGCCAATCAAAATGTTTGGTCTTTTTAGATGTAGGTACTTTGGCACCTCTTCAATAAATAATATTGATTACATAACACAACCAGATCTCTTCATAAATTCGAATCATCCAAAAAGAACATGATTTGTTGAATAGAATAAATACATCAGTCTATTTAGATGCTTCATACCACCAACTGCAGACAACCTAGAATTACAATGAAATCTGTAGAATTAAGTGTTTGTCATACAATTCCTGGTAAGCTTTAGATGAATATTCTGAATAGAAATAGGAGTCATAACAGAGATATAAGAACGGCCTATCACTGTAGTAAACTTTGAAGTGTATTTATATTGATATAAATTAAGAGTAGTTAACTGTAGATACAGTTAACAAACAAAGTGAAGAAGAAAATGACGTAATCATTGTGACGTTAAAGAAGGAAAGTATCACTTATTTGTAAATAAATCAAAATAAATGGTGATTGCATAATTATGTTATGAATTCTGAACGAAACTGACTTTGAATTTCTAACCTCTTGATAATTGTACAAGAGTAAATGATCCTAATCATTGCGGTAATAACAAGCTTATCAAATTGTATTTCTGTACACATAAGTCAGGTTTAAAACATTTGATAACGATTGTCTTAGCCAAACTGTAGTAACATTTGTGTTCCTTGTCTGATGACAACTTTGTTTTCTGTGTACAGTAAAATGGTATCTGAAGATTGTAGTTGTGACGGACATTGATGTCTTTTTGACATAGATTCGTGGACACCTGTGTCTAAAAGATCTTCTTATATTCTTGCACTACAACGAACACATATGAATCAGTAGATATACTTAAAGGTGACGTCTGATGAGTATTGATCCAGCCTTCGAGAGTCTGGTGTTGTACTGTAAAACAAAGTGAGTCAGAGAACAGGTTTCGCTTCAGTGCTGTCTCGACTGTTACATTATTTTTTTTTTGAGGTCTTATGTTTTTTGATTGTAAAAGCATAAAAACTGACGTTTTCACAATTGAATGGTAGTCTATTCTGTAGTTCTTAATGAATCATCAATGGTATCCATTGTTGATGAGGTACTTTTCAATGTCTTATGAATTTTATCATTTGAATATAACATTTTAGTATTATGTTTAAAGAGCATTTTTACTAGATCACGTGTATTTTCCTATTCTCTATGGGCTTCTTTCAATTGTTTCATCCATTCTCTGTTTGATTGTAAACTGGATATTGTTAATGAGAACTCTTAACATGTTTTTGTTTACATTGAAAGTATTATTCATTTGATTGAAACTCTAATCAATTGATTAATAAAGTAGAAAACAAATCTTGACTGAAGTCAATAAGTAATTAGGTTAAGGTTTTAACTTCCCGTTGATTAGTAATCGATTGAAACTAGTCAGTCACCGCTGCAACATGTGCATCGTAAACGGACTGCCTTGATATGGTTATTAGTCACAAGTAATGTTTCCGGTGAATTGTAGCTGGCAAGGAAAATTTAGGTCCTTTGTTTCGTCCTATTTGGAATTCATCAGCTGGATGTACTTGCTTTCCATTGTTGATGTTTACATCGGCACTCGAACCCATTCTGTTTCTCGCCAAACACCACTGCGTTCAATACTAGACCACTTAGTTCAGACAGTCACACTTGTTCAACAGGTATATATGTAATTAAGTTGAGCTTTTATTTTATATATATATACCCTTTGTACAAGTGTGACTGTCTGGAAATAGTAGCCAAGTTATGATCGCGGTGGCGCTTGAAAATAAGTGGATTGAATTTGAACTGCAATGTAGACATCGATAGTGAGATTCAGGTACACCCAACCGATGAATTTTAAATAGGACGAAACGTTCGTCCTGGAATTTTGCTTGCCAGCTAAAATCCAACTCAGAATCAATATGGTTCAATCAAAATTGATTTTATAGTCAATTTCTCTTCGTTTCCTTTTGTTAAGGTTCAGTTATTGTTGTTAACTTTGAAAGTTTTTAATATTCCGGTAGATTAGCAGTACTTGTTATTCTCGAAGATTATTTAATCAACATCAACCTAAATGCCAGGTAGTTTGAATAAAACTGTATGCTTAAGTTCAACATGCCTGCAGTGTATGCTGCCGTCAGAAAGATGATTAACAATTCGATATAATTTAGGGCTTTAAGTTTGAATTTGATGACTTGGATGACTTGTATTAGTAAACCACTGAAAACAAGTAAAGCCATGGACAACTTTTTCAATACTTGCCAAAACTAACATCCTTCAAACATTTATGACGCATCACGCTGCATATCAATCAATCAATCAATGCTACTCCACGTTTAGCATAGTCTACTGGCCACATTGAAGAATGCTGGTCGTCGAACTATTTTACACCTAATTATATGCAACGTGCTGTTTCCTACATTGCATATATTTGTGTTATTATATTTGTATATGGATAAGCTTAGCTGAAGAAAACAAAAGATATAAGTTAGATGTCTTTTGTAATGTCACAGAAGAGTTTCATACTAAAACAAAACAGCATTCTAACAATACTTCCTGACACTCAGTAACCCAACTGAGATCAGTCTGCAACAATTGCTACCAACTTTAATGATACGCTAGGTAACTGAATGTCACCATTAGAAAACAATCCTTCACTTAAATTCTTTGATGTTTTGTACTCATCTGCAAGGTGTAGTTGTATTCTTGAATGTAACTAATCCTATATCGTAGATTAAAATTTTGCATACGTAATTTAAAGTTTCGATACTTAACAACTAATGTGTTGTTTCTGCAGATACCTTACTCTCAGACTCATGATAAATACAGTTTAATACTTACAGATTAGTGTTCAATGTTATATTATTCTATAGATTAAACTGAAAGGCTTATAGCTGAAATGAATACACAGAAATACACTTGTTGTAGTAGTATTAAACGTTTCATTAGAAATAAGTGAAGCTCATCCAATTACCCCTTTATTTCATTCGTCTAGGTTCTCATCAGTTGCATACGACAACTACTTATAATGTTTATTTTGGTTAGAATTTACATGAAATGTCTTTTAACATGATGTAAAGTAGCTTAAAGGTTACTGTATGAAAGTATCAGAGAGTATCGTTAGTGTATGTACGATACGACAGAAGATTCTAAAAAGTCGATAAGTGTATTAACAAGAGGTTACATTAACTAAAATTAGGTGTTTGTATAATGAATAAATAGATAACAAGTTAATATGACATTATTGGTATGATGCAACAGGATAGATAGAATATCATGGATGAAAGAAATGAACTAACAAAGCAGTTAAGCATTTCAGCAATAGAAGAAATGATAAAATTACATTAATTTACTTGTTCTAATCTGATGTGATGGAATTAAAGTTGCTAGAGTAAAACAAGAGTGACAACTCAGAATAGGCTTGCATCTTCCATTAATTTGTAATGGACTGAAACTGGTCAGCCTCTGTTGCCATATGTACATCCTGAGCGGATTGCCTCTATATAGCGGTATTACACAAGTTATATTTAAGTTGGATTGTGACTGGCAAGTGGGAATCCAGGACGCGCGTGAATGCGGTGGCGTTTGACACGAAGTGGGCTGAGTTCGAATCCCAGTGGGAACATCAACATTGGGATGCAGGTACATCCAGCCGATGAGTCTCAAATAGGACTGAAACGCGCGTCCTGGATTCCACTTGCCAGTCACAATTCAACTTAAATATAAAGAGTGACAACTGTTTCCTTTAGAATTGATAAATCAGATCTTAAATAGTCGATAAGAACAGCTTCGGCAAATTTTTATAGAATGAATGCTGCTGGTCTATTAAACTAATTTGAAAGGACTTCAGTATATTCAGCCTCATTTTCTGTGGTGTTAAGGTATCTGAAGACGGTACTGATGAAAGTTTTTATATCTTTCTAGTCTATTCATTGCACAGTCACTTGATTTCAGTTACGTAACCTCTTGTTCGTACATTAATCGATTTTTCTAGAACCTCTTTTCTATCTTCTATATACTCTGATAGTTTCGATCTAGTCAGTACAAGCCTATTTACACTATTTTAAAAGACATTCCATCTAAATTCTAACCAAAATTATCATCCCAAGTAGGTTAGATTAATTTCAATGTTGACTATATAACAGCATATTCTGGGTTATATGCTGTCTGATGAGAATCAGACAAAGTAAAACTCCATTTATCTTATATTCTTTTCTTGTTCTTCACAAGCTAATAAACGAAATTAAATAAATGAAATTTCTTAAAAATACACGTCACTCTATCCAATTGAATTAATTGAAAAAACATTAAATTTATAATGAAATTATCCAACTACTTATTAAATTAAGTAGTCATGAATAAGTTTGTGGATTATTAATTTAGTCTGATAATGAAATTATCTTGTATGAAATGAATTCATTGTTACATGTATGTGAATGAAAAGCCTTCAAGTATACACTGGCAATGTTTATTGTCTGTAAGAACAACATAGTTTAGAAGTTGAATAGAATTAGCTGAATTGTATTTTTTTTTAGTAGAATATAAATACGCTTCATTTAGTTTCGAACAATGTTAACTTCATCATTACTGAATATGAAGAAGAATACGTCATTTGAAGTATTAATGTTACGATGAGGTACAGAACTCGTTCAAAGTACACATCCATAAACAATGAAATTTAATTGAAAGAATTATATTGTTGTGTAATATTTGAGTGAAATAATCGTTACCAATTTGATCTTTAGTGAACTCTGACTCTTAAAGATCATCATAAAATAATCAAACAGTTATTCAGTAATCCGTAGTTTTGACTGTCTTCTCAATTACGGTTAGCTAACGATGGATACTAGTCGTAGATCAAAAACAGTGAATACGTTTACAACTCATCCATATTCAAATTGAGGTGGTTCGGTGGTGATAGGCATCAAGGTTAGTTGCTTGTATTCGTTATAAAATTATGTTCATTAAATATCCCTGATAACGAAGGAATATTACACAGCTATTTTGCTATAACATGGAAATCCTCACTAGTGAAAACTCTTGATTTTCCACTCGTAATTAATGCTTATCTTCACAAAACCACCTCAGTTTGAACTGATTGACCACCGTAGTTGGAAAATTAGTTTAGTAGAAATAACAACATGACTGCCAACTACATTTAATACTCAGTTATTGATGATGTAATGTATGAAATAAAATGAATCAGATGTGAGGTGATCGAATTTATAAATTTCTGATTACGTGACATGGATTTAGATAAACTGTAGAGAATCTATTATCATGCCGACTTATGTTAACTGTCATAAAAGCATCATTCAAAAGATGAAAGTATTTATGAACAACTATTTGTTCAGGATACTTCTAATCCGATGGCCAGATATCATCAGCAACAACTTTCTGTGGCATAAAACAAATTAACTTCCAGCTGATAAAGAAATTAAGAAAAAACGCTGGAAGTGGATAGATCATGCGTTGCACAAACCATCAATCTGCGTCACATAACAAGTACTTAGAGAATCCTCAAAGCAAAGAAAAAAAGGAAGGCCAAAGTTCCCATTGAACCTGGACTAGGAAGAAGACATAAAACTAATGGACAGCACTTTGAAAAAACCGGAAAGGAGAGGCCAGGACACAGTTCGTTGTAGACTGCTGGTCGGCGGCCTATACTCCATGTGGGATAATAGGCTTTGATTGAGGGTATTACATAGACAACACTAAACCAAACAAGTTGATTAACATAATAAACGAAGCTTCATGTCAATTAAACTAATTACATGACAACTTCGTTAATAAAATGTCATCGACACCAAACAGGATTAACTAAACTTAACACTGGTCAGTACTTAATGAACAGTCTACATACTGACACACTTGACAGGTGATCAATTTGACAACTTTTAGAATGTGACAATTGCATCTGTTCTGTTAAAGCCAATGAATTTGAGCGAATTCAGTAGACTGCGGGCTATACAAATGTTAACAAAGTTTCTTATTGTAAATTATAAATCAGTATCCTGTATATTAATATGGTCTATGGTGAGTAAGCTAACTACTTATTTATGTGTTAATCTTCGAACAATTATCTTTTCATCAAAAATTATAGTCAACTCACTAGTGTCCTACTGTGAGAGTGGTTCCAGAAACTGTTGTGGATGTGCCTACAATGAAAGAGTCGCTGATATTAGACAACTATAAACAATTGTAGACCTGTATTACTTGTTGCTTTTCGAAGTTACAATTGCATATTAACAGCAGTACTAATTGTACTCCATTATCCATTAGATGCATAGGTTATGAGAATATGTAGTCCATAAAGAATTACCATATTAGGATATAATTACCTTTTAGTTCTCCCTGGTTTTCAGCAGCTCCTTGCCCTTCTCTTTCTACATACTAAATTAAGTTATTCCAGTAAAAACCTTCTTAGAATTTTTGGAACGGCTCCCAGAAACATCAACAAAGTCTCCGGAAACCTTTCAAAGTTCCGGAGACATTTCATCCAATTAATGATAAATAGAACCTTCCAGAATCTCGACGTGGCTCGTTCTGATTGTGTGATAGTTGAAATTTCTTACTTCAGATTGAATGGATTATGACATTGATTCTGTTGCTTCAGAAAACTATAAATATACGATTAATTTGTACATAACTCATTCTTTATCTTACTGGAATACAGTTTCCTGCCTATTCTTCTTCTGTCTTCTAAATTTTCGACAAGGTGGGTTCATGGTGTTCGAGTGCTAAAGTTATCTGCGGCTAGTCAAACTATCAAGCACGAGATATAACAGAATAAAATTACTGATTCACTGATTTCATTCTTAGGGATTACGTAATCAACTATTGTTTGATTGTTTTCATTCACACTAAAGTAGTTAACTGATTCACTTGTAGAAGATAAATGGTTTGTAATTGTTCCTCCATTTTGAAAATCAATTACTAGTCTCTTATAAATACCTAATGCTTCGTACTTTATTAACTCTGAAATTTTTGATGATTTCAATTTTCTTGTTCGTTTTGTTCGTCAGTAATCAGGTGAGAGATTAAAGATAGAAACGGGATGAAAAGCAAAGTGGTGGAGAATTTTTAATCAAAGTTTAGGGATTTCGAGGTTTTCGCCATCTATCTATCTATCTGTCGACATATATATGTACATATACATAGTTAGAATGTATCTAGATCTTCCATTGATTTATCGTAGACTGAAATTAATCCATTTTTGTTGTCATATGTGCATTATGATGGGATTACCTTCATATAACAATACTTCATAAATAATGTTTAAGTTAAATTCTGACTAACAAGCAGAATCTAGGATGTGTTCTTCGTTCTATTTGGGACTTGTCAGCTGGATATACCTACATCCAAGTGTTGATGTTCACTTCGGAAAGTTAAAAATGCATTCTAAGTACATATATACATCCGTTGTACAAGTGTAGCTGTTTGAAATCAGTAGCCTAGTGGTTAACGAGGTGACGTTTGCAACGAAATAAACTGAGTTTGAGTCCCTCTATAAAAATCAACATTAAGATACGGGTACATTCATTTGATACGTCTCATGTAGGACAAAACGGGTAACTTGAATTCTTCTTGTCAACTTCAATCCAACTCAAACAATATCTATCAATCTATCTGTTTAGTTCTTTAAAATTTTCCAGTTTATCTAATTATTCATCTTTCTAAATATTTGTACATATGGACAGTTATAATATTCGAATAGAATGTCTGTATCTTGTTTTTTTTTAATTGTCGATTCATCTGAATAACTTGATGGGACAGTAAGTAGAATCATTTTCAGATATCGTTGAAGGCACTAACCTAAAACAGTTGAAACTTGATGAGTCTTCGGTGAAATTAACTTATCTCGATGGTGTCAGTGGTAAAGAATCAAGTAATATCTACAACCTACTTGGTAACAATGAATATTCAATTAGATTCATCAGTAAGTATAAAAAGCAGACAGAACTGAGACATTATCTTAATATTTAATAGAACCGATATGAAGGTGTTATTTTATAATCGTTAATAATCTTGATTAACAACGTAGAAGGACTGTTGAATTCGTTCACTTCTATGTGCATTCACCTGTTCATGTACTTTCGTAGAACGATTTACATAAGATTTTCATCATCCATATATCATCCTATTTACTTCAGTAAACAATAATTAGAAGACATCAATCTTTTTATACTTCTTCAGTATGGAACATTTTGTAAACCTGAATAGAACATTCAGAGTTATCTATTAAGTTTCATCTAATCGAGCATATGGTATACGAATTTGTTTTTTTAATCATCGAAAAGAAATTAGGTCCTATCCAGTTAGCATTTTTAAGCAAAGTTGTTTTCAAAATACACAAGTACTCATAAACACTTGTTTACACCAATTACTCCGGGTTATTCGGCCAGATACCATCAGCAGCAATTGAATGTGGTAAAAAACTAATCAAATCCCTGTTGAGGAGGAAACTGTGGAAAAAAACTGAAGTTAGATAGGAGTGCACGTTGCAAAAATCACAAAATTATGTCACAACGGAACCACTAACTTGGAATCTTCGAGAGACAAGGAAAACGAAAATACCAAATAACACATTTGTGCCGGGAATCAGGAGCAGATATGAAAAGAATGAATAGCACTTTGGAAAATCTATGGAGGAGATTACAGGAAAGAGATGGTTGGGGAATCATATTTGGCGGCCTATACTCTATAAAGATTAACAGGCATCGATGATAATCTTGAGTGTTTTAAATATTCATAACAATAGATTGTACACCCTATCAAATGGTATATATAAATTTGTCAAGGTTGACTTGTGTAATAAAATGGTTTCATTTATATTGCATCATAATGAATATGACGTACAAGAAGAAATTACATATACCTTGCATTTTATCGTCCATTTGTTTCTCAACCCCCCACTTTACGCTTATCTACATTTAAGAAATCGTCAGTTCATTCTTGTGGTGATATGATATATTCCTGGTCCAATTGATTTCTGGTTTGTCCGTTTTCTACTACTACTACTACTACTACTATTATTATTATTATTATTATTATTATTATTATTAATATTGTGAAGGATGGTAAGCAATGTTTATTAGGCGAAAACAGAGTAAGTCATAAAATATTACAAACATTACTTCCAAGCATCAGTTTGCACATCCCCCGCGTTGTCTGGACTGTATCAATTATCAGCCTGCTTCTCTTGGTTGTTCTCGATTGTCCTCTGTATTTTGATCATGCTTCACCTCTTGCCCTCTCACAACTCGTCTCGCCTGCTGTTTACTGATTCTTCCCGATTTCCTTTGACACTGCTACCTACTACTTATTGATGACTTATAAGTAGTATCCACCACACTATTACTACTACTACTACTACTACTACTACTACTACTACTACTACCAATACTAATGCTAATACTACAAACACTACTACTACCATTAACACATATGTTGTCACTGAGTTCTTGCTGTGTTACTTTATGACTGTCATTTAGAATACTATGCTTAGAAAATATTACATTGGTATTTAAAAATAATGATTACTTCATTGGTTAGTATTCTGATGCATAACAACAATATTAATTTGTATTTATGTATCGAATGAACATGAAGCATGTAAATCTTTTAATTGTCATGAATAATTAAAGAACGTTTGTCTTTGTTACCAAATGAGCAACTATATGTGAAAATATTTGTTATTCATTTTTGTCAGAGTTAGGTATCAATTATGTACCTAGGAACTACTTAACAGTTGTTTCGTTCTATTACGGTACTACTTGATAGTGCTCAGAGACACGCCTCTGACTGGAAATGTAGGTTAGGATTTGCAATGAAGGCTTGAAGGTTGAACCAATTAAGCGACATCTGACGAATGCTATTTATTACTCAGTCAATTCACCATGTAGATGAACAACTTCATCTATTGCTAGTGGTACTTAACTGCTTTATGCATGACACCGCCAATGTCCTCTAATCACAACTTCTCACTAGAACTTTAGGAATTTTCTCTAGATATTCGTTACTAGTGAGCTGATACTGAAAGTAATTAGATGTTGTGGAGAATTTTAAATATAAGTTTCATATCGTGATTTGAAATGAGTTGGACAACCATTAAAAACCACAGACCACTAAACAATTGGTTTCATCCTAGTAAACCTTGTATCATTATTGACTTTGGAGTTATGGATGCGCACAGTCAAAAATCTCATTCTAGGACAAAACCAAAACGATCTAATAATATCAGGATAAAGCTCACTTGATTCTGTACTTTTATTCACTGGGAATTTCATAAAATAAGTAGTTACTAAACTAAATGTTTTCATTTTTTCTATTAGTTACTAAATTAATCTACATTTACATGATGCAACTAGTTACATTAGTAATGTTAATAAGCGATAGTACTTATTATTTTATAAGTAGTAACACAATTCGTTTATTGTTTTTGCGTTCATAAACATGAATAGGAATTAAACTATGAAGTTTTATGAAGTGTAATAATAAACTGATTGCAACTAGTCAAGTATTCAAAGTAAAATGGTACTGTAGTAGGAACTTCTGATGAATCGTACATAAGTAAGAAACAGCCTGTCTAGTAATAATAGGTTTAATTGTGAAGCATTGATTGATATTTTGAGCTAATGTTATCAACATATACCTATTTGTTTGAAAGAAGTGATGATTATGCTTTGCTATCTGATTGGCCAATAAAATGCAAACTACCCATGCTGTAACAAAAAAGTACTAATGTACAGCATTTGGTTCAAACAATGTCCATCTAAACTGTTCCATGTTGTTTATCTGGCACAGAGGGAAATTAAAATGGGTTTTCTGGTTAGCATTGGTTAGATACCATCAACAGCAATCTACTGTGAAAGCGAAAAAAAATTAACTTCAATTCAAGGAAGTAATTAAGATAGACTTTGATTGTGGGCAAAGCGAACATTCAGAAAATCATCAAACTCTGTCACATGACAAGAATTAACCTGGAATACCAAAGTCCTTATGAAAGAGAGGAAGACCAAGCAACATATTTCAAGAAGAATCGGATATAGATAAGAATAATAGAATGAATGACACTTTGAAAGAACTGGAGAAGAGAGGACAGGACAGAGTTGGTTGTATAGTCCTAGTCAGTGACCTATGTTCCATGTGAAGTAACGGACATTGACTGATTGATAATGGAAGATTGTTAGAAGAATATTTTTGCTGATAGATAATACTTGTCTGTATGATGTCCTGGAACTCTAGAAGAACTTGATGTCATCAATCTATACAGTCCAAGACGTTACTTTAAAATCTTTGTAAATGGTGACTGATTTTCAATCTGACTGTATTATTTGATTTAATTGATCACTGAATATTGAAAGTTGTCACAGACCAATAGTTTGTGGAGATCATTGGATTAAATTGTAGTATCTCCAAAAGTGATTCGAGTTAGATAACCAATAAAAACCAGGAATAATTTGCTATGTAATGTCAAATTCAATGTCACGTTTATCGATTTCAACTACTGAAGTTACCTTAACTACTAATAACGCTATACGCAATCAGAAGAAAGCTACATTGAAATTTCACGAAGAGTACCTTTACATCTTCACTCTACCAGTATACACAATCAACTTCACATCTTTACGACAAAACTATTGAATACATAGACAGATTCCACATCAGTATATGCAATTTTTTTATTATTTTCTATGATTTTAGTGCAGATGATTATAAAACAGATTACATGCAAAGTAAAGCAATGGTACAATCGAATGGTAATGTATTTTGGCCACCACCAGCTAAACTACGATCAACTTGTAAAATTGATATCACCTATTTTCCATTTGATGATCAATCATGTACTATGAAATTCGGTTCATGGACATATGATGGTTGGCAAGTGAACATTATTAAAAGGTAAGTTAATTTCAGCTTGTTAACTAACAACTTAATCAAGTTTTTAATCTTTCAGCATTGTTGATTCATGCTTGACAAACATCTTTATTGATTTGACTGTGTTTACTGAATCCAAATCCAAAAGGTTTGTCTTGTTTTCTACTACTGATGTGTTATATCTGAGGTTTATTAAACGCTGATAATCAGGAGTAACCGTTCTTAGTATCCCATTCAAATCTTGTTCAAGGCGTAACTGCATTCTACAACAGCTATCTAGAACTACAGGATTCTCAAGACTGATTTAAACTTATTATTAGTCGTAACATAAACTTTCAATTATTTACATTTTCTTTTCACCATAACATGTTGAGTCACTTACATAAGAAGTCATATCTCTACTTGAACAATATTATCTAATCAGCATCATAAAGAGATAAACAAACAACACATTAGGTGCAATTAAGTAGTTAGTTAGTTTAAACATTACAGTCCAATAGGCTATCTAGTAGCAATGATCTCAAGCTTTATAACTGAGTAACCTGAAATAGAATCTCCAAGAGACTATCGCTTCCTTAAATGTTTCAAGTTCAGTTTGCTGTAGGGTAATAAATGATGTTACCTAATTTAAGCTGGTTTTCTATAGACTACACCTTAAATCAAAGGTGGATACATCATTCTATGACTTTAATATCACGTGACTCGCTTTGATCATTAATAGTTCTGACATTCCACTGATAAATAACATTAAAATAACAGAGAAACTTCCTTTAATTAGCGAAATAATTAAGTAAACACAACTTTTCCTTACTCAATTTTTACTTTTCTACTTAGTGACTCAATGAATCTACAGTTAATGCTTGAAGAAAAAGTTCAGGAGATTGAAGTTTTATTGCTAACACCAGCAAAGATGTACTAGGACGTTCAGTTGACGCCTTTCAAACAGGATTAGACAAACCGAGTGTTTCTTACTGCTAGTCATAAATTACAAATAAAGTTGCTAAACTATGACAATATCAGTGTAATTCAATCAAGATGCATCTATCAAAAGACAGATTTCTTCAATATAAACTCATAATTGTAGAATTAATTCAAGGCTAATAAACTTGGATTGTTGATACGTGAACACTGAAAGTTTTTTTACTATCCGCGACCGAGTCGATTCATGTATAAGGATGGGGGGGGCGGGGGGCCAGTGAATGGAAATTACCATTTTCATCAGCTAATGACACAGTTTACATATGATTATACAATTTTGTTATTTATGAGACTGAATGTAACATTGTTGTTGTTCACTTTTTAGACATGATGAAGTCGATACATCGAATTACGTAGAAAATGGAGAATGGGATTTACTTAAAATTGTCGTTGAAAGACATGAGGTATGCAAAAGTGTAAATAGTTTCTGTATGTGTATATCTTTTTTGGCTAATATTTAAATGAGAATTCATTTTATTTTGTTGATTGAATTCGTCACAGATTGATGTTGTTAGGGTATCAGTGAACACAATAAGGAGTATTAGATAGCCTGTTTTGTTCTAGTATGGGACTTGTCAGTAGTGTGCACCCTAGATTCCGTTCCAGGAGCTCCAGGTTGGTGAACGCCTAATCATTTATTTCACTGGGTGGGCATTAAATGAATGGATTTAATCAACTAAACTTAATTCCATTCTCCACAAACTATCTTCATTATATTTTATTTCGTGTTTTTTTGTTTTCAAGGTAGTAAAACTGTTTCTCACTGAATTAATAGGTTAAATTGATAGGACGGAATGTTTGTAGCAATCACAGGTAACAGTTGAGTAAATATGGAAATACTTAGTGCTGAATCAAATTACGGTGATTTAGTGGATGCCATTAAGTCTACCATAATGTCTACTCAGTCCCAAGGCTGAAATGCAGAAAAAAACATAAAACCGATGAACTATCCAGCCAAAGTAGACAATACTGCATACACTCCTTTATATACACGTAAAACCTCATCACAAAGTCAGCCAATTATGAAAATTATTATCGATATATAATGAAGGCGATACTGTAAGTAAATTGGGGTAATGCACATACCAACCACTGATAGATCAAACGGGAAGTTACGACAAGAGAGACGTAATAATTACAAAAAATAAAATGTTCACTTTACTTACAACCAAAATAAATGAAACAGTGTTTTAATAAGCAATCAATCTTCGTTAACACAAATCTCAAAGCTTTTTTAATCATTCATGAAATCATCATCAGCTCAACCATCAAATGGAAATGAATTATTAGAAGTAGTTTATTGATTGGTTTCAGCAATCAGGTTCTTGAAACTCTATGGAATTCTTTTGTATTACCTTTAATATCTCAAAGTTCTTAACATATGCCCTCGTTTGTCTACATGCATAAGTGAAGATATGACTTTCTGCAATCATCTTATTGTTGATGAAGATAAACAGGAAGGACATTTTGTATGATGTCATTCTTCTCTTACAACTATCAACATCTATACTGTAGATGATATTTAGCATGTTTTCGTTCTGTTCACTAGACGTTAATGGGCCAAACATTCAGCAACCGTCTTCTTATAACTTAATTAGTATTTATTAGATCCTCCTTAAGTAATGACAATATAATAAACACTAGAAAAATCCAACAAGTTGATAGATTAAATTAGGCGTCAATCATATATAACTAGGCATAAATAAATAACCAATTGAAAAAAGTTATGAACAATCATAATACTAAGAACCTTGTCCAGGCAGTAGCTATACAAGTTCTTCATAGAAAAGGTCACATATCATAATTCTATCTGAAGTTTATGGTGAGATAGGTAATTTGTAAGCTAATTAAGACTTCATGTCTAGACTGTATAGTATAAATGGTTTTTTCTGCTTAGTGTTTTTTTGCAAGGTTGCTTTTTATGGGAAGGGGTTGCTAACTCTATGCCCAACTTTCCTTCTTTGTTCAGGCTTGAGACCTACAGTAACCCTTAGAGGATTTCAGGTAGAAGTAGAGAATCCTCCACGTGGGGTAATAGGCACTGATTGATTGATAGATATGTTTAAACTATGTAGCTCAATGAAAGCAATTTTAGTCGAAATTCTACTGTTGAGATACAAATCATCTTCAGTGATCCCCTGATCGTGCACTTATCACAAAATATCATGTAACGTTTCTGCTAATGATAAAGTTGACAGCTAAAATTAATTGTTTACAATCTATAAAGCGAATTGACTTAGTATCAAACAAGTTTTATTGAAGGTATTCGTTTACTGCTGGATTTTACAAAATGTCGATGAAGCTAAGTTGCCCAACAACTACCAGTAATATACAATAACCAAGATTAACTGACGACTGGATAGCTATTTGTTCTAGTGTGAGACAGTTATCACCAGTGACAATAAATGATTGATGCGCTATATATCACAAAGTGATGAAAGTATGGATTCTACCATTGAATGTCAACTCAGTGGTGCAGATGTTTAGGCGTTCGTCGTCAGCCTGAAGACCCTGGTGCGAAATCTGAGGGTGTGCACTGCCGGAGAGTTCCACACTAGAACGAAACAGTTGTCCAGTGCTACCTGGTTCTCAATGTTACTCTGCAAACATCAATATATGACATATTCAATCAACAAATATTATTCTTAAATCTGTAAAGATTTCAGTAATTAGAAAATATCACTTTCTGTTTGTGTGCACAAAAGCAGTCTTCTTCTAACCTTGAATATGCTCTGGTACTTCTAAGTGAACTTTGTTAATGTAACCAATGTGTCTGTTCTTTTTATTTTCTATCTGTCTCTTTATTATTCAACGATCACTATCGTTATCACTCGAATTATTCATTAATCTGATCTCTGTTAGCCTTATATCTCTTTGTACATGAATGCCTTGATAAGTGAATGTATGTGCATAGACTGTTCGAAGTATTTACAGCAACTACATCAAATCTTCTTCAGTTCAACTTCGACTTCTCAATAATTGTAAACAAAGAAACACGAAAATGAAGAATATCATTAACTAGTATATTTTGAAATTAAATAGTGTTGATGAATTAACGTTCTCTGTGAAACCTGTAGTCTTTAGATTCGATTCGCTGACAGAATCAAATGTTAGCATTATCAAACAGTTTCATAGTAGGTAGTATAACATGTCTATCAGTGCTGTCTGAATTTCCGTAGTATCCAAATGACATCAATCTGTCATTAAATACTGAGGCACAATTTGAAAACATGTTTGATCAACTGAAAGAATTATATCCAACGAATGAAGATAACAAATGTTTGTTCAAATCCAAATTAGTCGACATTGCAAACCAATACCTCACATCACCGACCATGGAGTCGAGAATCATGTCCCAAGAACATCAGAAAGCTTTGCAGAATTTACAAAAGAATGACCAATTAATGATATTACGTCCAGATAAGGGCACTGGTGTCGTCCTGATGAACACACCTGACTACATTGCCAAGATGAAGACTATCTTAAGTGACCAAGCAAGATTCAAAGCTGATAAGTTAAACAAAGACTTGATGGATTCCACAGAGAAACGAATTACCAATCTACTAAGAGAACTTCTAAAGAAGAAACTGATTGATAACAAGACGTATAATAATTTGAAACCCAAAGGATCTCAATTGCCGTACGTGTATGGTCTACCAAAAGTGCATAAACTAAACACTCCACTTAGGCCTATAATGTCAATGATAAATTCACCTCACCATAAAGTAGCCAGATGGTTAGCAGAGAAGCTGGAGCCTATCCGTCAACGTCTGTCTATGTTTTCCCTGAAAGACTCCTTTCACTTCGTTGAAATATTGGATAAAATTGACATTTCCAACAAGTGTTTGGTTTCCTTCGATGTAACATCCTTATTTCCCAACATACCACTCCTTGAAACCATCGACATCATATGCCAACATTCTGACCTACTTCCTCTACCAGTGGTTGAATTGAAACGACTATTGCTTTTGTGTACAAAGGACATCCAGTTCCGGTTCGATAGTAAGATATATCGCCAAATTGATGGTGTTGCAATGGGTAGTCCATTAGGTCCTATCCTAGCAGACATTTTTATGGCCAATCTTGAAAACACAAAACTAAAAAAGGTGATTGAAGAAATGACGCATTATTCAAGGTACGTGGATGATATCTTCATTGTATGCAATAATAAACAACATGCTAACTACTTATTGAAAATTTTCAGTCAAGCACATAAAGATATTCAATTTACCATGGAGTTAGAAAAAGACAATAAATTTCATTTCCTGGATATTGCCATGCAACGTCGAGGAGATGGTTCAGTGCAACGGTCAATCTACAGAAAATCGACGTGGAATGGATTGTTCTTGAATTTTAATAGCTTCTGTCCAATACACCACAAAATAGCATTAGTGAAAACATTGTTTATCAGAGCCAAGAAGATGTGCACTTCAGATATGATAGATACAGAACTCACTAACATTAAACAGTATCTAAAGAAGAATGGCTACCCCGAAAAATTCATTGACAAATACAGCGAACAAAAGCCTGATAAATTAAATGAAACTACAGTCCAAAAGAAGTCTATTTTCATTCAACTCGATTTTAAAGGTGATGATATTGCTGGAACAATCAGAAGACTTAGCTCAGCTTTAAACAGAACTTATTATGCTGCCAAACTGCTTATATCATACATAACAACATGTTCACTGAAACAATCAAAAATCGACAGGTATCCTTCTCATGTTACCGCCAACTGTCTATATAAATTTACGTGTACCTGCAGTAGCAGTTACATTAGCCGAATAGAAAGAAGGGTCTACCTACGATTTAATGAACATGTTCCAAAAAATCTACGACTCACAGGAACAAAGACATTTAGCAGCGCGATCGCTAAGCATCTAATTGACACAGGACACCAAATTGATATTAATCAATCATTTAAAGTGTTCAATAGACAAAAAACTTCAAATCTTCTAAAATATGCCGAAGCGATTGCCATCAAACGATTGAAACCAAACTTATGTGTTCAAAAAGAAACGGTTATAAGCCTTTCTTTACCCTGGTAACCTAACTTTTGCGTTATTGTTTTCATTGTTATTATTTTTTCGCTAAGTTTTAATACGTTTTCTCTTCTGATCAGATTTAACAATTCCTTCTCTCCGTTACATCATCGTTTTTCAGATGGTTAAGTTCAACTTTCGTGTTTAATTAGGTCATTTAAAGTTTACTAACTGAGTTTTATTCACTTTATTCTCAAATATTTCCAACCACCTCTTATTGTGTAATCATTTGACCTCTGATCTCTGTTTTGCATTTTGTACCTTCTCTTGGTTCGTATATATATTCACAGCATTTTCTCCAACATCTTAAGCCATGTTCACATGTTTATGTAACCTCCATTTCAACTAACTCCATCCGTTCTCATGAGTATGTAAAAACTTGTTTCAAATATTAATTTTGTAAAATATCATTCTGGGTTGTATGCAGTGGCTGATGAGAAACCAACGAAATGAAATGAATCTTCATCTTATTCTGCACAAATATTTGTTCTTGCTCTCATGAAAATAGAATCAACTTTGATCTTAATTTACCCATTTTACTATGACTATCAGTAGTTGTATTTGTCACAAAATGAACTAGGTTTGAGTCCCTGTGTAAAAGTCAACAGTAGGATGCAAGTATCTTCAGCCGATGATCCTCAAATAGAAAGAAACGCGTGTCGTGGATACTACTCGTCAGTCACAATTTGGAATGTAATCACAATTCGCTAAGGATGTACATATGTCAACAGAGTCTGATCAATTTCAGTCCATAATAAACCAATGAAAGCATTTAAAAAACACATTCAGACTATCAGTTCAGTTTTGAAATTGTTTCAATTTATAAACAGCAATTACTTCTTCATCATTCAGATCACATAAAACTGGATCTACAAGTTAAATGTTTTCTTTTTGATGACATAATCCAGTGTCAAGACGAAGAAAAAAAAACAAGAAAACTAGGATTATCTCTTAGTTATCTTCGTTTTTGACATACCTTCTTTTACTGTAATCAATCATATTTCATTATCTTCTGTTAAGGGATAATTGGCAACTAAATGAAGTACAAGAAGCAGACTTATACTTGTTTATGAATAGGGATTTGAAAGGGGGGGAAAAGGTATCATAATTTTCCATCAACTGGTACAACAATTCTGGGATTTTGTTTTTTTTTCCTTCAAAAGGGAAAATATCGTTTTCTATTTTTTGGTAAAGATCAGCTAACTTATTGTACGTGGGTGTTGTAGAGACTGTTGAATGTTAAATTGAATTAGACAACTAATGGCAATGATGAAGCCACGGATAGTTGTTTCTTTTTCTAATATGGAACTCTTCAACTGTGTACATCAACGAAACGTATCAGGGAGCCAAAACCAGAACCTTTAAGCCTTCCAGCGAAATCTTAATCGTTAGGCTACTGAGTTGCACCACAATAGTTGATTTTCCTAACTTAATCAATAATTAAGCGAAATAAACAAACGTAGTGATAGTGTCTGTAACATGTCTAAAGAAAGACATATAAGTGGCCAATTATGGCATAACCGACATACTAAAGAAAGATTATAAAGTCTTGTATATCTTATAGGTTTTTTATAATAATAATGACGTTCCTGTGACTAATTCGCTTCCTGATCGTTAAGTAGGATTGACGTGTCTGAGTCAAGTGTAAAGGAGAAACGTGATTTGTTGTGAGATATCGTACTACGCGAGAAATCAGCATCAACAGAGTCGATTATCTCGCTTGAAATACAACAGTCTGTTTTGTTGAGGCAAATAATTGCAGCTGTATTTGACTATGTTATGATTCAAAATAAGCTCCAAGTATATACAGTAAAATCGTAATATTTCTGTAGTAAGTAGTTCAAAGATTAAGATTGAGATGCATAGTTGTTTCAAGAGTATTTGACAGGAAACTGTGAATTTCGATTTCATATGATTTAGCAATCATCCACCGCCTACTGAATATCTATGAAGTAGCTGTGAAATTACATGACCCAGAAATCGATTCAGCCTTAAAGCACAGGCCATCTTTATGACTAGATATGCCCCTTACTGTTAAGTGTCAAATAGGATGCAACCCAGATTCAAGCTATTGTGCCGATTACTTCCTCCAACTTCCCCAAACAATTTTTTATCTCTACATTTTATCAATGATGGTGAATCACTTAGTGGTCACATTACAGTTAAATCGATCGGGTTTAATCATGTATATTAAAGGCTTTGAAGAAATTAAAATTGGTCACTACATTTAGATCAGATTAAATGTAAGGTTGGTGCGTTCTTACTAAAAATCAATTTATTATACCTATTCAAAGAAAACTTATCTCGGCAGAGTTCTATGATTTCACATGGAGAATAAACTCAGGATCATAAAGGCCAGTCAGCAATTCCTAACTGTCAGTATCACTTACCTGGCTGTCGTCAAATAATAGATTTCTTAATACTTTGATAAACGTAAACTATTGCCCAGTATTTGTTTCCTAGTTGAGGTCATGCTTATGCTAATTCGAGGAGTCTTATAATAAAATGATAAGAATGTTTAATGTTCCTCAGTTGTTGGATTTATTTGTGATTTCAATCTAATTCATTCAATGTTCAATATGTTCAAAATACACAGTACAAACTAATATTTAAGTATGTTACTGAAATTCACGTCAGTAGGTATAGAAATTTTAAGGTTTTGGCTAGAGATGAATTGGAAAATAGTGATTGACTCTCTAACTAATTTTGATTACTTTGGGGGTATCATTCTTAACTTGTTGCTCATATTTGTCAAGGATCGTTCTCACATAGGTACTGTAGAGTACTGCGCTACAACGGATAGTCGTTGCTCCATAGTGCAGTTCAGATTGGATGGGAGTAAGACAGCTATCATCAGTAGAATTAGATGATCATCTCACTATAACATAAGACTACCAAACTGGGAATCCTTCCAATAGAGGCCAGTTGGCTTTTGCCAATCTTCATTGTTCAGACGGTATAGATGATGGTGGCTTTAGGGAAAGGACGTTTGTGAAAATGTTTCTTTCAGTTGTTACTCCATAACTGCAATAATTTTACTAAACATAGATCAGTCTATTTATACCTTTAGAATTCTTTGAGATAATAATTATTCTTCATAAGAGACGAAATCTTTCCGTAACATGTTGGTTTCATTGAAGTAAATATTATGCTGCTACTTCTATAGAATATATTTCTATTTTTAATACGTTTATGAGTTTTCTGAGTACTTCATACATCGGCTGGATGTACCTGCATCCCAATGTTGATGTTCACAGTGGGATTCGAACTCAGTCCATTTCGTGTCAAACGCCACCGCGTACACCACTAGACTACTGAGTCCAATCAGTCACGTTTGTGCAATGGGCGAATTGGTAGTAGGATGAATTTGTATATTTCCATTGATTTGTTCGAATCCCACTGTGAACATCAACATTGGGATGCAGGTACATCCGGCCGATGAGTCCCAAATAGGATGAAACGCGCGTCCTGAATTTCACTTGCTAGTCACAATACAAATTAAATGATACTTGTGAATACTTGCTATATAGAAGCAATCCGCTCAGGATGCACATATAGCAACAGTGACTGACTAGCTTCAGTCTATAACAAATCAATGGGAATATACAAATTCATCCTACTACTTCATACATTGTTTGTGCTCTAACTTCATTATATTCATGTTACCCCAACAAATAATAGTATGAATCAATGTATGTAACATTTATACGTTAATAAACTTTAATATTGTATTCTCTAGATTCATTGTAAACTCCTTTCGTGCAACGACCACTTTATCACTTTAACTACTCAGTAGATATTTCATCTCTATTTCCTAATAACAGTATTGAACCACTAAAGTATAATTAGAAAACACCGAAATGTAAAGTAAAAGGTCTCTAAAAACTTTGAGACACCGGGGCCATAGGTGTATGACAACCATCTTCAAAAGCTTAAATAAATTATCATAAAATAGATTGTTATTACTAATCGATTACTGAATTGTGATCAGTGACCATGGTGTGTTGTCATTTTAATCGTTCTGCTTCTAGACTGATTGTGAGGAATGATCTTATTTAGCTCTCTGGACAGAGAAACACTCGTGTTAAAGTTATCGTAGGTAAACATGCGTAATGATATTCAACAGAGGCACTTCTTAACTGCGAGAGGTTATTTCTCTAAAGCGTAATGTAACTAGTGATCACTAACATTTGTTCCAGTTACTTCACTACCGACAAAAATTCTCATATTTCAAATCAATCAGCTGTTAACATCATTCTAATAGTGTAAACTAATAGTCTGATTTACTCATCATACTGGTTATTGTATAAAGTTCACTCATGTAAAAGTTGAATAGTAACTGAATGTGCTAAAATGTCTAATACATGAGTTGATTTATATTTCTCTCTTCATCATCTTTTACACAGATATTCTATCCTTGTTGTGAAGAACCATATCCTGATTTACGTTTTACAATTTATATGCGACGACGTACACTTTACTACTTATTCAATATTATTTTCCCATGTTTATGGTTGACTGTATTAAGTTTAGTAAGTTTTTGGTTACCACCTGATTCTGGTGAAAAAATTACACTTGGTATAACTGTTCTTTTGGCATTCAGTGTATTCATGTTATTAATTGCAGAGAATATGCCTGCAACAAGTGAATTTGTACCATTAATCGGTAAGTTGTTCAATTATTGTTTTAGATGTTTAATATTCGAAATTTCATGAACAATTTTTAACAAATCTGTAAAGTTGTCCGATAGATTCATATTACTTATTTAATTGTAAGTAGTTTGCATAATTAGAATATGTTTGGAACTCCTCGTTGATTTGTCATGGATTGCAATTGATTAACTGATGTCGCCATACGTGATGCAGACATATCTAGCTGACAAGTCCCAAGTAGAACGAAACGCGTATCCCGGATACCGGCTAACAGTCACAATCCAACTCACATAATACATAGGCAGTTTACGTAAAGGAATCATTATGTTGGGTTTAATTGGTCAAGATGGATCAAATGATCTTGTTAGAATGATAGAAATCATCATTCGGGAAGAAGACATTTCACTTGTTACAAACCACTTCGCTACTGAATTCCGTTTCTTAGATCACTTCTTTAATAATCCTACAACCTGTAAATACCTCACAAAGTTTTCGGTAACAAAACTAAACAACAAATGATGGAGTGTGGTAACATCATTTTAAAACACTTCCATCTTCAAATATACCCAATTATGTTGAAATCAGTGACTCATCTGTAAATAATCACAATTTTAACGTTTCTATTCTTAGAACTTTAAGTTATGCTAATCTCTTTATTAGAAGAAAGCATTATTCGGATACATTATCAGCTTCAGAGACCTAATGAATTCGTACTGTTGACTCTCTTGTTACACAGTTAACTCTTATCAAAAATAAAGTTAACCAAAAGAAAGGGTAGTGGATGATTGAATCGAAACGCGGCCTATTAGATGATAATAAACACTGATCTATTAGAGTAATTGAAATCCATCAAATGCAGTAAATTTTCATCGGTTATTTCTTACTGAGATGTTCATTAAACACATTGAGAAATCGAATAAATGTGTAAGCTTCTTGATATCACTACGTTTAGTCTATTGTGGTTGTATTATGAAATCATAAAATTAAGGTATGTGGTTATACATCTTGGAAATGACGTCATCATACAAACTTGACTTTGTTAAACTATCCAACTTCTATCAGTTTGTAATAAAGTGCAAAGGTCATTCACTGACATTAGTAATGACTGTCTCACTTCCAGCATGTTGACTGCTCTATCCTTTCCAGTTGTATCCAACGGACATGAGTCTGTGATGAATGGAATCGAAAAGAAACTTGAAAACTTTCTTCACAAAACCACCTCATTACAACCAAGTAAGAGGTAAAACGTCATTAACATAGTTGTTTATTGATAGACCAACTACAGTTAAAAAAACTAAGGCGAGCATACATGACAAGTTAAAAGGATAAGTTACGTAATAATGAAAACGAGTAATCAACTGATGGAATGAGTGAAGCTTCGATAAAAACAATTAAAGACAAACACTAAAAATGTTGATTAACTGATTATTAATAAATTAAAGTTGCCAAGGCAAATCATGACATACTACCGGGTTGTACAGTGCACATAAATTTGATAATTGGTCTTTCATCAGTTACTTCATCAGCAAACGTTAGAGAATTGGAGAAATGTCTATTTACTGATCATTTTGAAAGATGTTAAGACTGTCGTTAGTATTTCCTACTATCAATTGAGTAGTAAGTTATTGTTATGGTAGAAATGCGATTTTCATTTAAATTCTATTCATCCAGTCAATTGACTTGAGGCGATTTTCTGGTAATAAGTATCAAGTTTGGTTGATTAAATTCGTCATAGATTGATGTTGGTAGGACACCATTTATAACCGAGAAGAACTGAGTAACTGTCTTGTTCTAAAATAGGACCCATCAGGAGTGCACAACGTAGGTCATTCAAGGGAATGAGAATTGAAATCAAAGCAACCATGTTGGAAAACATTTACCCTGTACACTAATGGAGCGGCGTCCAATAGTAGAACTGTCGCTTTCATCAGTTTATGGTACAGTTCAACGAGCATCCATTGTCATCGGTGGTAATTGTCTAATTTTTGACATGTCTGAACTCTACCAACTACCATGCCCTGGGTTCGATTTCCGGGGCGTAATAAATGTTAGGTACTTCTATATAGTCTTATACTAGAGAGAAACAGTTATCTACTTTCTTTCTAGTTTTCATTGACACCCTATCAACATGAAACTATGACGAATTCAATCAACTATTTACCTATTGTTCAGAAATGCGGACATTCTTTTGATATGGTAAGTATACACTTCATTGTATTTCATTTAATATTTACAGGTGTTTATCTTACAGTTACTATGACAATGACATCATTATCAATTATATTAACTGTATTAGTTTTACATCTACATCATACTAGTTCAAATCGTCAACCAATACCCAAGTATTTAAGAAAATTCTTTTTTGATATTGTTGCCAAATTGCTTTTGTTTAAATATTGTACAACGTTATCAAATTAAACGTAATCAATCATTGAAATTAACGAAGCAATTAAAATTGATTACAAATCAATTACATAATGATTATATTAATATTAGTAACCATAGCAACAATGTACATGATATTAATGATCAATCATAAAACCACTTTACAATCTGATTATTTACCATTGAATATTGTCAATTCAATGAATTCAACAGGTGAACAACAAGAACTAATTGACGACGATGATAGGCGACATCGACAACAACATCAACAACAACAGCAACCAAATACACTGAAAAATCATCCTGTACACAATCAGATAAAGCAACCATCATTAATTAACAGTAAACAATATGAAACAAGTGAAACATTGAATTATCCTCATCAGTATCATGTAAATCAATTAAATGATGTAACTAATGAGAAAACAATAAATCCATCACAAAATGTTCATATTCTACTTAATGCTGATTATGTAACAAGTAATATAGAAAAACAGAAAAAGAAAATTAGTAAAGAAGATAATCAAAATAAACAAATAAATTAAAAATGTAACATTATGAAATGTTGCATGATTATGAAACAATTTCAATGATTCAATCTAATGATCATCTACTTCATGATAGTGAAGCAAATGATCCAGATCATCCAGATAATGATGAAGATGCTGATGATGTTACGTCATCATCAGCATCGATATACAATCAACAGGTTAATAATAAACCTAATTAAACTACAATTTCTACAAAATAAACAAGAACAATGTAAAATAATGAAAAATTTATTAAAAATTTTAGAAAAAAGTAAAAAACAACAAACTTTTTTACAATTTTATTTATATTACTTATATATGAAACAATCTAATGAAGAACAAATATCGGATATGATAAATGAATGGCGCATATTAGCTATCATTGTAGATCGTATGTTATTTTGGTTATTTTTAACTAATGCTGTCATAGCAACTATTGTCATTTTAATAATTATGCCGTTATTTAAGCCAACTTTAGTGTAATTAGTAAATTATTTGTATTGTATCTAACATTTCGCATACATTTGTTACTATGGTTGTCAGTATGATGCAATTAACACAATAAATCGTATTTTGATTACGATTGTTTGTATGTTATGAAGTACTCTAGAATATACACCCATATACATATACATGCACATATACACAAGAACACTGTTGTTTCCAGTACCAATATACTAAATAGTCGTAGATTTAATATTAATTAGTTTAATTCATCATAGATTGATGCTAGCAGGGTACCAATGAAAACCAGTGAACACTAGAAAGTTGTTTCATCCTTCTATGTTGCGCACAACTTAGATTCCGCCTTAAAGGTGTAAGGTTGCTGAACTTTTCAAAATGTATTTCTTGGGTCAATTAAAAATCGATAAACACACCAAAATCGATGTAATTTGTTAACTTGGCAGTAAAATACTGAAAACGTTCATTACAACACATCAGATTAAGTGTAAATGGAATCAAAGTGAAAATATGTGTAGAAAGTGGAAGATCACGTGTTGATAACAACCAATCAGATTCAAGTAGGGGGGAGAGAACTCTCATTTGCTTGAAGTTCAATTCTATCTAACGTTTGAGCAAATCAAGTTATTCAAAACAAAGGTCTACAATTACGAAATCTTACTCAGGCCAACATGAGAGAACTTATCTCCTGAGCTAATAATATTCTCTTTCACCTCATAATAGTTCATAATTTAACAAAGGTCTTATAGTTATTTAAGTTGGATTATGATTGGCAAGCAAAATCCAGGACGCGTGTTTCGTCCTCTTTGGGACTCGTCGGCTGGACGTACCTGCATCCAAATGTTAATGTTCACGCCAGGATTCTAACTTACTCTGTTTCGAGCCAAGTGTCTTTGCATTCTCCAATAGACTACTTTGTACAGACAGTCACACTTAAGCAACGGGTAAATAGACAATTAGGCTGATCCTGTATCTACCCGTTGATTTATTATGGACTAAAGTTGGTCATTCTGTGTAGCTATATGTGCAACATGAGCAGATTGCGTTGACATAGCTGCTAATCACAAGTATTATTTAAACTCGATTGTGACTAGCAAGCGGAATCCACACAGCAAACGGAACATACAAGTTTATACTAATTAGGTTAGATGATGTTCAGAAATTCACTGAAAAGTATGATTTATATTACGTCTAAAGTAATTTGTTCCACTGGTTTACTTGTACTGTAAACGAATGAGGTGAATTCAGTCAATTTGTCTTTACTACGTGTTCAAATAATGACGTAATCGTATAATTTGGTATGAAGCATATAATGTTATTACAAGGAATCACGTTTCATAGAAACAGTCATTATTATCAACTCAATCTTCGTTTTCATTATATGTTAATTTAGAAGTTATAGTTCTTATGCATTCAAGACGAGTATATCGCCGTAATTAGTTAGCTCTTCTTTAATAGTGTCTACTGGGTAAATACATTTATTACTGTTCACTAGTCTTTTCATTGAGTTTCTTCTTGTACCTGATGAGTACTGTTCAATTTCTAGAAACATCTTCATGTTAACATGGTGTCTAACAACGAATTATTATCATTGCACACTCTATTTAAGGTAAACGTGATCAATGGATGATAAGTGTTGATTTCATTTGGGTTAATTATGAATAGGTCATTTATGCAGCGTGGATCAAATGCTAAGTGAATAATTCTGTTTCCAAGTATTTCTATAGTATTCGAGTTCAATGATGATGTCAATGTAATTCCATTTAATTATCTATTAATCTCATTCATTGCACACTTAAGGATTAACACTTTTAATGTAACAACCAATGTTTAAGTTTATATAGTTCACTCTGTAACTTCTCCTTTTATAAGAAATATAATGAACTGTATATATTGGCATTTATTCATTTAATGAATCCATAATACAACTCACTTGTTGTAGTCGAGGTGACTATCTTTAAAATGACAACCTTCTGTTTGACAGATGACATATGCAAAAAGGACAAATTGAAGCGTTTCATTAGATTTCAGTTACATGTGACTACTTCCGTTTCCCGGATGTGCAGATCATCAAACTAGTGATAAATAATCAACTCAAACACGTGACTGTATGATGAATCTGGCAAATTGGTACTTCATTAAGGTGCATTAACTACAGTAAAATTACATAGTAAATGCTAAGCGCTGGTAAAATTGTAACTGTGAGCAACAGAAAGTGTAATATTCAGCATCTTTCAAGCATACTTTGTCTTAACTTATTGAGTAATTCATGAATTCACACATGTTTATCCACTTCTAATTCATAAATCCACTTTATCCAAACTGATGGCTGAACGCCATGTTGAGATAAACATTTAAGTAGGCATATTTAGTCATAAATGATGATTATTTGTAGTAGTGAAGATTAGAAACAGGAAGATACAATCATTTACAAATCACATGTTATTTAACGTAAGGTTGAAGTAATAAGATACACAAGTTGATATAAGTTGGCATCCGACTATTGAATGCTGACTGAGTGGCATAGAGTGTTAGGCATTTACCAACCTGAAATCCGGGATCGGAATCCAGGATGCACACTGCTTAGGAGTCTCATACTAAAACGAAAAGCTGTTCAGCGCTCTCTGATTCTCAGTAATATGATTTTAAAAAATCAATCTGTGACGAATCCAATTAAATATAACTTAATGTGGATCACCACGAACCATCCCCATTCAATTATTATTAATTATCAAAGTTTAACTGTGATAATAATGCCTACTACTTATATGTTTCAGTAGCATAACTGTTGAACTTTAAACATTAGTTTGTTTCTTTCAAAACAGATAGATTGATGATTAGAGATTTTTCTGCAATCACTATCACATTTACTACTTAAATAAACAAAGCATCAAATTAATTTCATCCATATGACTTAAACAGATATAGATTTTAGTCAAAATTTATTTTGTCGAATAGATTATGCACTGGTTTAAGGATAGTGATTTTTATTATGTTTATCAGTATATACTACTTATTTGTAGATTAATTAAAATGGTGCCATCGAACAGGTGTACAACATAAATAAAGAAAAAAAGAACAATAATTTTTGTTTTGCCCAGCAACAATTTTCTTGTAACAGATTTTTATCAGAAAAAAAAAATAAATAAAGATAATCTACCTCATTTTGAAAATTAAGCAACAAAATATGTTGAAGTGATCTTAAGGTAGAGAGAAGATTGATGAAACGATCTCTATGCAGTTTGTTATTGCCATTTATGAACTACATAGACCAGATATAATGTTAACATCGTGTGATTAATTCAGCATGGATCATCGATATTCCTTTTAAATGAAACTATTGAAGTCAATAACCAATATTCAGAGTATTTGTGCTTGCCGTAGTTACAATTCAGTCAGTTATTATGATTACATCTCATGAAATTGTATGTTAAGATAGTCAAGTACAATAGTGCACAAAGGAAGTAGTCAGGGGCATTCACATGAAATCAATTCTTGCAGTGGTAATTATTGATAATGTAAAGCAGATATAATTAAAGTCTGTCATCATATAAATTGCATACTATTCAGAAGATATCGACGTTATATTCGATGTATGTATTGGCATGAATTACATCAATAAAATTATTTGATTCTTTTAAAGTAGCTCATGTAAAGTAAGCTATGCAAGAGAACTTAATAGCTATACCTAAGAAAGGACATTATCTTCCAAATACATAACTACATAAAGATAACCTTTTACAGCATTGGTGTAATCAGTTATAGAAACAAACTTATTAAAATACTCTATTGGAGAGCTGTGACAAACGTTCAATAGATACAACAGGATTCGACAAATATTGTCACCGTTGTTTACTTGTACACAGATTCAAACCACAAAATCCAAACAACACGAGGAAAATACGCTTAAAAGTTTCAAAAGGATGTACATTAATTTAGCTGATCTTCATAGGTGATGACGTTTTGGAGCAAATGCAAATTGTGCATTTTCAGTTGTTACACTAGTATCGATGTATACAAGTCAAAGCTAATAGCACTTACACTAAGACAGATTCGTAACTAACGATTGTCACCTTTAGTTCAATGTTTCATTTTGCTTGTATAAACAATAGAATGTACATTAAAAATACAGTAAATAAAGTCTCTACTCGTTTTTACTATTATCTCTCTGGATTTTTATGTTTCACAGGAGAATGGCTGTCTTCATAGTTTAATCCTTGCGTAACAAGAGGTGAACAAATCAAAGGTGTTTAAATTTATAAGCATGAATATAGTTAGAATGTAGCTAGGAAGTGAATTTATTTCTACCTAGGTGTAACTAATTTCTAGAGTTAATCTTCGAAACAATAGACACTTTATCTAAAGTTCTATTTTAGTTCGCCATAACCGTAACATTCCAACAGAATCGTATTTGTTTCAATTATTTGTCACCTGAAGTTAGTTTGCATACTTGATGTTATGAGGTGGAGCTCAGTTTGACATTCAACGGTGGAGAAGGAGCAGTAACATACCTGGTAAATAAACGCATATTGTACCAGGTTATTAATTATTAGACAGTTATTAAGAGTTGATGGTGGAATTTGACCTCAAACAAGATGATCTCGTGTGCCGTTAGAGGCATGAGGGCGATTTTCACTTCCTGGCTTCCCACAGCATGAAAGGATGTTGCTTCTTGAGGTACCTGAAAAGGAAACTGGGTTAGTACTGGTCATAGTGACCTTGGAGTGCGATCTCAGAGCCCAAGGGACAACTGCTTGAGGCCGATTATGCACAGCCTTATTATGGGGAGTTTTTGAAATGTTGGCTCCGTTCTTTAGGAGGCCTTACTGCTGTAGACGGAACTCCGCGGAGCAAGGTGAGGTGTGACATTTTTAGGGTCGACCTTTTCTAACCCCTTCCTTCTGTTAAGAAGGCAGCATCGCTGCAGATGCTGGTCATCCGAGGAAAACATCTTACTGCTGTCACACCTCGCTGCAGTCAGCAGTACAACTTCGCCCTCAGATCTTAGGTTTCTGCCCTTGGTCTTATCGCTCTCCAACAGACCTGCTTGACATGGTAGGACCTAGAGGAACATGCGTTTCAGACAATATAGCTTAGTTGGGTTATCACGATAGGTGTTATGACGAGAGAAAAATGGGGGCTGATTGGGTCGGATGGCCGAGTGCAAATGACTGGTGCCTAGTTGGTTATTGCGCGCCTGCCCTGTGCCCACTGGATCCCAAGCCGGAATAAGAAGAACACAAGCCAACCAAACGACACTAGCGAACTATCAATTTATTTACATAAATACATCGACTTTTATATCAGTTAATTTACAGTGAGTATTCATCAAGTGAAATTATCATCATTTAATTAATACAATGAAATACTATTAACTGTACTCAGGAGTTGAACTCACATTGAAATCAATTAATGTGATGAAAGTTTACAAATAAGCTTACAAAAAATCAATACAACTTGTTTCGTTTAATTAAGTCAATCATTGTATCTTTGGGGACTAGGGAATCCCCAACAATAGGCAAGCCCGACCACCACGTCAAGGTAGCAGCTACGGTCATAGATGTCTTCGAAACATTGCTTGTGTTTGCTGGGACAACCGAGTAAGCAATTCGTGGGTTAGGAATAGTGTATAAGGTAAATACGGTAAGTCTGTTGATGAAGTAGTGAATCTTCACTAGCTGAGGTGGTTAAAACATGTGTTACGTATGCCTGACCACCGTCTATCTAAACGAACAATGTTGTCTGCTGTAGAAGTAGGCTGGAAGAAAGCTAGGGGTGGCTAAACGAAAACATGGCACCTAATCCATGAAGTCATTGACAATTGGGCTGAGCCATGTTAATAGATGCAGACTACCTGGTTGGGGCCCACATGCAATGATCGTAACAAATGATTAGGAGACATTAGGTTATATGGCTCAAAATCGTTGGTGATGGTGCAGGTGCATCCACTCCTTGTCTTCCTCCAAATTCTAGTTTTTGAGCCTATCATACTTTTCTCTTTACTGAATCACTTTTATCCTCAAATCTCCTCTCTGATCTCTATGCCTTCCCATTAGTACTTACTCTGTTACTACCTCCCCTACTCTGGGATTCGGTCCGACAATTTAGTCTCTATCTGCTAATTGAGGCATGGCAACTTGAACTGATGTACTGCATGTACCAAGTTCTACGTTGTAACTGACTGACTGAGGTCATTAATATTGATAGATATAAGACGAAAGTAAGAAGCCTAAGTCAAATTAATAATCCTCATTCCACTAGGTAACTATATGCTACATTAGTAATAGGTCAGCGTAAATAGAAAAATCAGATATGTGACCATGTCATACATAATAAATGCACAGAAATTACTGAATGAATCCATATAAACATATAAATAAGAAACAAAATAGTTTATCATTTTGTTACGTTGATTGCATCTGACATTGGTTGACAAAGGGATGGTTAATAACAATTAGAAGTAATAGTAAATAGTCTTAAGGTTTCTTACATACTTCAGCTTATCCAGATAAAATTGGGAAGCAGGCTGTTTTATGCGATACATGATTTCAAGCTTCGTTGAGTCTATTGAAATAGGCGAAGAGAGGAACTCATTAACCAAGACAGAATAAAAATGCACATAAATTCTGAACTTGAGTTCTGTTTATGTTACTATCCTGAAATGTCTTAATTTTAATAGATGCTACGATATACAAATGTTGGAGGTGTAATAATCATTGTTAGATTATAAATATCAGGAGAATGACTATTGTCCGTAGATATCGTTGTAGACTGTGTAACAAGAATTACACAATACTGTATTTATTGCATGAAAATATCCATGTCATAGAGGTGGTCAATGTCATGAAGGATGATATTAATAAGTCTAATTAATACTTCAAAATAATCTGGTATGGATACTCAACTGTTAGATTAAACCGATTCTTTTCATATCTAACTAAAGAGAGATTCATTTGAATTTCCGTTTGGTATTATTTAATACCAGACTTAGAAAGATTGTTTTATGGAATGTAGTAGTGATATGGTGAATAACTGTAGTAGTAGTTTAAGTCAAACTATTATTAAGATCGAGTCTGTTTCAAGTTTACTTATCCAATAGTTTTCATATCATAGGATATCATAAATGATTGTTTAGTTTCGGATTTAGTTTTAACCAAATGTTTCCACCACCTACCATTGGCCGATATATTTTCCGTAGATTATCAGTGTGATTGCTGAGTAGGAAAGTGGAGCACTAAGGTAATGGTTTCACACAATGAGATGATCCTGGGGAGGGGACAATAATACCAATCAGTGGAACTTATAATATGACCTCTTTCTGAAAGACTTGATAAAGTTTGGTTAACGCAGTGTCTGAGTGACCAAAAACCTCCCTAGAAAGTATGGATAAAAAAAGCAAACACTGGGGATTGAGAGCTAAGGCCAAGTCATTTATTGAGTACGAACAATGGCCTTCATACATTATATACTGGTTTATTTACTTACAGGAAATACAAAATCTTATAATAAAAGCTGAATTAGGGGAGTTGTGTGCAGAGTTCAGGATAATAAGATCATGATAAGGTTTAAACAAATCGGATAATAAAACACATATGACGAATAGTAATAAGTCTGTGAAAACCTTATAATGTGAGCAGTAATAGATGGTTAACCAGATGCATTCTAGCTGCTCAAATTCCAGTATCACAAAGAACCAACTCGACAATACTGGGATTTAAGATTCCTTACTCCAATATAACACATATTTTATGTGCAACAAGTCTTTATTTATTTAATAACACTCCCCCTAGAATACATTCTATCAGTGTTATCATGATTTCGATTAATTAGAAGTGGAGTTCTTAAATGACTGTTGAAGTTACCAGAGTATTGTAAGCATTGATTACTTTACACAGACAAGTTTAGTTATTCCATTGTCACTAAGTATGATCTACTTTATCAGTAAATAAATCTGTTGGCATTGATAGACAGATAATGATATGTGCACTCCACACAACAATAAGTAAACTTGCTTTGAAGGCATCAGTTAACATAAACATTGACAACTATTAAAAATTTACCATACTGAACAATAAATGTTTACGAAATCTATTTCTTATACACGGTTATCACGGTTTACGTCCAGCCAGAAGGTACTTTATATTAGAGGGAGTGAACAATTACGTCTGTAGAAAAATCTGAAAAGAAGAAGAATAACAGAACAGATTGAACCGGTGACTTAGTCAGAACATCAGGTGTACTTACATTGAGTAATAGAAGTAATTAATCAAAATAATGAATGACAACCTGTTGGTGCAAGATGCCTTGTATCCGTTTACTAGACACCATCAGAAAGGACTAATTGAGGTAGAGGAGACATTAGCCGGTTTCGACCTAACACAAGTACAACATATATCACCAGCGACGATATATGATCATCGCATTATATCATACACTTATAAAAGTGGAATTTCTGCAATCGGACGACACCCTAGTAGTACAAGGGATTAGGCATTTGCCAACCTGTAGAACCTGGGTTCGATAACCGCTGTGGAACTAAATGTATACACTACTGAAGAGTTTTATCTTTGGATGAAACAGCTATTTAGAACCCACTAGTGTACAGTGACATCCTACCAACATTAAGGTGTAACGAAAATCACTAGACTAAACTTATTACCAATCTCTATAAATCACCACAGCTCGATTATTTCGATTTGTATATAATGTTGTAGGGTTTCGTTTGGAAAAGAAGTAAAACTTTTTAGAGGAAATTTTGTTCTGCTGAAATTGATACTGGGTCCTGCTGATAGTTATTGACTAGACCTTTGAATCAATAAACAATTATTGAACTGTTCGTTTATTATTTTTCCGAAGTTCATTTTATTTTCTCATATTCTTATCAAACATGTCGTTTTGTAATAAACGTCATCTCATTGAATACCTTTTAACATGTCGCAAACTACGGTCGATAACGATATACAAAGACAGTAGCTTGTGTTAGAAACCAATACTGGAAAACCCAGATACTATTGTTACTATTATATGCCCACACGTCTATACCATAATTTCTGGTAACTAATGCTTACCTAACAATCAACCAAACAAATTATATTTCATTTACTTGTTTATATAAACACAAAACCAATGAAAAAAAAATTAATATTTATACAAAAGAAGAACAATCACGGCCATAAAATAATGCAGCAGATACTTAGTAAATTATAATAAGAATGCATTTGGATCTTCCCGTTGATTTATCATGGATAGGAACTGGTCGGTGTTTGTTGCGATACGGGTATACTGAGCGAATTGTCTCGATATAGCAGTAATTCACAAGTAATGTTTGATTTGGATTATAACTAGGAAGTGGAATCAAGGATTTGCGTATCTCCCTATCATGGACACGTCAGCTTGATACATCAAAGCATAGATTCAAATGCATTCCAAGTACATATATATATATCCGTTGCATAAGTGTGCCTGTCTGAACACAGTGGCTTTTTGGTGAGTGCTGTGGAGTTTGGTGTGAAATGAACTAAGTTAGAGTTCCACCTGTGAGCATCAACTTTAGTATGCAGTTGCATCCAACTGACGAGTCACAAATGAAACGAAACACACACAAGCCACAATTCAACTCAAACATAATGAATTAATTATTGTTTCTGAATAGAAAGTCATATGATAGTAGTTCACAAGTCTAATCAGAGGTGAAAATGATCGGATAGTAACAGTAATAGAAATGAATTAATAATTGATTTATGTATACGCAAAATAAATGAAATAGTCTTGTAAACTTCAATTTCTAAAGTTATTTATTCTCTTTGAATCGGTCAATATGTAACACCTATAAAACATGAATTTATCAATGTCAATATCATCTTTATGCTCTAAAATCAATATTATTGAATTCATGGTGAGATCTAGTTGATTATGCATAGAAACGGATACAGTAACTTATAAAAAAGAAAAACAAAAAAATAATAATAAGAGAACATGAGAACAAAGTATTCTAAAAGTGTTACAATGATTCTCCTTTTAGAGTACATTGAAGAATTCCCTTTTTTTTTAAACGTAAAACAAAACAAGGAAACATAAAAGCGCATACACACAATGATGTTTCACACGAATCGGTGACAATCGATGATGATGTAACTAACCATGAAGAAATGTCTGTTATCTAGTTAAATGAAACTTTCTTCAAGAAATTCGATTATTTTTTTGTTGAATTCTATTGTAATTGTTGTTTAAACTGTAGCCTACATTAATTGAAGTATTAAAAACTTTCATAATCAAAAGAATTAAATATATGGATAGTAGAATGAATTTGTATATTCCCATTGATTTGTTATAGACTGAAGCTGGTCAGTCACTGTTGCTATATGTACATCCTGTGCGGATCGCCTCGATGTAGCGATTATTTAGAAGTATCATTTAATTTGTATTGTGACTGGCAAGTGGAATCCAGGACGCGCATTTCGTCCTATTTGGGACTCATCGGCTGGATGTACCTGCATCCCAATGTTGATGTTCACAGTGGGATTCGAACTTAGTTCTGGTTCGTGTCATACACCACCGCGTACACCACTAGACTACTGAGTCCAGACAGTCACGTTTGTGCGATGGGCGAATTGGTAGTAGAATCCCACTGTGAACATCAACATTGGAATGCAGGTACATCCAGCCGATGAGTCCCAAATAGGACGAAACGCGCGTCCTGGCATTCCACTTGCCAGTCACAATACAAATTAAATTAAACATATGGATAGTTTATCTTTAACATAGAAATTGTATTGAATTTATCAGTAATGCAGATCCAGATAAGTTAGAGTCAGATTCAATTACTTATGTTGAACGAAAAGCTTGATACTGTAAGTTTAACTTCATTATGACCCATTTGATGGTCTCGGTCTTAGAAGAGAAGGTTGGAAAAAACTATGGACACGTATATAATATAAAGGATCTAATTATTAAATTAGTAAGGTGCGATGTTGTAATCAGAACCGGAAAGAAGAAATACAAGCTACTACAAGTTATGTTATGTGAAATGCTGTTAAGCAACTTAAGCGCTATTAAGGTTAGCTTGATTCTAAATTCCAGTATTCTTAAATAAACATACAGGATAACAACAGTTTTAAATTTTATAGCTTAATAGATTATACATATAGAGTACATAAATAATGGTATAACGGAAATGTGTATCTTTAAGGTTAATTTCTATGCTGAAAACATACCGTATAACCTGATCTGTATCAATCAATTAATCAACATCCATGCAAATAGATGACTTAGATTTGACGTTGACCGATCTGGCACTTCTCTCCAACACACAGGAACATTTATAGTTGAAGACGAAACATTGCAGCAGTAGCATCTGCAGCCACCAGTAGGCTTCTAGCAACACAAAGGAACAAGCAAAATCTATACATACAACACACGACAATGAGCACCAACCCAAGTATACTTGACGAAGAAGTTCTAGAAGATATGGAAACCTTCACATACTTGGGTGGCAGCATAACTGATAAACAAGTAGGGTCTGATCTGTGACATGTGTGAAAGTATTCAATTTAAAAGAAAGAGCAGTATTTCTACAACTTAAAAACATCTGGAACTCAAACCAACTGTCAGTCAAAGTCAGTAAAGTCAAACTTTTTAACACAGATGTAAAAACAGCTTCTTCTGTTGTATGGAGCTGAAACTTGGAGAACTATGAAAAGCATCATTCAAAAGGTACAAGTATTTATAAACGACGGTCTGTGTATGATACTCCTAATCCGTTCCCTAGATACCATCAGCATCAACTTTCTTTGACAGAGATCATATTTACCTCTAGCAGAAAAGGAAATTAGTAAAATACGATGGAGGTGGATAAGATACAGATTGAAAAAATCACCAAACTGTGTCATAAGACAAGCAATAATTCAGAATCCCCAAGGCAAAAGTAAGAGAGGAAGAGCAAATAATAGATTGTGTCGGGAATTAGAGACAGATATGAAGAAAATGAACAGTACTTGTTAATAACTGTAATGGAAAGCTAAGTAAAGTGTTAGTTGGAGAATGAACAGATCTTGGGACGAACTGAGTTTGTTCGAGAATGTTGGTTGGCGGCTCATGCTCCTTGTGGGGCGACAAGCACTGATTGATTATCATAATCCCCTTCTTGAATTATTTCTGTTAAAGACGTGGTTAACATCTTCAGACTTCCAGATAAATACTTGATCATTAGATTATTGAATTATTATCTATTAGTATATAATTCCGATTGTATTTTTCTTAATCTGAAACAATTCCGCTATATAGAGGCAATCCGCTCAGGATGCACATGTGGCAACAGAGGCTGATCAGTTTCAGTCCATTACAAATCAGCGGGATGATACAAGCCTATTCTGAATTACATATGTACCCGTTGCACAAGTGTGACTGTCTGGACACAGTAGCCTAGTGGTGAACGCGGTGGCGTTTGACACGAAGCTGACTGAGTTCAAATCCCAGTGTGAACATCAACATTGGGATGAGTCCCAAATAGGACGAAGCGCGCGTCCTGGATTCCACTTGCCAGTCACAATCCAACTTAAATTCACAACTTAGTATAAATAAATACAACACTGATCACAGGTAGATCTTGTCTTTATCGGTTACGTCAATTACTAGTGATAATAATCATGGAATAATGAATTATTTGGCATACAAACTCTTTCAACAAGATAATTACATTCCCTTAACAACAACAATTACAATAAACTCATTACGTCATTATAAAAAGTTTGAATTAATCCAACAAAAATAAATGTACTACAGTATACCAAATAGTTTACTACACAAGAAAAAATCTGTCTCTAATGCAAATGTTACATAATGAGACACTCATACATGGTTTCATGGAAGTATCTGTAAACGAAGAAACTGATAGAATCCAGGTAAGCACATAGCAATCTACTAAGAGGTTATATGTAATAATATTAACTCGATAGACTAAAAGTAGCCTGAATAACTTGTTTGTGAGATATATGAGATATTGCTGTAGGGTACACATGAATTACTTACTATTATCATAATTTAATTTAATACAAACTTTTATTATGTTGACATTTATCTCATTTATGTATTTTGATTTTCCCGTTGATTTTGTTACGGATTTATACTGGTCAGTCTCTATTACTGTAAGTACTTCTTAAGCTGATTATCCTCGATTCAGCGATGAAACAAAAGTATCTTTTAAGTTGGACTGTGACTTTCAAAAGCCACCGCGTTTAGTATAAAACAAACTGAGTTCAAGGGAATATCAACAATGGTATTCAGTTACATCATCCAGTTTACGTAATTCAAATTATACAGATATTTATCACATTTATTATTGAACATCATATTGGCAGATCGTCTTTGCTATTTGATTACTCTAGATTATGTCAGATTGTTCGCTATTAAAATATCGGCTTTAGCACAAGTAATTTCTACCTACAAGACAGGTTAGTAGCTACTTGGAATTATTATCTCAGTGGATAATAGACTGGTGCTCGATGCAAATGTCACTCGATTTCGGTTTCAGTAAGAACATCAATTTCAATGTGTGTCATTTACAGAATGATATGGACTTTAAGGGAACTTCTATTAATCACTAGTCCAACAAGATGTCCTCTCGAAAACTAGTTTCTGACAGTCTACCCAGAGAAGACGCTATGCATTTCTATCCGTCGGTGACTTAGAATTAAATAGTGAGTTATTATAATTCATATTATATCAGTAAATATAAAATTACAGAGATAATTTGTAGCGTACGTTAATGCTTCCGTTATGTAATTTTATCCAATCTAAATAATTAAATTGTTACAGAATATTATTTGTCTGTTTTCAATGCTGAAGTGAGATGTGTAGCTACTATACAGTCTCTAACTAATTATCTTCTCATGCTTTGCCCATTGCCGCTACTTTGATGTAATGGTCGGATAACCACATCGTGAACAACTAATTGGGCTACATTGTCGGAAAGTTCCTACCTAGTCAGGTGGTATATTGGAGAGTAGTGTGATTATTAGTGGCAAACTAAGAGTCCGAAGGGAGAAATCATTTATCTGACTGCACTGATGTGTGATGGATTTAAGGTGTTGACGTTTAGCAACCTGCATTCCTGCCATTCCATAAAAAAGGTTGGTGTTAGTAAAAATCCAATCTAAAAGCAGACATCCCACCATAGCAGATAGACTTCCTGTTTCCAACGCTTTATGGAAATAACAAAGACCATGCTATGGTAGTCCTAGTTTCTGTTCGTATATGAATAAATGAGCAAGGAAGCTATCTTGTAGGACAATATCATTTTCATTGTCTTTCTCTGTTGTATCTTCTACCTACGTAAGATCTATTCACTTGATATATTATCGACTTATATTCTTGAAGGCCTCATTATCTTCGTTATGATATTCACTGATGATAATCTTAAAACTAAGAGTAATTGTGTTCATTGAGAATATCCAAGTCGAAACTTTACTTTTATTGATCACAATATAAATTCTACTCTTCATATGTTTCATTGATTAATCCTATTAGAAGTTATTTACTGGAATGTAAAACAATTAACTATTTTAAAAGTAACGAGATGATGATATTCTGTCATAGCAACTAAATGGACTTATCGATTGGATGTTGACACAGTTAACTGTAATGGATTCTTCATAAGTAAATCAGTAGTCATTTAACAATTTAAAGATAGAATAACATAAACATGGACTTCAATGTCTATTTACCAGTTTCAGTGCTTCTGTATAACGAACTTCCCCTAGTCGTACACAGGTGAATCTCATAGCAATTTGAATTAGTTACTTACTTACGCGCGTTACTCCTCCAGTAGGAGCATAGATCGCTTACTAGTAAATTTTAATTAGTAATCCGGATATTATTTTCCTTGAGTTGTTTCTTAGAAATCGATTTTCTGATTCATTTAGAATCTTTTGAGAATGAAACTCCCTACCGTTTCATAATTCATGAGAGCTATCTAGATCACAATGAATTTGTATATAAAATAAATAATTATTTACATAGGCCATTAATATTGGGGATAAGATGTAGGTTAATTTCATAAGAAATTCTGTAACTATTAAAGTAAATGATAAGTAATTTCTGAATGTAGATCAATTAAATGCATTCAGTTGGTAGAAGGTTTCCACATAATCAAAAAGTAGTCGTAAGTACAACTTATTGCGTGTAACTTATGAGAAGGACCCTCGTTTAACATTTGAACAGAAGGATGTCATTAAGCTTTTATTGATAACCAGAACCATCGGTGTCAATAATAATCAATTCTACATTGACAACTTTCAGAAAAAAGTATCACTTATGTATATTTAGATAATCTAAACTTCCGAAACGGTCTGATTTACATTATGAATTTTGCTTAGAGGTTGATTCTAAATCCCTAACTATACATTTTATTGCTCCTGATGAAGCTACAAAGTTGGCGTTCATCTAGAGTGCTATTAAACTTAAATATTATTTAGTTCCTAACCACATCACATTTTAGTTATAGGACACATATAAGAAGACACCGTGGATAGTTCAGTTGCATCACCATGATACATTGATTAATCATTTAACAGCGACTGAAATTGTGATTATCAAATCCTTTATACTGTTGTTTGAATTCAGCTGATCATACTGCGATTGGTTTACTAGTCTAAGTAAATCGACTTTTCTGGGATCATATTGAGCTGAAAAATAGTGTAGGGGTTAGTCGGCCGAAAATTCTGGACCTATATTTCATGTTATGTGATGCAAGTTAGCAAGGTATACCTGCATTCCACGATAGATTCGATCCCATGAGATTCATCCAACGGTCATCAATTGTTATCACTGAACTACTAAGTTTCAGGCTTGATTAATAGAATTCTTTGTGCAGTATAATCATATACTTTGAATATTTTACAAACTACTGAACTCTAGTAGTTTTATACTAGAATGTAAATTGTTCATGATATACAGCACCCTCTGACAATAATACCTACTTCATGAACATGTTGTTGATTATTCTTACTCTGTAGTCTATACTAAATAACACTTAAGTGTTTGCAGGAAGAGATATCGGAGTTGATTCATAGTGTGAACATTGGTTGTAGGACACATATGTCTATCCTACACACAAGGTACTCAACAGGATGAAATGCACTCAATTGGTTCCATATTTAGTTAATATTTAAAGTATCGTTGTTAACAAATAGGCTAAAAGTGTCAAATGTTCACACAACTAATTCATATACTCCAAGGAATCGATTATGCTAGTTAATAAAACAGAGTTAGTACATTTAGTACAAATGTGGAAATAACTACTTAGCTGAAGTACATAATGAAGTAATCTTAACACTGAAGGAATTGTGTTTTCCTAAGTGATCGCTTTCGTTCCAAAACTTTCATTGACTAACAAGCCAACATCACCAGTGTTTTAAGAATTTTGTGACAGTTAACTAATCGCTAACTCTATGAGCAAGTTATTTGGTTAATTGTTGTTTATAACTGTGTTGTCAGGATATGTACACGTATTCTTGTATGTTCTTCTTTGAGCTAGGCACTGTTATTCTGTTAATGATTCTCTGGTCTTTTAGGTTGACAAACTAAGCCGACTTCTAGAAGAAAGTAGAACAAAGAGAAAATCACAGTTACAAACTGACTACCGGTAAAAGCAAACAAATAAAAACACAAAACATTTAATGATAATTTAAAAACAAATGAATAACAGGAAACTTCATTGTAACAGGCTTATGATTCCTGTGAATAAATACGCATGGCATTAATCAAAATGTAAACATTGAAGGAATATAGAATATGGAATCATACACTACAATGTGAGTATGTCTGGAAAGAGTCTCGTGAAATTCAGGTACAGTTCTTTTTTGTCACATCTACTAGGCAGTGGATATGTAATAGATAGAACTCGACCATTCAGAATTGTATAAAGTAAACTATCATAGAGATGAGATTCGATGAGATTAGATGAGATTCGATCACAACTAATACATATGTCTGGAGCTATGGGAAATCAAGTTAACAACCCAAGTCAATGTATTTAAAAGAAGTATATAACACCCCTATCCTTTTCATAATCATTATAAAACTAAAAAACTGACTTACTTAATTCATTCCATCCTTTTCTGTTTATTTGTTTTTACTCCACCCCTTTCATACTTATTCTTCATTCCTCTATAATACATGACTACATTTCCTAGTTTTAAACGAAGGCTACCATTTATCAATATTGTTTTAACAATTATAATTTCACATTTCTTGACCTGCATGCTGTATTGAAAGGTTTGTCTAACTTATCATCACTCGTATTCATCTTATACTGAAATAGGTATTCATGTTGTCGTTGTTGATCTATTCAGCATTATTACTAGTAGTACATATGTCATCCTCCGACTACCTTTCACTTATTATGATCTTCAGTTATGTAATCCACCTGTTTCATTTTTATCATTGACTCATTAACAGCCTTCATCGGTTTAGTACTTTGTATATTCACATATAAGTATTACTGATGATGAAATAAGTGACGAAACAGAAGTAGTTAACTTATGTGTTGTAACATAAAAATGCGACAGTATGTTTGAGATGAATAATGCAACTTTAACTAATATTCATATTGACACCGATAATTGATGCCAACATACTCATATTTTCATTAGTTTATCAGGCCTAACATTTACCATCTGACTGAAATATAATATGATTTGTCTGGTTGATTCATCATCTTGTATTCTTTCTGTTCTGGTCAGGGATTGAGTAGGCAGGTGGCAGACATGCTGGGACCAGCTAGGCACTCATATTGGCGTTTGTTATTGTAACGCCGTGCACACAAAGTCATATGCATCAATTGTTCAGGTTTTGCTGTCATGACACGATCATAAAATATACATGCAATGATAAGTTATTATACAACCAATTGTTACTTCTTATAACGCCTAGATTCGTCTATAGATAATTTTATATTTTGAATCTACATTCACAATCGACTTAATTTTTGAAATGATTCAAGTCTCCTCCTAGTTCAAGAAGTTCAACTGACACTAAAGTTAAATAGTTTCTTTTAGACTAGACTTTATAAAGTTCAAGCTGTAAGATAAATGAATAAATAATATTAAATGTAACACAGCACTAACTATGACATAACTAGATTCAATAGGGTGGAATATAATCAATGCCAACATAAGGATGAAGGAAATCGAATTAATAACTCACAAGATGAAACGATTCAGTATGTAACTACATGAATGAAAACATCTGGATGGTGGGCGGGATTGAAAAACAATCCAAAGCTTTAGTGAAGAAGACGAATTGTTTAAAGATGTTAAAATTCCTGTGGTTGTATCTCTTTAAAATCTTTATGATGTAGTCTCTTTCGTCTTTAACACAAACTAATATATTTATAAATTTTATATCACGAATCCGTCTAAATTAGATAACTTGATGGAAACTAGGAAGCATTGAACAAGTGTTTCGTACTAATATGCAACTCTTCAACAGTCAGCATCCATGACCCCACTTTTTAACCCAGCATCGAACATTTAATCATTAGACCATTTAGTCGGTTACCAACAGTTGATATTTCTTTCTAACTTACATTATATTGATTTAATGAATCAATTAACAATCAGACAATATGAACTGTTACAAGTATATTCTAAGCTATGATTTTTATAGCTCAGTTATAAAGTCATTAACCGGAATTACACTTTAATAATGATTGTAAACAATAAGATTTTACTTAGTCTATTAACTTGTATAATGTCATTTCTATTCAATACCGAATTAAGGAAACGGAAAACTATTTCAAGTGTACAAGTTCTTTCTTTTCTTTTTGCATTTATTCCATGAAATATAAACTAACATGATTATGCGTTTGTATTTGATTGTTATGCATAGTTCATTGTCAAATTATACTTTGACGGTGAATGCATGATGTATACCGCTTCATAAAATATTCAACTACAATGAAATAAGTAATTTCATTAATATTCTCATTGAATAATAACACCATATAATACTCTATTAGTAGTGATGGCCATTATGAAGTATTCACTTTTTTTTTAAATCTTTGATATGTATGATGTAAATAAACAAAATGGAATTCATGGTGTACACAACTTCCGCTTTGTTCTGGTATGGGACTCTTAAGTAGTACGTCCTCTTCGATTTAGCTAAAGTTGAAATTTTGTCATTCCAAACCGCTCTAGTGATGTACAGGGTTAAGCATTCGCCAACATTAAAGCTTTGAGCACGATTCCTTCTGTTAGAATCAACAGTGTGAAATATTGAGCAGTCCCATATCGGGATGAAATAGTTATCCAGTTCACCATTGTTTCCACTAGTACCCTGCCAACGTCAATTTATGAAGAATGAAATCAACTGAACTTAATACGCATCTCCTACGAAACCATATTAATTCAAAAGCGTATTTACCCATTACTAACATCGATTATGCGCTTACTAGTGATTGATTTCATGAAATAATTCTGGAACTCAACTATGAATACATAATTAATTTCAAGTATGAAGTAGTTGTCAACTAAAACCATTGAATTGTGTTATAAAGGCAGTAATTAATTTACAAGCAACCGATGTCGACACTTAGTTGAAGCCACAAAATCGCGTAAAAGAACTAATTAAACAAAACTAAGAAATTAACATCTGGATGCTGGTTTTCGCTGTTTTAAGCTTAAGCTGATTTCTATCCTTATCATATATGTGAACGAATCCTACTATTTTAGACGATTATCTGACTGATACTAGTATGGGACGTAAAGTTTTTAATGCATACACAATAACAAGTTAATCTATTTAACCTAACAATCTAACATTATTAGCACGCTATGAAATCTTTTTACTTAAAGATCATATCATAGTTTGGTCGACATAATTCGATTCGCATAAATGACTCTACAGAAATTGAGTCAATGACAAATTAATGTTTAATACTTCGATCTTGCAGGAGGCTAGCTGTGTTTCAATTAAGAAAGTGGTAACACTTAAGCCAGTAAAATTAAGTGACTTTGATTCTAGTCTAATACTGAGTACTGTTTTCTGTAAAGAATACTAGCAAATTACAATAGAATGGAACCTAATTCATAGAAACGCTGTCAACTGTTTATCGTTAATTAACTCGAATTTCTTCGAAATTTCGTACTAACTGATAATGACGTAAATGCTTCTGAACGTTGGGAATGAAATGATGAGCAACACTATGATTATGAAGTATATTTCTACTGTATACTGTTCTGGAGCTTGAATGATGAATGCGTCGCTCATAAGATATTCCGTTTAATAGATGAGATCTCTACAAAAGAAGCTTTAAATGATTCATGATGTTGACTAATTCAAATGAAAATCACCAAATATTCAGAAATCAGGAGAGGGGGGTGAGGGTAATTTATATAAAGGAATACAAATGTGTTACTCTTTAAGTGTTAACTGCTTCAATCAATCGGACATGAAAAGTCACAGATATAATATATAATCCATAAGTCTTGCCTTCTACGCTATACACGGGAGCCCTAAAAGCAACTCATAGATACCCATAACTGGTGATCGAAAACCGAACAGGTGAATTAATCGCGCAAAGTCAGATTAAAAAGACATGAACACACTCTGTAGATTCGATTCTATTTCGTTTCGACACTGTATGTAAAGTTACAGTAACAACCGTGTAACAATTACAATAATTAGCACACTAAAATTCACACTAACTAATCAGAAACAGCAAGGTCAGTATGGAAAGAATGAACAATGGTCCTGAGTACAGCATACTTTACAACTGATAAAACAATTAACAAAACACGAGAATATTTTCAAGAAAAATAACTAGTTCCTGTCTCTTTTTAGCTGTAATACATAACAATGCAGTTGAATAGTTTGAGTTTAATGTGATTGATACACATTTACAATTCAACATTCTTTGTATCCTTGTTCATCCAAAATTCGAATTATGCACATTTGATTGAATGTGATTTGAATGTTTGATTTGATAATGAAGCAAATCTATGATTCTAGATACCATGTACTTCATTTCTTCAATGTTTCCACTGACTTTAGTGAGTTCTTGATATCCAATAACTCAGTTGAAGTTAAAGATATTCATGACTGTTGTTTACATGTATTAAATCACATAGTCACTATTGACTTATAGGTATTCACCAAACGATACATAAGGGGACATCTTAGCATATGACTATGTCCTTATTTTCATTCACTAGAAAACTATCAGTTTTTCAGTCTTAAATTAAAGAAACACATTGTGTTATTGTATAAACGAAGCAAAGTAATTGATTTTGATATAACGAATTGGATATGAACTAGACAGCAACTGATCACCTGCAAGCACTTGACAGCTGTTTCGTTCTATTATGGGACTCTTCAGCAATGTGTATCCTCAACCCCATCTAGGATTTAACCCAGGACTTTTTGAATTCGCACCGAATGCCTTACCTTTAGACTACTACATCAGCTCTTAACGGTTGATATTCCTAATACGGTAAATTTGTGATACATTTACACGACCTCATCCTTACCATCAATGGGTAACCGCCTTTAACTCGACACGGCTGAATTCCATTATTCACATCTCACTAGAACTCTAGCAATTACCTCGACAAGTTAGTCACTAATGAGCTGATATTGGTTATAATTGAGTTTTTTTAAGGTAATTGACTGTCACTGTCCACCGTGTATCTACAAAGCGATTACACACATAATATGAGTCTACACTAAAATAGAGGTATTACATCATGGAAATAAGTTATCTATGCCATCTGAAAATTAATCAAGTACAGTTTAAGGTATCCATTAAGAGTTATGTAATACTTATTAAAATAAGAAGACAAAAACAGATTCCTAATAGTCTAAATAACTGTTGAAGGTTTCTTTGAAAGGCGAAACTATGATAATTATTCACTTGAGGAATATAAAGATAAGAATAATTGAATGATACAGAAACTGTTAGTTAATATTCAATAGAGAAATGAAAATTAATTACGGAGTACAAGAAAGGATTAGGATCAAGATAAAACGGATGTTGAAAGTGTTTCTTCTGAATGTAAAGTACTGGTTTGAATTGGTGGATGACCAAGACCTCCGCCGTATATAATTTTTTTCAGTTTACACTCTTTACGATTGAATTTGTTTGTGAATAATCTGAAAAGGATGATTCTAGTGGGACAACATGACTAGAAGTTACCAAGTGTTCGAGAATAGAGCTTTTGCCTGATCTACCTAGTTCTTTTGATAGTAAAACAGCAAATTAAACCCACTTTAGGAAGCAAAGATGAACACAATGAGTAACCATTTTCAGATTGCCTAGTTAAAAGAAATTTGACTGCAACAACTTATCTAAGTATTTACCGTAAACCTATACACTTCAAGTAGATGAATTGGTTTGAAATCAACACATCCATTCAGTATTATACAGTTTGTTCCCTTAAAAATGTGAATGATGCAAGAATGACAACATTTGCAGAATACTTTGAATTCAATATATTTCGTTGGATTCTCATCAGCTACATACATGCCTAGTGATTTTAGATAACTCAGGATTATTAATCCACATGTTGATTTTGTCAATTAAATTGTTTATCTGATAACATTAGATTGTCTAAGTAGGGAAACTATAAAGAGGTTAAATTTAGAGTAGTTATAAATAGATTAGATGAATATTCTAGAGTTTTTATTACGTAATATGAAAAAAGAGGTTAAAAGCAAATCCATAGGGTCACGTACGAATGTGAGTTCTAGTGAATATAAAAAAAATTTGACTATGTAATGATCAATACTCCTTTGTTATGAATATTTGAGAAAGGGGAGATAATAGAAATGTAGGAGTATAACACACTGACTTCCTATTATATATAGTTGAAACCGGGATCTAGATCCTCGATCTAATACTAACAGGGCAATTGAAGACTAACTACTGATTCCTTTTGAACACAACCTCATTATAGTTTTCCTACTTAGACCATCTAATGTTATCAGATAAACAATTCAATTGACAAAATCAACATATGGATTAATAATATAAGCTATCTAAAATCAATAGCATATTTGTAGCTGATGAGACAATGCGACGAAATACATTGAATTCCTAGTATTCGGGAAATGTTGTCGTTCTTGCATTATTAATACATTCAATCAGTGTTAAACATTTTTTGGCTCAAAACTTATTCAGGAGAGACAACTAACTCATTATATCAGAAGATGACAAGTAAAATGAATACACAGAAATAATTAACATCATACAATTTGACAGTATTCTAATGAATATTATAAAATATACAAAGACAGAAGTACCTATTATTGTTAAATAGTAAAAGGATCTAATGAAATATCATAGATCGACACCGTTTTTCCACCATTTCGCTATGACACGACAGAAGAACTATAAAGGATTCTAAAAATGCCAATACTGCTCAAAATGAATTGGTTAAAACAGAAGACAAGATCCCTTACAGTATCTTACACAGAATTCCGTCTGCAAATTACACTGTGTTGATTATGATGCTTCTTATATTGGCGAGTCTATACAGAAAATCATAACTTGTACCAAAGAACCCATTAAAGTTACAGCGTTATAATTCTGTTTAACTTTATAAAAAAAAATTAGCAGTAGCAGTACATACTATTTGCCATAACCATAAAATCGATATTAAAATCATTCAAACTATTGAAAAAAGGTTTTTTCCATTCAAAAAAAAGATGAATAGCTGAGACATTTCATCTAGTGTTATATTCAGCTGCACTTAACAAAAAGGACGATCATACAATTCATTCAATATGGACTATCTATCATAGCCACTGTATTTAAACAACATCAAATTTTGGAGTTAGATTTTAAGTAGCAAGCAAATCCAGGAAGCGCGTTTAGTCCTCTTTGTAACCTACCAATTGAATGTACCTGCATCCAAATATAGATGATCACATTGGGATCAAATTTTATTTACATTCACATACAGACAACTTTTATTTTTATTTTGCTCATTTTCATGCACACGCATTCACATCATATGTTCACATAAGACTCAATTTAAATTATCTTGATTCAGAAGACGTGATATTACCCAATCAGTCTTGTAATTTGGTTGCACGAAGTAACTACGATTAATTCTAGAATTCAGGTGCATCTAACCAATGAGTCCTAAATGGGACGAAACAAGCGTCCTAAATTCCGCTTGCCAGTCACAAACTAACTTAAACAATGTTTTATTGGTTCCGCTGTATTGCTTAATCTTATGTTGATTAACTTTGGTCATTAATTCGTTTTTCAGAGAAGCGACCTGCACTAAGGTGCAAAACATCAGAAATTCTAATTGCCATTCATTAAAATATTACAATTATGCAAGGGAATTAGAAACAATACAGATAATACTGAACTATACGATTTCGTCAATTAGATCATTATCAAGCTTCTTACTCTAACATTCAGTAATATTTATATTTGAATCTAAGACTTATTAAACCAATGAAGGCAATTTACGACTCAGTTATAACACGTGGATTACACAATTAGTGATCATATTAAGTGAAAGCTGTAAATTGTTAGTAGGATAGAATAGGCACTACTGGTAATAATGATAAGCAGATTAATAATAATAATAACATGAGTACTTATCTCAACATCCGATGAATACGAGTAGTTGTAAGTTGGATGTAGGTCGTAACAGTGTTAAATAAAACTTATTACTACAACAGTCATATAATGAGCATAATGATGATAATCGTGCAAAACTCGGTGTGAAAATAATGTAGTCAATTAAATAGAAAATAATTTAGAGGTATGATAGAGACGAAAGGGGTGGATTAAGAATGTGAGAAGGAAGTAAGAAAAGATGTGTTTAACGACATTAATTAGAGCTGCCTAAAGGAACATTTGATTCAGGAAACTTTTGTTTAGCATTTAATAGCCGTTTAGTGGTAGTTATGCAACCGAAGGAGAAGTTTCCTGATTTTGCTACATTCATTTGTATTTCTGAATTCATCTGCTTCTTTACAGAAAGCTAAATTGGACAGACGACCAGACAACTAAACCGACAAGTTAATGAGTATGTATCATCTTGGTTTTTGAAGGGTTCAGTAACATATATACACATTTCTATATTTTTAAGCTTGAGATATAGTGAACATTTGGAATAGACAGAAGACTACAGCATTTAGAATAGTATACCGCATACCATCAACATTACTGGACGGCATTCGACCTCATCATTTTATATTGGCAAACTCATGGAGATTAGGGTTAACAACAAGAGTGTATTTGTCCAAAAGAAATGTGTAGCACCCCTATCCCTTTCATGGCCATATGAAACTTAATAAACAACTTACCTGATTATTTACACCCTTCTCCCTTTTTGTTTGTTGTTACTTCACCTTTTCATATAACTTCCTTATTCTCCATTTAATTGACCACATTATTTTCACGCCGAGTTTTGCACGATTATCATCATTATTATCATCATTATATGATTCTTGTAGTGATGAGTTTTGTTTAACACCGTTTCGACCTACATCCAACTTACAACTACTCGTATTCATCGGATGTTGAGATAAGTACTCATGTTATTATTATTATTATTAATGTGCTTATCATTATTACCAGTAGTGCATATTCTATCCTACTAACAATTTACAGCTTTCACTTATTATGATCACTAATTGTGTAATCCACCAGTTATAACTGAGTCGTAAATTGCCTTCATTGGTTTAGTAAGTCTTATATTCAAATATAAATATTACTGAATGTTAGATTAGGAAGCTTGATGTTGATCTAATTGACGAAATCGTATAGTTCGGTATTATCCGTATTGTTTCTAATTCTCTTGCATAATGAAGGACAGAGAACGAAAGAATTTCATATATTTTGCAATCGTTTATGTATCACTTGCTTATTTTATAATCAATCTATTCAATGCTCAAATTATTGGAAATGATCAAGTGTAACATTCGCAATTTCCACGTTACACTGTAGGCTGTTAACTCTCGTAAAGTTTTGTATATTTTTTTATGTTATAGTAATCTTTGTTCAGAGAAAAATGAATGGAATTTTTGAGGAAATTCGGCGCCGAGTGTATGTATGACATATGAATAAAATCTATTTGTAAATAGTCTCAAGGAATGAAAGAAATTAAGGGAAATCCCAACATTTCGCTTGGTAAGCTGATCTGAACTTCTTCAAGGAAATAACTAATGATTGGTGAATATAAATGCAAATAAACAGTCAAATTTCATTACAAATATCTAAACATATACAGAGTATGAAAGTGTTTTAATTCAAAAGTCATTATAAGTGATGTTACGTTGAATCGTTGTGAATGAATGCTGGTGTGTATTAAGTGTGTAGCATCATATTAAATTCATTTGTACACTTCTACTGTACACGGAAAGGATTAGACAATCTGAACTTTGGTTCATCAAATCCTTTCAATCTGAGTAGGAGCAAGTAGATATGTTGATGACAATTATGAGTTGAAGGATTGTAACACCCGCTGAACTGTGTAATTAGACTAAATAATTCTAAACGGAATAAATCAATAACGTTGAAATGTGTTAGAAGTTACAGTAGTAGATAATCTTTGAATTTATTTTGTAATGAATAGTTAACATGTTGTAGCCTACAGTATTCCATCTCATTGAATTTTATTAGTAGAATCTGTTCATATACTTAGGGCTTCAAACGCTAATTTTTCTTTGTAAGAATCGAAATCTTTTTTGAAAGATGCTAATTCTGTCAAAATTGGTGCTGTGCCTAGTTTTTATTAAGTGTAATGTTATTATCGACTTATTTTCAAATTATTTTAGATCTTCAGAGGGTTTAGGAATATGCTTTAAGCAAAGTTTATGTTCCTTCACCCAGACATTCAACTATCTTGATGTTTCTCCTATGTATATAGCCTTACATTCCTTACATTTGATCTCATAGACACAGTTCGTTTGTTCTACTTTTGGTACGGTATCCTTGTAATTTACAAGTGTAGAGCCCAGTGTATTTTCTGTTTGGTAGAAAACACTTATAGCATGTTTATTTAAAATTCTTCTAATCTCATCGGATGTTATATTTTTGTATGCCACAATCAGTGTCAGTTCACTATTTTGATCGAACCTTCGATTTGTTTATCCCATTAGGTTTTTCCTTAAGTATCTATCAAAGAAAGTTCTTAGGGTAATTACTCATCATTATTGTGGACATCATTAAGTTCAATTAAGTTTAATGATCTTTTGTGTCTGTAAGTAATTGACGGGTTCCATTTATCGAGTCCCCAACAACTGTCACCTTTGCTGATTTAGCAGGAGTTGATTTATAGTCTAGGCATTTTCCAGAATACGTTGGTTTCCAAAAAAATGCTAGTCTTAAGACAGTTATCTTGTTTCTTTTCGACCAGATATATGTGAAAGGATAACTTATGATCGATTATCTCGATTTACTTCATGGATTTGATGTTGTTGAAAATACTATTGACATTTTCGAAAACGTTCATTTAATACATCTCGTTTCGTAAAAAGAAAATTGTCATCTACGTATGCCAGCCAGAGTTTGGTTGGATAGACACATTTTGAGAGTGCACTTGTTTCCACTGAATGTATAAAGAGGTTAACAACTATTAGGGATACTGGAGATCCTATTGCTGCACAATCTGTTTGTTTACAGAGATCTACTTGAAACTTTAACAATGTAGAATATAAGAATAAATTCAAGCAGTTAACAATTTCAGAAGGATCTAAGAGGCAACGTAGACTTAAGTTATTGTCTGCAAGTAAATATTCATTGATAATGTCAAGTGAAATATTTTAATGGGAACATTGGTGGATAAAGAGCAAACACTGAAACTTGCCATCACTTCATCTTCTTCTAAATGTATGTTTGTAATTATGTTTTTAAAGTGAATGTATTTTTAATTTTATATTTTGCCTCTTTATCATATGGTCTAAATATTCCGAATAGATATTTTTCTAGATTATTTGTCGACGTGTTTGTGTAGTCTACTACTGGTCTTAGTAGAACATTTATCTTCTGGATATTCGGTAGTCCATAGAATGTTAAAGAGTTGCAACTTTCTGGGACAAAAGTGGATCACAGTGATTGCACTAGTTTTGACTTAATAGACTGCAATATTCTACTTGTCTCATCATTAAGTTGTTAAGGGTGGTGCGATATCTCCTTATCTTGACTTTGTTATATGAACCATCATTTCAGTGTTCGTTTGCCTTGTTGTTGTAGTTAGAAGTGTTCATTACTATGGCAGTCTTCTCTTTTATCTTTCCTTATGATAATGATTGCTTTATAGTAACGTAGTTATTTTAGAGCATATATTTCACTCATGGAAAGATTAGAATGGTTCATTTAATTTGTACTGTAACTGGCAAGTGGATTCCAGGACGCGCGTTTAGTCCTATTTGGGACTCATCGGCTGGATGTACCTGCATCCCAATGTTGATGTTCACAGTGTTGATGATTACTTGCCAATCACAATCCAAATTAAATGATACTTGTGAATATTTACTATATCGAGGCAATCCGCTCAAGATGCACATATAGCAATAGAGACCTGACCATCTTCAGTCTATAACAAATCAATGGGAATATACAAATTCATCCTACTAGAATGGTTCAGTTATTGGTGTAATAACATAGAAGATATTCTGTTCAGTTTTCTTGAATATCAAATTAGTTTTTCACCTCTTCTTATTACAATGACTGATTATTTAGTATTAAATCAATATGACTAATGTTATGCATTACACTTTCATATATACACACATACCTACATAAAGAATATCTGACAGAAGTGAAGAAAGTTGCCAACTTTTCTATTAATAGCATCAAATGTTACACTATTAAAGAAAATAGTGTAATGTCTTAACTGCAAGTTAAATGTTCATTTCCTTTTTACGTTATGATTGAAGATTCATCATGTTACATGTGATCATCTACTTTAAAATCATTCCTATTCAATAATGATTACACATAGAGATGTAATAAGTATTAACATAAAATAGGTATTGTTTGAAGTGTTTATTATAATGATAATGTTGGGGATGTTAGATCCCCAAAACTTACTTGGCAAACCGGTTATTTTTGTGATTTTATTGTGTAAATTTAAATTTCTTGTTTTCGCGTCGAAAAGTCCCCTTCTCACCTTCAGTTCGTGTTTCCCACTTTGGTAAGACCCTAAATCTTATTGGTTCATTGTTTATTCTAGTACTCTATTTATGATATTCCAAGGACGCTCTCTGTTTTTGTATATATAAGCATGAGTTGTGTGTGTTGATGTCGTCTGACAGGCTGCCTCTGGAATTACACGCTTCTTGCTGTCTATGGACTTCTTACTCTAGTTAACTGGGGCTGGGACGCTGCGGAATAGCTTACCTTCCTGTTACTGTGTCGCCGGTCTTACGTTCGTTAGCAGTTATCTAGGTGTAACCATAACTCGCGAAACCTTAGCAGATAAACTGATCACGGTTAGACTACAGAATAGTAAATATCTGCCGCATTTCGAAACAAGAATTTACTAAGAAATGAACTCATCATTATGAGATCTTGATACTGACACTTACTAATCATTACCACTTACATAAAGATAAATGACTAGTTTTCAATTTGAACTTAAATAGAGTAATCAGTTAATTAGCGACAGTTCGATGATTTATTAGAATTCTTAGTGTTAGTTTGTAATTGATGGAATTGAGACTAGCCGAGAGTCAGAAATGCAGCACTGCATTATTGTCACATCAAATAAAAGATTGTTAAGTGAGAAAACCACCCAACTGGTATTGATTGTTAAGTATCACCATGAAACTGAATAGTCTATGTGTTTTAAAATCTCGTGTGGACACTGAATTTTCCAAGGAGTCCTACACTAAAATGAACAAACTACTTAATACATGTGACATTCAGAATTCGGACCATTTAAATGGAGATTTTAGCCTTCATCCTTAAATACTCAAATCAATTTCATTTAAACAACTTCATTCACTTTTGTTCTTGGTTTGTATTAAATTACCATCTACAAGTAATATTGAGGCTAATAATAAACTATTTGCTTGATTGGAAAGACAGCAAATATACAACGAGCTAAATATTATTAAAGTGATTTGGCCACACTGTATAATGGTACTAAAATTAAAGCTAGAACCAGTTGAGGAACTCACATAGAATTCTTTACCAGCAGATGATTATCATCCTTATAGAGTAGCTTTAGGATATTAAGGATATTAATGTATTTGCTAAAGATATTCGTAGACCATTAATCAGTGTATCTCCAAATGGAGTTATAGACGAGTTATATGAGACACCTGGGATATAGTAAGCGTTTCTATAACTCGACAAAGTCATAGAAATAGTGATGTGCCATTAAGATATTCAGGACAGTGTACATGATAGTAAATATACTGACAGACTTGAAAAAATTACATATTGTCAGTATTTAGTCAGTAACTAAAGTAAGTGATCTTAATTTTATAGGTATCTTCGTCCAAAAATGAACGAAAAATATTTACAAAACTTGGGTGCCGAGTGTATGTAAGACATATGAATAGAATATATTTGTTAATAATCTCAGCGGATGAAATTAATGAAAAATTCCAACGTTTCGCTCGGCAAACTGGTCCGAGCTTCTTCAGGGAAATATCCAAAATCAAAAATTATCGAATATAAATGTAAATAAGAGGTCAAATTGATTACGGAATATCTAATTGCATACAGGGTATGAAATTGTCATATGAGTCATTGTAAGTGAACTAATATTGGAATTGTGTGGATGAAGGAAGGTGTGCATTTTTGTGTGCAGTTCATGTTACAATCATGTGTGTACCTGTACTGTTCTGAGTTACGTGCACGGAGAGGGATAGACAATCTGAAGATAGGCTTGTTATGAAATCATAGTGATCTTAATGCTAGAAGTCAACAGTAACTAAGACAGATGGAATTGTAATCTGATTACAAGCCTTTGCATACATAGATAATCTATTATCACTTAAACTAACCCTCAACATAGTCTGGTAAGTCATATAAATGCATTAGAACATCATAATTAAGTGAATAATATTATTACCAGCTAAATTTTTCAACAGACTTTACTATGATATTCAGTAATATCTAGATCTGTCTATATTAAGAATTATAAATCAAACAACAATGAAGAAGATTAAGGAACTTAATGAAAGCACATGCTGTTAGTGAGTAGTGACGGATGTACTGGTATTGACAAGAACCGTCAAAATAACTTGAATTGATGCTTCAACATAGCAAGCATACATAACAATCTAGGCAAATAATCGATCGGTATTAGAAATTATTCTAAAATAAGTAATAAAATGTATGCCGATAAATGATATACATGAAGTATAGAATGAAGGTCTTGGAATACATGTTGGTGATTCAAAATGTGTTCTGGACACAACTAGGTAGAATGTTTGTCTGAATCCCAAAGGCTTTTTCGGTACTATATAAATCCGAATCAAACCTTGTTGGAGAGATTCGATTGTATGTGAAATATCATTTTGAATGTTTCAGTTCAGTTGCCCAGTCATCTTACTGTCAGTTTGTAATTTATATATTTCTTGAATATTATGGTTAGGTATAAAAATTTCAATTTTATTACTCTAAACTACCTTGACTGGCCTATGTCTCTCATACGTAACACTGTATATCCAACAGATGTAACATTTCATTAGGGTTGTCGGCGGAATCTAGGGAAATATGACTAGAAAATGCCAACCATAATACTTGTGATAATGTCGTTTAATAATGGGATTCAGTGTTGGTTGCATAATCTTCCCAGTTTAATGAGTTAGTATAATGTGAAACACGTAGTACGTACCGAAACAGCTGTCTAATTTTTGCACACTCGAACTACTCTGTTTGAATATTAAATGCCAGTTACCTAAATCAGAAATACCTATGACAGTGAACATTATTTTGCACTAGCAATGGACTTTTGTCACTTATCCTGCCAATTACTATAACTAATCTACTAGCATCTGCCTATCTCCATCTATTGTAACTTTATCCTCACTATCACATTTTTAAATAGTTAAAAAGGTTCTTGAACAATCGCATATCCATTATTAGTAGCGCTAATATTGTAGTTGACGATGCATTGTTTAAAAGTGATTTGCTATTCATATCAGTAAATAGATTATTATCATTCTAACAGGAAGCATATTCTATTCAACAATCTCCTACTTTAAGTCGGTTTTTATAGCATTAATACCACTATGGTTTCAGCCCAATCGCTAATCTTCTTCAGGAATTTAGTTCGTTTTGTTAATATGTTTATCGGAAAGCAAGACAGATATACACTTGTATCATTTACAGATTTGTGATTAAATACTTCTCAAATAAACGTCGAATCCTTGTATATCGTACATTACTAAATTGTAAATTCATCCTACTACCGATTCGCCCATTGCACAAACGTGACTGTCTGGACTCAGTAGTCTAGTGGTGTACGCGGTGGCATATGACACTAACCGGACTGAGTTCCAATCCCACTATGAACATCAACATTGGGATGCAGGTACATCTAGCCGATGAGTCCCAAATAGGACGAAATGGGCGTCCTGGATTCCACTTGCCAGTCACAATACAAATTAAATGTAAATTGCATTGTTTATTACTGATGTTCATTACAAGAATGATCTCAGTTGTAAAACAGTTGAAAACCAGTAATCAATGGAAAAGTGTTTCTACTTAGAATCGGACTACTTCGCGAAAGCAAAATGATTATCGTTAATTACATTGACGAGTCGTTGAACTTTACCGTAAAATTGTTTAAAACAAAAATTTTACTAGTGGATACTAATCCAGTGACTCTGATGTTTAATTATTTGCTGCAGGAATCTAGGGTTTTGTTTCCTGGCGCAACTAAATAAATGTACTGTTGTCTATTAGGATGAAACACCTGTCCAAGATTGGTCTATAATTTTTACTGGCATCAAGCCAAGATCAATTTGTGACACGTAAACAATACCATCTCAACTTACTTCCAGATCATTAAAGAGCTGTTTATTTTTGTTAACTGTATTTATAGAAGTTTATTTTAGTTTGTTGCTCTTATTCATCAAATCTACAGTAAACCATTTCAACTTAAAAAACAAAGTGCCTTAAGTCATCGTCAAATGAAAGCATCTATTTGTGTACCCAGGAATTTAAAAGTAAACTCAGTAGCGTTTGGAGCTATTAGTGCGCATCCGCGACCCTGTTGGGTACCGAACTCAGGACTCTCTGGCTACGCAACGAGCTCTTTACCATTGAACCACTGGGTCGGCTCCTAATGGTTGATATTTCTAATTCAGTCAATTCGTGTTACGTTTGCGCGACCTCATCCATTGTCATCGGTGAGTTACTGTCTCACACCCGACACGATTGAACTCCACCGGTCACGTCTTCACAGTAGAACTCCAGGAATTACCTCAAGGAGCTTGTCACTAGCATTAACAAAAATAACTGTCTCCACAACAACCCCCTTAATTATAGATGTATTACTTTAAGCAAACAGTAATCAATTCTTTGTAACGATTAGTTTTCATTGATTAATATCAGTGTACTTACTTCTCTCTATTTTCCCTTTTATCTTATAAAATTTTGCATTTCAAGTAACATTATAAAGTTTTAAAAAAAAAAAAAACAAATTTCCTCAGATATTACACTTGGATTATATTTGAGAAATTTGTAGACTTCATCTCTAGTCTGTAAATGGGCGAGGGGGCTGTTAGTGAAAGACAAGGGGTGGGGGGTGTTAAAGGGATTATGTTTTTCGGTGGAAGGGGAGGGTAGTGGCGATAGGTGAATGGAATGTACAGTTACTTGCATTACTTTATGTTAATTTAGGAAGAAAAAGAAAAAGAAAAGAAATAAAAGATAGTTCTAAACGAATAAAATATCTTACTAAAATATGCATAAGATAATTAAGAAGAATTAATTTTAATATTTACACATACATTCAACTGTTTTGTTTTTTTCTTTTTGTTTTAATCCAGTTAAGAAGATACTTGAATTGTAGAGTCTAAAATAGAAATGCTAATAAGAGAATATGCCAAGTTGATCATTTGAAGAGAATCACAACGATAGATGTTGGTAGATGAAATTTACATTCAGTGTATTAGTTAGTAGGCATCATTTTAATTTTCTACAATCTATTGATTACAGTTTATACGTATGAAGTAGTTTACAACTGATTACATCATCAAGTGATTGACTGATTCATTGAATGTATGATGAATAGTTGAAATGTTCGATGTAGCAAAATTCATAAGTCGATATTACTTAATAGTTTCATGATAAAATTGAATCGATTCTTCTTAGATGCCTATGATTATTACAATCAATCAATTAATGCTTGTTAACCCTCATAGAGTATAGTCTGCTGGTCAGCATTCTCCAGTCAGCTATTGTCTTAGGCTAATCATTTTCATGCTTTTCATTCTTTTCATATGTGCTTCCAATTCCTGGCACAATGTATTCATTAGTCTTCTAGACAAATTCATAATATTCCATGTAAAATTCAATATTCTTTGGAACATTCAATTATATTATGCCGTTTTTTCTACTAACAAAAGGATTTAATGTGAACTTGTTATACAATTGTAAATTGAATACAAATTTTTTCCCTTCCAAAATGTAAGTAAAGTAAAAAAACAACAAACGTTTGTATTTCAAGCATTTCACTGAGTTTATCCTCATCAGCTACATTCATCTGTCAATTTAGACCAACATATATAGGCGTACAATATTGTTTTCAGTTGGGTTGTCATCAAACTTAATAAACAGCCTGCCTAATCCCTTACACCCCTTCCTGTTTGTTTGTTTATTCTCACTCCACCTTTTTCATATTTCTTCTTCCTTATTTTAAAATTTTCTAGTTATGAATAACTATTAACATATTTGAACCTACTTTCTTTATTGAATGGTTAATCTAACTTGACGTCACTCATATTCATTTCATGCTGAAATGAGTATCCATGTTGTCGTTATTAATCTACTCATCATTTCTATTGGATACATCTGCCAACCCACTACCAATTTACACCTTTCACTTAATACGATTGTCAGTTATGTAATACACTTGTTTTATATATATATTACTGACCTACTAATGGCTTTGATTGGTGCAACAATTTTCATATTCGTACATAAATATTACTTTGTAGTAGAGCAAAATGCCTGATGATAGTCTATTTGACGAAACAGGTTTCTTCGTTTTTCTGTGTTGTTTATAATTCACATTACGGGGACTATTAATATGATTGCATTTTTTAAAAAATATTAATATACTAACTTCCCTATCAACATCAACCTGTAATGAATTCAATCAACTAAAACTTAGTAACAATCTTGGAAAATCACCTTACATCATTTACAATAGTCCGCTCACTAGTGACGAGCATTAGGATGTTCCTGAACTTCTAGCGGGAAGTCATGAATAGCGGAGTTCAGACTTGTCGGGGGTGAAAAGGTCATCACCGATCACAATGGATAATCATCTAAGTAGATCACAAATCGGTGAAAGTGGGCATCATGCCAATGAAAGTCGGCAGACGCAGCAATGAGGATTAGATACATACTTCTGATTAGTTCCATACTCGGACTAAACAACCATTTAGTGCTCTATGTTTTTCAACGATGTCCTAGTAACACCAGTAAGCGATAAATTCAAACAACTAAACTTAACATCAATCTCCAACAAATCACCTCAATGCTTGGTTATTTTATTAATATTGTGGTGTATTTATATTGTGCTTTCTCTCTCTACATCCACTTTACACTCTATAATCTATGGAAAACTATTTTAAATCTGTGGAAAGGGAAAATATTTCAAGTGATTACCTTTGGGGAACAATGAAGATGATCTAGTAAAAGGATACAATTTCGAATGTAATGCCATAAAATTGTTTATGATTAAAGTTCATAATTTTTAGGAGAACAAAGCCATTGAGTTGTCTAAAAGGTGGTTTGGTGGTCGGTAGGGAAGGCTGGTTAACAAAAAGCCCAGCTTAACCTAGGTTCCGTTCATAATCGATAAAATTTATATAGAATTATGTAGAAATAAACAGACATCACAGTAATCACTACTCAATGATGCATTAATGTAAGCATCATAGTCTTACAAGGAGTTAGTCACAGCTTGAATAGCTTATGGTGCTGGACTGACGTCAATAAACAGTTTAACTCTACTGGATTCGATTGGTATGGTGTAAATGCTTCCATAAAGTTGCCCACCCTAACCTTCGTGGTCAGGTTTTCCTCTTTAGCCAATGCTTCTTTATAAGAGACAATTTTGCGAGAAACAGTATAGTTAAGATGTTGAAGGGAAACTAAAGTAAGTTAGTTATACCCACGTAGCCATGTTTAACTTTGATTGTTGATTTTCGGTGTGAATAATATTGACCTCGAGAAGTTGAAATACTTCATTCAACGTCCAGTGAATAAACTGTAGTTAGGGTTTCGTGTATTCACACTAACCCCATAATTCTAATAAAAATGAGTCACATACTTTGAAACTTCATAACCCATGATCGAATTAGCCAGTAAGCTTGAGTTCTCTTCAAGATCTTTGATAATCTATTTTGATAACTGATAAATAGCACAAAACTTAAACCGACTAACTTTAAACCATCTGTTTCAACTAAGTAACTCAAATTAATAACCACATTACAACTATAATTAATGTTTATTACTACTATTCAATATACTTACTTACTTACGCCTGTTATCCCTCTTGGAGGAACATAGGCGGCTCACCAGTATACTCCATTCAACTCTGTCCTCAACAATCCTTTCCAGCTGTCTCCAGTTACTCTTCATTCTTTTAATGTCTGCTTCCAGTTCTCAACGCACTGTGTACTTTTGCCTTCCTCTTTTCCGTTTCCCAACAGGATTCCAAGTTAGTGCTTGTCGCGCGATACAGTCTGATGATTTGCGCAATGTATGTCCTATCCACTTCCAACGTCGTTTCCTGATTTCCTCTTCAGCTGGAAGTTGGTGTGTTTTCTTCCACAGTAGGCTGTTGCTGATGGTTTCCGGTCAACAGACATTCAATATTCTGTGTAGACAGTTGTTGATAAATACCTATACCCTCCTGAGGATGTTTGCAGTAGTTCTCCACGTTTCAGCTCCATACAGAAGAACTGACTGGACGTTCGAATTGAAGAGTCTAACTTTGAGGTTGGTAGACAGTTGTTTGGAGTACCATATATTTTTCAACTGTAGGAATGCTGTCCTTGCTTTGCCGATCCTGGCCCTTCCATCTGCATCGGATCCTCCTTGTTCATCGATGATGCTTCCCAGGTATGTGAAGGTATCCACTTCTTCCAAAGTTTCACCATCGAGTTTAATTGGGTCGGAGCTCTCGGTGTTGAATTTGAGGATCTTGCTCTTTTCCTTATGTAGGTTCAGGCCTATTGATGCTGAGGTTGCTGCTACGTTGGTTGTCTTCACTTGAATTTGCTGTTGTGTATGGGATAGAAGTGCTAGATCATCCGTGAAGTCCAGATCATCAAGTTGCATCCTACTTGTCCATTAAATCCCGTGCTTACCCTCAGATTTGTAGGTTTTCATGATCCAAGCAACTACTAGGAGGATGAGGAAAGGCGAGTGCAAACAGCCTTGTCTGACACCGGATCCCACTGGGAATGCATCTGTCAGCTGTCCTCCATGCACGATTTTGTACTGTAGTCCGTCGTCAGTATTCCGGATGATGTTGACGAGTTTCTCTTGTATACCGTAGTGTCGAAGAATTTTCCGTAGTGATTTCCTGTCTACGCTGTCAAACGCCTTTTCATAGTCGATGAAGTTGATGTACAGTGACGAGTTTCATTCAATTGATTATTCAACGATGATCCGTAGTGTTGCGATTTAGTCTATACATGGCCGATCCTTACGGAAACCAGCCCGTTGATCTCAAAGTTGAGCATCCACTGAATCTTTCATTCAGTTCAACAACACTCTGTTGAAGACTTTCCCTGGTACTGACAATAGTGTGATCCCTCTGTAGTTCTCGCATTTGCTCAAATCTCCTTTATTTGGTATTTTGATAAGGTGTCCTTCTTTCCAGTCTGCTGGCATTTGTTCTCCCTCCCAGATCCTCTTGAATAAAACGTGGAGCATCCTTGCCGTTATGTCTATATCTTACTTGAGTGCTTCGGCTGGTATATTGTCAGGTCCTGCTGCTTTCCCACTTTTGATCTGTCTGATAGCTATCTTGATTTCTTCCATCGTTGGTGGATTGACATCAATCGGGAGGTTTATAGATGCTGCTTCGATGTATGCTGGGTTCGATGGAGCTGGTCTATTTAAGTGTTCCTTAAAATGTTCTACCTATCTGTTAGCAAAAAACGCTAACTATTCAATATTCATTCAGTGTAATAACTTGTATGTCGAACTTGAAAACATTAACTCAATGTATTGAATGTAACAAGTTGAATTATGTCTATAACTAACATTTCAAGTGAAATATTATCAACATTTCACTAAATGTACATGTTAATATATGAATGTATATGTTTCAAGTAATTAATAAACCCTTGATATACATTAACATAACAAACAGATCTAATTCCCAATAGAAATGAAACTGTTGATGCATAACAACAGAATTACAAGTGTTACATCATTGAGAATTACAACAACAAAAATAAAAAAAAAAATGAGAAACTTATCATTGATATACATTGAAAAATTGGCGAAAACAGGTGAATTCTTTGTGTAATTTTTATATTAACTTATTTTACCATTCTACATAATGCAATTAAACTAAAAGTAATCAATTTAGGTAATAGGCATTTAGTATAGTCAAATGTTTGTGTAGGAATAATTAGGCGAAATTTCTATCTTCACTGATTGAAACTTATCAGTCTCTATTACTATGTGGGCATCCTGAGCGGATTGCTTCTATATTTTGATATATCATGTGTATTCTTTAAGTTGGATTTTGATTGATAAGTGGAATTCAGAACACACATTTCGTCTTATTTGGGACTTGTCTGCCAATTGCACCTACATGTCATTGTTAGTGTTCAAACCGAAACGCGCGTCCTAGATTCCACTTGTCAGTCACGATTCAAATTAAACAGTGCTTGTGTTCTATCGCTATATAGAGGCAATCTGCTCTGGTTACATATACACCTATAGAGACTAACTAGAATCAGTCCATAACATATCAACAGGAAGATTCAAATTCATTCTAATTATACATATAACCAGTTGCACAAGTGTGACTGTCTGGATTCAGTAGCCTAATAGTAAATGCTAATGAAGTTTACTGAGTCTCGGTGTGAAGAAGAACACCGGGATGCAGGTACATGCAGCTGACGAGTCGCAAGCAGGAAGAAACGTGTGTCCTGGATTGCACTTGCCAGTCATAGTCTAACTTAAAGAATACTGTGTTGGAAGTTAGATCATTCAGATCTTGTGGTATACGATAACTTATCAACTCTATTGGTCTGAAACCGAATATAAAGATTTTGACATTTAATACATTTTCAGACCTAGGTTCCATGGTTGATACAGAAATGAGTGTTTCTGGCAGTTAGAAGATCCAGACTGCGATGAAACACCTAACAGTACATCTTAGTTTCAAATTTTACTGACACACGTGCAGTAAATAAGCTATATAAACAAAAACAAAATTAATTTAGTTATTTGGATCCTTTACAGATTAGTTTAGGTTAGAAACCACCGAAAACCAGGGTATCTGAAAGTCTGAATTCCAGTAGTCACAAATCATCACATCAATCTGTGTTGATGACGATCATTAACATTACAGGGGTTGTACGCTAACTTCAAAATAATTATCTCAATTCAGATAAAATAATCATTGCACTAGCGACTAACTTCAAGATGTTTCTGAATTTCTGGCAATTGAATTCAAACTTGCTAGGAGTCCGACAGTTATCACTAATGATAATGGATGATCATCATGGTATATCACAAATTAGTGAAGTGGGTGAATTATACTATTTGACCCGGTAGTTTAGATATAAAGGTGTTCAGCGTGTAGCCTAAGTGCCTTAGGTTTGATTCTTTCTCTAAATCAAGTACGCACTGATGAAGTATCATAATCTGCCCTGAGCTACTGAGTTCATGCAGCATGTATTAATTTATCTCACGATTTACAAATGATTTCAGAGAGTGATCAGTCTTAGTCTAATAATAATATCCACGAGAAGATATAACTTCTTAGAAATTCTGAACATAAACTAAATGTGAAGTATTTATTATATCGTCGCAAATGATTATGGACTTGTGAATTATAGTACACGTTTATCTCTCGCCCTCCCCCTCCACTAGGAAATTGAAATCGGAATCTTGAAATAGAACAGCAAATGTTTAAGCGTTAACCAAGTAATATTCACATGATGCTCAGAAAGTGAGCTTCTTATAGACTCAATCTTCTCTTTGTGAACCATATCAAATGTTCTTAAATTCTATTGGATAAGATAGATACCTACTAGTAACAATTTTGTCAGGCAGATTTTAGAAGCCCGGTGATAAAACAATAACAAATTCGAATTCCAACATTTCGTGTAATATTCGTCGTACAATTCATGTATTGTATGAACTTGTAAATGTCAACTACCATTTTCTAACTTAACATTTATAAAGTTTGATATCCACTATTAGACCTCACTTGCATAATTTCAATCATCAGTATGATTACAGACTAACACTATTGTGAAATTGGCATACTAGTTTCAATCAATTGTCTAATGTTTCTTAGTTTTTAATGATTGTAATGTCTGATTTACAAATCATATAAATTTATAATATTCAATATAAACACAGATAAATATCATCTGTCTTTGGGACATTGATGAGGTGAGGGCGGAACGAGTGTTATTTACAGATTCCATTTAATTGATTTTATCCTATGGAATATTTTCATTATACAATCAGTCCATATTTAGAATTCGCTATAAAACGTCTATGTTTTATGAATTGTAGTTTCCGTCTTCAGTGAACAATAAAACCACCACCACGACAACGACACTAGCAGGTTACGTCTATTCAACTGATACTTTAAATGGAATATATACACACTTGATTATTGATTATGTAACGATAAAATTACATAACAAAAATCTATCGTTACTATATCCGGTCTAGTTAATGTAGATCTAAAAAGACAAAATAAATGTTGTTTGCATCAAATTCTTTTTATTTTTGTCTTTTTCAACTTATACAAAATGAAAAATGTTGCATAAAAGTTTTATCGTTTCCTACTTTTTTGTATCTGCGAAACAACTTAGATTGTTGATGAGTTAACATAGTTTTGTCAATCTATTAAAATGACTTGTTAGAGTCAATGTTTCACATAATCAGTGCATTAAGTAGATACGCTGATGTTAGCAGTGTACTGGTACTGTTTAGCTTGATTTAACTGTTCGTTAGTGATAATGGTCATAATACTTGTTAATGATCGTTTTATATGATAGATTCAGGTGGAATATCACTAGAAGTATGTTGTCAGTTGTTGTTATGTCAAGCTTGTTAAATATCATTGCCATTTAACAAACTGTTAATATTTGTAACTGCTGTATGTTATGACTGATTGAGTTAAATACATTGGTACAACGGTCACGTGGATAATCTAACTGTAATTGTTCTAGCAAAACTAGATTGTGCGTAAACAATGAAACGCTAATGGTAACATAATTTTCTAATTCAAAGGAAGCTGATCAACAAATATTAGTCGAATCAAACTTAACTGTTGAAAATAAGAACTGCTGAAGAGTATCTTACTTTGTCGAAACAGTCGTTTAACACTTCCCAGTTTTCAGTGTTAAATCGAGTTATAGAAAGCATATAGCGTAAATTATAAAATACAAGAATCTACATAGATGGTTGACATTAATAATGAGCATACGCATGTTTGTGATAAAGTTCAAGAGTGAAAGGTTCTCAAGATCCTAAGCTGTTCAACGTAAGTCTTGTTTTGAATAGCGTTTAGTATGAAAAAAATGGTTGACAGAACTCTTCGAAAAGTGAAAATTTTCTTTGAACTGAAAGAAAAATAGGTCTGTTCCATATTGCAATCAGCATTTTCCACTCGCTCAAGTGTCGAGCGTGTACATTTATTATCAACAAATTAATCAATGCCTGATAGACCATGTGGAACATAGGCCGCCGACTAGCTCTTTTCAACTAACACTGTACTCTAATCACCTTTCAAGTTCTTGCAAAGTCCTCTCCATTCTTTTCATGCTTGCCTCTAATTCCCAACCCAAAATGTTCCTTCGTCTTCTTCTTTTCCTCTTCTCTTCAGAATTCCAACTCAGAGATAATCTTGTGACACAGTTTTATGAATTCCTCAATGTATGTCTTATCCATCTCCAACGCCTAACTTAATTCCTTTCACACTTAGAATTTGGTGTGTCGTCTTTCAAAATAGACTGTTGCTAATAGCGCCTAGTCAACAGATTCAAAGTATCTTGCGTAAACAACTGTTTATAATCATCCTCTATCTTTGAAATTAGCAGTTTTCGTAGTTATCCAAATTACAATTTCATACAATAAAACTGTTTTGACGTTTGTATTGAAAATTCTGAATTTGATGTTGGCTGACAACTATTTTGAGTTCCAGTTATTTTATAGCTACTGTCGTTTGTGTACATTTATGTGGAGTTAATGAATTCATCACTTTTAACGAAGTTTGAATGGCATACAGTTTGAAAGTGTTGTAAAGTAAACTAAACTAATGAGATGTTATATTTAAGTTGGATTGTGAGTGGCAAGTGGAATCCAGGACTCGCGTTTCGTCCTATTTGGGACTCGTCGGCTGGATTTACCTGCATCCCAATGTTGATATTCACAAACGAAACGCGCGTCCTGGATTCCACTTGCCAGTCAGCAATCCAACTTAAATATAACTTGTGTAATACCGCTATATAGAGGCAATCCGCTCAGGATGCACATATGGCAACAGAGGCTGACCAGTTTCAGTCCATGACAAATCAACGGGAAGATACAAGCCTATTCTGAATAATGAGATGTTAGTTCAAAGAAAAAAAACAAGACTGATTTAACTCGAACTTGAAATACACTAACAATTCAGTAGTAAGTGACTTGATGAATAAGTAAATCATGCTGCTTAGTATACACTTTATTAAGATCTAATGCATCATTGTTAATTCAATCAACCAGGTAGACAGGAAATATCCTTTGACAAATTCATTTCTTAATGAATAGTTTTTTATTCGAAATCTTATTCATGATTTATAATTCAAACAGGAAATGAGTCGTATCATTGAAATCTAATGCTGAATTTGATTACTTTGAATGATATGAAAAGGAAAGTGTTTGATTTTTGTTAAAAGATGGATTACAATCATTTCTCATTATAATGCTGATAACCTAGAAACTTTCTAACGTTTAATTTAGAATAGGTTTGTATCATCGCGTGGATTTGTATTGGGCTGAAATTGGTCAGCCTCTGTTGCCATATGTACACGAAGCGGACTGAGTTCGAATCCCAGTGTGAACATCAACATTGGAATGCAGGTACATCCAGACGATGAGCACCGAATAGGACAAAACACGCTTCTTGGACTTCACTTGCCAATCACAATCCAACTTAAATATAACTTGTGTACTGCCGCTATATAGAGGGGATCCGCTCAAGAAGCACATATTGCAACAGAGGCTGACCAGTTTCAGTCTATTACAAATTAACAGGATGATACAAGCCTATTCTAAATTGCATATGTACCCGTTGCAAAAGTGTGACTATCTGGACGCAGTAGCCTAGTGGTGAACGCGGTGGCGTTTGACACGAAGCGGGAATGAGTTCGAATCCCAGTGTGAATATCAACATTGGGATGCAGTCACATCCAGCCGATGAGCCTCAAATAGGACGAAACGAGCGTCCTGGATTCCACTTGCCAGTCACAATCCAACTTAAATATTTCTAACTTTCAGTCATCCTTTGATCGTTTTCTTCTACTGTTTTTATTATGTCTAAACATTCTTCATTTTTGATTGCGTAACAATGAGACTACTCAGCAATATGTACTTTAAGTTTTATTAGGGAATTAAACGTACAACCATCATTCCTCGAGCAACTGTTTAAACAGTGACATATCTGCTCCATCCAACGTCTAATTGTATGATTCTTACTTTTATAAATTTATGATAAAGTAAGGGTGATGAAATTCAGAAAGGCTGTGAATCTGACAGTTATTATCATTGCCAGTAGACGATCGTGGCTCTATGGGACTTAAGTAGGCGATCTATATTTGATGGTGTTGATGGTTAAGTATTGCAGTGGCATACATTATTCCCTGAATATACCGTTTCCTATATTGTGCATTTTTTGTGTACATTCAAATCTTGATTGAATTCATCTTTTCCTGTCTCTTTGAATCTTGGGCACTTGTTGGATTATTCGGGTTTCAAAATACATTTCTACCTTGTTCTTCGTATGGACTTTTTTATTTACGTGCAGCCGCTCAATTGTGTATGTGCGTTAGCTCAAATGATATACAAGAACTATATGTAAATAAGATTTATATCAAGCTGGACTTAATAGAACTACAATCCAACATCTGTAATTCTAATATAAGACGTCATACATAGATTTTTGGTCGTTTCAAGACATCTATTTCTACATAATTACTACGAAACCAGAGGAGTACGAGATAAGTTTCTTGATGTGGTTACGATTACTAACACTAACTAAAGAGCCTCGTATTAGAATAAAGTAACATTTTACTGCTTCATACTATTTAATGGAACCCAAAAAATGATCAATCTACGATGAATTGTAACCAATCTGAGCTAACCCACTTCAATTTTACAATTTATTTTATTAATAAAGAC